>CM049590.1:17531202-17654542 GCA_027123335.1 Amphiprion clarkii
CAGGATTTTTAGCCACAGCCCTTTATTCTTCTCCATCACACACAAGATGAAGGAAGTTCTCATTTCATCACTAGAACAGGACTGAAACACTCAAATCAGGATCAAGTCTGGCTGCACAAAAACCTGATTTTCACTGGACAGTAATGTGTGAAAGTCTGTCAGCAGTTTGTAGATTCACTGCTTCCTCTCTCATTTCACACTTTGTGCAGCTCAAATGCTTTTAGTTCAAGTGAGCATCAGAGGAACACCACATCCTGATTTTCACTCTCAACATTTGACTGGAAAAAGATGCAAACATCACATTTGGCTCCTGGAATAATCACAACTTCCATCTTTGGAGAGGAACAAGTTTACAAGGAATCATTTAGAAGGATTTCACAAAGAAACACATTTAATCCACAAATGTGAAAAGATGTTTCTGAGGGACAGAGTCATGGAGAGACTCAACTATCTGTTCAACACTGTTTCTCTACCAGGAGGAGACTCTGGAGACTGAGCTCAGCACAGAAACACTGAGGAATCAGGCAACAAGGACCAGAACCCAAATCCAGGATAGAGAGGTTGAGTGAATGTGGTGTTGAAGGTGTGGAGGTGGATCAGAGAGTCAGAGGAGACTCTGTAGAAGGACAGAGTTCCAGCAGGAACGTCCACAAAAACTGAAACTCTGTGGGAGACTGAGGAGGACCTGATGGATGTTTGACTCTTATTGTGTCTGACAGAGTAACCAAGATGATCAGTGCAGATCAGACTCCAGGACTGATCATTACATCCAAACACACAGTCATCACTGCCTCCTTTCCTTCTGATTCCTCTGTAACTCACTGATATATGAACCTCTCCTCTCCACTCCACCTCCCAGTAACAGTGACCAGTCAGACCAGTTGTACACAGCAGCTGATAAAAGTTAAACCTGTCTGGATGATCAGGATACGACTGATCCTCCTCCACCCATGTCACCTTCCTGTTGTTGTCAGACAGTTTGAGTTTTCTGTGTACTGTGTTTGTATCGACTGTGAGTTGACAGGAATCTGATGGAGAGAACAAACACAACACAGCTGCAGTTATTGATGGATCATGTGATCAGTATTAAACCTTTGATGATGACCTCAGAGATGTGACACTTTGAAGATGCTTGAATGTGCTGCTTTGTTTCCATCAATCCATTAAAACACACTTACACTTCCTCAGACCTGGTGTCAACCATCGGACTCCAGCAGGCGTCACCCTGAAAGGAGGAGGACGGTCAGAGCAGCAGCGACTCTTTCAGCAGCACACATGGACGTTACATGGCTCTCATACTGTTCCACTGATAAAGGACCAGTCCAACATGGAGACACAGACACCTGAATGCAGCATCTCTAAAGTCCTGTCCTGTGCTCGTCACGTTCCAGCTCAGTTTACACTCATTATTCAGCTTTATTCATTTATGCTTCCTGTTTTCATGGAGCTAGGCTAACAGTTTACCCTGCGTCCTGTCTTGAGCTAAGCTAGGCTAACAGTTTACCCTGCTTCCTGTCTTTGAGCTAAGCTAGGCTAACAGTTTATCCTGCTTCCTGTCTTTGAAGAGGATGGAAAGGGGCAGGCTTGGCCTGCAACACTAGGATGATAGTTTCCTGAGAGTGTCTGTCTGTCTGTACCTGAGAGTGTCTGTCTGTCTGTACCTGAGAGTTTCCAGTCTACAGTCTGGATCCTCCACTTTAGCTCTCAGCATCTTCTCTCCTGAGTCTCCTGGATGATTGTAGCTCAGGTCCAGCTCTCTCAGATTTGAAGTCTTGAAGCTCAGAGCTGAGGCCAGAGAAGCACAGCCTTCCTCTGTGACCAGACAGCCTGACAGCCTGCACACACAAAACAACACAAACCTGATGGACAACACTTGGATGGATGTTTCTCACTCTTTCTTTTCTTCTTTGTCTTTCAGATACAGTTTGCTGCACATTTCATGCGTCTCAAGCAAATCAACAATCTCAACAATGATTAGTGGGATTTAATCATGTCAAAAATAAACCCTGACAAAGTCCTGCACAAGTTCAGTAAAAGCTCATTTGAATCCCATCAGCAGAAATGATTCTACTCAGGTTAGCTGTTTATCCACTAATAGAAATCACATCAGTTTCAAAGTGTGAGTCCTGACCTGAGAGCTTCCAGTTTACAGTGTGGACTCTCCAGTCCAGCAGAAAGACTCTCCACTCCTGAATCCTGCAGGTTGTTGTTACTCAGGTCCAGCTCTGTCACACTGGAGGACTGGGAGCTGAGGACTGAGGACAGAGCTCCACAGCTTCTCTCTGACAGATTACAGCCACTCAGTCTGAAGAGACAAAAAGAAGAAAAGAAATAATACATTGAGTACAGTATTTTCTGTGCTGTTGAAAAGACAGCAGTGAATTTAACAACAAATACATCCCACTATGTCCAGAATACAGCAGCGGTGAGGACAGTCCTCTGCAATATTATTTAAATGTGAAAATAATCCAAAGAATAGCACATTACAGTAATCAGATTACTTTGAAGCTGAGCAGAAAAGTATTTGATCTGATTAAACACAAACTGACAGTTTAGATTTAGTAAATGAAGAATACAGGCCAAACAGCAAGAAATGAATCCAATAAAGGTCAGTACATCTTTCATTACTGTCATTAGAATGTTGGATTTTTTCACTACTTTCTATGTCCACCTTTATTTTTGATGACACATTTAATTCTCCTCAGCATGAAGAAACCACATTTCTGCAGAGATGTTCCACCATCTTCAGAGACTAGGTCTTCATCTGCTCTTTGTTGGAGGTTTTGTGTTGCTCTACCTTTGTCTTTAATATACCCCAAAGTTGGTCTGTTGGATTCAAATCAGGACACACACTTGGACAAGTCACAGTTTGGACTTTTTCCTTCTTTACAATATGAAAAATAGTTAACTTGATGCTGATGGCAGCGATTAAATCACTGTCAGACTCGGTTACATCTCTGATGTTGTTACAGAACAAATGTCTTCTGATCTCCAGTCCTTGTTCTTCAGGTTCCTTCACTTCTACTTGTGCTGTTAAGACTCATGCTTTGGTTTTCACTGACACATGAATCCCACTAGAACCAAACTAAGGATCTCCAAACTCATGTGTTTCAACTGTTTATCTCAACTCTTGATGAAGTCTGGACTCCTCATAGTGTCAGTGAGCTGGACTCTTCATTCTCTCTCAGTCTCAGGAGACACTCTGCTGCCCAGTGATTGGTTCTCAGTCCCTACAGTCTGAAAGGAACCAACAACCTTTTAACAGCCTCACATCTGAAAAGGGTCATAGGGTCCCTATGAGGGTGTAGCTCCTCTTCAGGGAGAGCAGAGAGACCATGAACCTCACCACAGGTGGGATGGATGTTCTATCCTTCACCAACACTTCAGCTGATGGGACTCAGCCATCAGCAGCAGGAAGACTGGACTGACCTTACCCACAGACCTAGAGGACATGAGGACACTGCTTATCAACAGTCATGATGACTGTCCTCATCTGCAGGGCTGCTGCTGCTTCACTCCATCATTTCTGACAGACCTGGAGTCCTGGAAGCTGCTGTTCCTGGAAGTCTTTCCAAAAATCTTCAGCCAGTATCTGAGTATGTTGTCATGTTCTTCAACCCAAAATCTCAGTTCCTCATGAACAACCTGAGGTAGGGACATGTCCTGCAACCCAATGAAGACAGAGTTGGGAGTGATGGGATCAGGGTCCACAACATCTGAGGAGGTGAACCCAAGAGGATCTGAACTGAGGATCCCTTTGATCTCAGTGAAGACAGAAGGCAACACTGCTTCAATGGCTGTTTGGGCTCCAAAGGTGAGAGGGAATTGGACCTGAACCTCAATAAGAATGGAAACTTCTCAAAGACAGAAAAATGTTCCAGATCAGATCACTAACATTACAGATGCCTATAAATACACTCCTCTGTTACATCTGGGATTGTCAGACCATCTATGTGTTCCCCTGATCCCAGAATGTAAACCAGTGATCTGAAGACAGGGGCCATCCATAGAAACAGTTCAGTGTGACTAAAGAAGCCGCCTCAGCTCTGCAGGGCTGCTTTAATGTCAACCACTAGGAGGTATTTGAGGAGGGAACATGGAGGGAAACACAGCAGCTGCTTTCTCAGATATAAACTGTTGTGCTGAGAATGTGACTGGAACAAAATCTGTTCAAGTGTTTCCAAACCAGAAACTGTGGCCCAACAGTGAAGTGTGAACCCTGCTGAGAGAACGAGGCTCTGCCTTCAAACCAGGAACCATCAAACCAACAACGAGACACAGTGGAGCCTGAAGAGGATCATCAGAGACAGAACACAGATACAAACAGCACATAGAGAAACCTTTTCATAACAGCAGCTTCATGTGGCAGGCGATAAAGACCTTCATTGGTTACAAGGACAGCTACACAGCCACAAACCTGCAGACAGAACTCTCCAGAACTCTCTCAACCTCTTCTTTGTTCACTTTGATCAAATTAACAGAGACGACAGCATCCATCCTGCACAACCAGAAAAAATAACCCCATAAAACTGCAACAACATCAGGACAGACCCATCCTGCACAGAGTCGACACGAGGAGAGTGTCTGGTCCAGATGGAGTCTCTGGACGGATTCTTAAGGCTGATGCAGAACAGTGAGCAGAAGTATTTACCACCATCTTCAACCTCTCACCTCAACAGTCTGTAGTCCACATCTGCCTTAAATGGGCCACAACTGTCCCCAAGAAAATCATAGAGAACTGCCTGAACAACTATCCCCAGTTGCTGTAACCCCCATCATCACCAGATGTTTCAGAGACTGATTCTTCTTCATATTAGATCTGCCATCCCTGCTGACCTCAATCAGTTTGTATTTCAGGTAAACAGAACAACAGAGGATCCAATCAGAACAGATCTCCACACAGCCCTGACACATCTGGACCAAAAGAACACACATGGAAGGATGCTGCTTTTGGATTTGAACTCAGCATTTACCACAATACTCCACACAAACTGGTCCAGAAACTGAGCAGTCTGGACTTCAGGAGTTTAATGTGCACATGGATGCTGGACTTCCTGAGAAATTGACCTCAGAACATCAGGTGGAGCACCAGATCTCATCTACTCTCATCCTGAACACTGGAACATCTCAGGGGTTTGTGTCCTCAGACTGATGCGAGACTTCCTCTTCACACATTACTGCTCCTCCATCCACCCCAACAACACCATCCTCTAAATGTCTGATGATACCTCCATAGTAGGACTGATAATGGACAAGAATGAGACAAACTGCAGGGAGGAGGTTGATCATCTGACAGAATGGTGATCTGATAACAGTCTGGATGGAAACACAACAAAAACCAAGGAGTTACAGTGAATTTCAGCAGATTAAAGCACACCAAGTCCTCTGTTCTCTGTATCCACAGGGAGGAGGTAGAGATAATATGGTGCTTTCTTTCATCTTTCATGTCTTCAGTCCACATCTCTGTGTAACAGGGTCAATAGTGCAGCAGTGGTCTATTCTATACAGTAATACAATAATACATATAATATACCATATATATGTTATTTTATTGTTCTGTGTATTGTTATAGTTATACAAAGTTTGTTCTGCCTCTCAGTTGTTGTGTGGAACCTTTGCTGGGGGGTTCTGTACCCCTATGTACACTTTTAGCCGCCCCACTCCGTCCTATAAAGGAGTTTTTCCTGCCTTAACTCTCCCCTTTTGTTTCTGTGTTCAGAGAGAGAGGTAAGCCAGATTGTGATATTGTAATTCGTGTTTTAATGTCATATAATTCTACTTATAAGTTCACTTTCCCAATCTAGTATGGTTCTATATTGTTTAATTTCTGTAGAAGAACAAGATTTGTAAATTGATGGAAGATCTTGTGAGTTTTTTATTGGCTGTCAAGCCTGTAATCAATGGAGATCACCTTCAAAAAGGTCTCTATCTCGGCTAACTAAACAACGCAGAGAAGAGAAACCACTGGTTACATCTGCTGATCAAACTGGTCCATGAAGATCTCCCATCAGGTGCTAGAGGCCCAACAGAGACTGTAAACCAGACTCACCTCCCTCAACACCTGCAGACCAACTTCTTTAGGTTGACCACAGAAAACCTCCTGGTCTCATGCTGCATGGTTTGGTTCAGCAACTGTACAGCAGAAGATCTATTCTATTCTATTCTATTCTATTCTATTCTATTCTATTCTATTCTATTCTATTCTATTCTATTCTATTCTATTCTATTCTATTCTATTCTATTCTATTCTCTCTGTTAAACAGAGGAAACTAAAACAGAAGCTGGAACCAAGACTTCACAGGTTCTTACAGGTTCTGGTTCTGTGATGCAGGTTCCAGGTTGTTCAGTTCCTGTAGTGGAAGAGGCCTCATTAAGAGAAACTAGTGCTAAAGGTCAGTAACACAACTGATCTGAGTCATACAAATACAGAAAACCTCCCACCTCAGCTGTTCTGCTCATCATGAATAAAAACACATTTTAAATGGTCATCAGTTGAACAGGTTGATGAGTCCTGACCTGAGAGCTTCCAGTTTACAGTGTGGACTCTCCAGTCCAGCAGAAAGACTCTCCACTCCTGAATCCTGCATGTTGTTGTTACTCAGGTCCAGCTCTGTCACACTGGAGGACTGGGAGCTGAGGACTGAGGACAGAGCTCCACAGCTTCTCTCTGACAGATTACAGCCACTCAGTCTGAAGAGACAAAGAGAAGAAAAGAAGTAATACATTGAGTACAGTATTTTCTGTCCTGTTGAAAAGACAGCAGTGAATTTAACAACAAATACTTCCCACTATGTCCAGAATACAGCAGTGCTGAGGACAGTCCTCTGCAATATTATTTAAATGTGAAAAAAATCCAAGTGTAGCACATTACAGTAATCAGATTAGCTCTTGGGTTCTATTTTCTCCTCCTGGTGGGATTCTGAACCACATTCCTAACTAATCTGTCCTCACTCCCAGACAATAAGAGCTCTGTCCTAACCTTCGTGAATTTAAACTCCTCTGTCAGACTGGACACGAGCATCTGAAGTATCCCTTTCCCATACAAAGCTACACTGCTTAAGCACCTGGGAACACCCAACCATTTCCTAATATAAGAACTAACTAGCCTTTCCATTCTCTCTGCAATGGATAATGGAACTTCATAAATGGACATTGGCCACATTAATCTAGGATATAAGCCAAACTGCAAGCACAACAACCTCAGTTTTCCTGGGAGCCCTGATTTATCTATTCTATCCAGCCCTTCTGAAACATCCTTTTTAAATTGCACAACTTGTTTCTTATCATTGAGGTCCACATTATCCCACCTTCTTAAGCTCTTGACTGACTTCTCCCAAATGGTAGGAATTTCCTCACCATCTATGGAAAACTTCTTATCACTTAATTTCCCTCTATATATCAAAATACTCCTCAATTTACCAGGCTTGATCCTCATACTAGCCCATTTCAGATTCCTATTTATTCTATCTAACAACCTCATTGTACGTGGCACTGTTGTAGTTATCAGTGTCATATCATCCATATAAGCTGTAACTGGTGGAAGACACATTCCATTCTGCCGTCTCCCTCCACCTACGACCCACTTGGAAGCCCTGATAATTAACTCCATAGCCATTGTGAAAGCTAACGGTGAAACTTTACATCCTGTCATAATACCAACCTCCAATCTTTGCCAGCCTGTTGTAAAATCTCCTGTACTTGCATATAATCTGATGTCCTGAAAATAGGCTTTCACCAGGTTACCAACCATCTCTAGCACTTTAAAGTAGTGAAAGAACTCCAAATAAGGCTATGCTGCACTCAACTGAGCACATTAGCCAGATCTAAAAACACAACATTGAAATCTGTTCTCTACGTCTTAGCTGTCTGAATCTGATGCCAAATCATGCTATTCTGCTCCAACCACCCACAAAATTCCAGTATCCCTGCCTTCTGCACTGTACAATCTATCAGACCATTCCTCACTAAGTAACTAACCAACCTCTGTGCTCCAATACTGAAGAAAATCTTTCCCTTAACATTTAGGAGAGAAATCATCCGGAATTGGCTGAGGTCTATATGACTCCTTCTCCTTAAGGATGAAAACACCTCCTGTCCTACGCCATGCTCTTGAAATACATTGTTTCTCCCAGACTATTCTCAGATGTCTCCACAGTATCCTTTAGATGCCAGGTGAACTCTTGTAGACCCTGTAGGTGACTCCATTAGGCCTTGGGGCTGACAAAGCCTTCGCACGCCTGACCACCTCCACAACTTCTCTCCATCTCAGTAGGCTAACATCCATCTCCTGACACATTTCCCTCAATGGTGGCATGTCAGGTGGAAGACCTATGTTCCTATTCTCCTCTGAATCTGAATATGTCAACCTCAAATACTCATCAACCTCTGACTTTGCTGCCTGAATTTGCACTCCTTCTTCCTGATTGAACATGCCCTGCACAAACTTAAAAGGGTTCCTAAAAAATGATAACATTCATTGCACATTCATTCTTCTTTCTCTTCTCCCCAAGGTGTTCTCCCCTTCTGAGTACTGCTAACCTGCTTCTTGGTTCCTCCTGCAAAACATTATTTTCCTCCCTTTCTTCTTCTGATGCCTTCCTCCACTGCTTCCTTAACTGCCTCCTTTCCTTTACTAACCTGTCTATTTCTCTTTGGCGCCTAGACCTGCCTACCTGCACCCTCTCACCACTGCTTTCAGCAATCACCCCAAATCTCTCTGGACCATAAGAGTAGATTAAGATGGTTTGAACTGAGGATCTCTTTAATCTCAGTGGAGACAGAAGGCAACACTGCTTCAGTGGCTTTTTGGGCTCCAGTGCTGAAAAGGAATTGGACCTGAACCTCAAATGAGAATGTAAACAACAGTCCAACTGTCCACTAGCTGAACTGCACTGAATTCATTCATTGAATAAAATGAACATTCTACAGTTTCATTTATCAAACGCTTTTGTCTAAATCGATGAACATCTGAGAGTAGAAACAACACAAGCAAGGATCTAGTCAGGAGAAAACAACCTGGAGAAGAGCCATAAAACAAGTTCAAGTGTGAACATGAAATACTTGTTCTGGTGTTTCCATTTCATCAACGTCTATCTGAAACATTCTATTTGTAAAACAGTGGAAACGAAAACAGAACCTGGAACCAAGACTTCACAGATTCTTACAGGTTCTGGTTCTGTGATGCAGGTTCCAGGTTGTTCAGTTCCTGTAGTGGAAGAGGCCTCATTAAGAGAAACCAGTGCTAAAGGTCAGTAACACAACTGATCTGAGTCATACAAACACAGAAAACCTCCCACCTCAGCTGTTCTGCTCATCATGAATAAAAACACATTTTAAATGGTCATCAGTTGAACAGGTTGATGAGTCCTGACCTGAGAACTTCCAGTTTACAGTGTGGACTCTCCAGTCCAGCAGAAAGACTCTCCACTCCTGAATCCTGCAGGTTGTTGTTACTCAGGTCCAGCTCTGTCACACTGGAGGACTGGGAGCTGAGGACTGAGGACAGAGCTCCACAGCTTCTCTCTGACAGATTACAGCCACTCAGTCTGAAGAGACAAAAAGCAGATTATACTGATGAAACAGCAGCAAAATGAAAAAGGATCTTCAGTCTCCAACTACTTACACAACTTTCTTGGAGGCTTTGACCACTGGCAGCAGCCTCAGAAGAACCTCCTCTGAAGCAGAGTATTTTTTAAGGTCAAACACGTCCAGATCTTCTCCTGATGACAGTAAGATGAAGCCCAGAGCTGACCACTGAGCAGGAGACAGTTTATCTGTGGACAGACGTCCTGATCTCAGGGACTGTTGGATCTCCTCCACTAGAGAAACATCCTGCAGTTCATTCAGACAGTGGAACAGATTGATGCTTCTCTCTACAGACACATTCTCATTGATCTTTTCCTTGATGTACTTGACTGTTTCCTGATTGTTCTGTGAGCTACTTCCTGTCTGTGTCAGCAGGCCTCGTAGGAGATTCTGATTGGTCGGAAGTGACAGACCCAGGAGGAAGCGCAGGAACAAGTCCAGGTGTCCGTTTGGACTCTGTAAGGCCTTGTCCACAGCTCTCTGGTGGAGATGTTTTGGTTTAGGTTTCTTTTGAAATACTTTCAGTTTCTTGAAGAAAGTTTGTTCTTTTTCCAGCAGGTTGATTCCAGAGTTGATGAAGGCCTGATGGACATGAAGAGCAGCCAGAAATTCCTGAACACTCAGATGGACGAAGCAGAACATCTTGTCATCCTGTTTCCGTCTTCGTTCTGCTTTGAAGATCTCTGTGAACACTCCTGAGTACTTTGAGGCTTCACTCACATCGATGTCACTCTCTCTCAGATCTTTCTCATAGAAGATCAGGTTGCCCTTCTGCAGCTGTTCAAAAGCCAGTTTAGCTAATGACTTAATGTACTGAATGCACTTCTCTAGACCATACTTTTCTTTTGTGTGATCAATCTGAAATCTTAGAAACTCTGTGTACATCTCAGTCAGGGTTCTGGGTAGATCTCCTCCCTCTCTGGTTTCCAGCAGCTCCTCCAGAACTGTAGCAGTGATCCAGCAGAACACTGGGATGTGGCACATGATGTGGAGGCTTCGTGATGTCTTCATGTGGGAGATGATGCTGCTGGCCTGCTCCTCATCTCTGGATCTCTTCTTGAAGTACTCTTCCTTCTGTGGGTCGGTGAACCCTCTGACCTCTGTTGTAGTGTTGACGAGGTTTTGAGGGATCTGATTGGCTGCTGCAGGTCGTGTGGTTATCCAGAGGCGAGCTGAGCGCAACAGTTTTCCACTGATTAGTCCGCTCAGCAGGACTTCTATTTTAGTTGACTTTGTTACGTCTATGGAGGGAATGTTGTTGACATCAAAGTCCAGATGAAGGCGACTCTCATCCAGTCCATCAAACACAAACAGCAGTTTGAATCTGCTCTTCTTGTAGCTGCTGTTTCCTGATGACTGCAGAGCTGTAAAGATGTAATTCAGAGCCTCCACTGTGACGTCTTTAGTTTCTGGGATACGGTCATGAATGAGCTCTGCCAAACCAAACTCTTTTCCCTGCAGTGAATTCAGAGCACGGAAAGTGAATGGGAAAATAAGATGCACGTCTTGATTGGTTCTTTCTTCGGCCCAGTCCAACACAAACTTGTGCACGAGGAATGTTTTTCCAATCCCCGCAATCCCATTGGTCAGCACTGTTCTGATGGGTATGTCTTTTCCAGAAGGATGCTTGAAAATGTCTCTGGGTTGGATCAGTGTCTCTGTGTCTGATGGCTTCCACACCTTGTCAATCTGTAGGACCTCATGCTGTGTGTTGACGTGCACGTCCCGGCCAGCTGTGATGTACAGCTCTGTGTAGATATCAACCAGACGCTGGTCATCTGTTGCCCACCCCTCTGTTGTAACCTTAAACGTGTCCTGGAAGTTTGACTGAAGCTTCTGTTGGTAATATCTGATGGGACGTGGTTCTGGTACCGGAACAGTCTCATCTGTGTCAAACATGAAGGGAACAGTGTGAGGTGTGTGTCTACAGAAACCTCTGCAACTAAGCAACTACAAAGACGTTGGACTTTTAATTCACCAAAAAGTTGGGCAAATGTGTCTGTGAGATTTTTCTAAACTTATTCCTGGGGGTTTCATCCTAAACTCAACACATAATGCAGCAACTTACCCTGATCATTCGGAGGAAAGTGACTGAAAAAACTGACTGAAAGGGTAACTCAGCTAAAGGGCGACCCAGATGGTTAACTGTGGAGGCAGTCAGAAGGTAGGTGGATTACCTCAAGTTCAGTTTAAGTTGTTTTTAAAGTTCCTATTTGGGGAAGAACCTTGAGACAATAGAACATAAAAGGAGAGGGCTGGACCAACAGCCCTGTTCTGGGCTCACTGGGGCCCTGATCAGTACACTACCAGTCACAAATTTAGAACACCACAATGTTCTCAGTTTTTTATTGAATTTGAAGTAATTCAAGTCCAATGAGTAGCTTGAAATGGAACAAAGGTAAGTGTTTAACTGCCAGAGGTTAAAAAAAAGGTAAGGTTACAGAAAACTTAAAAAATAATGTACAATTCAGAATTATACAGAAAGGTCTTTTTCAACGAATCAGAAATGGGTAAAAAAAAAAACTTAAAGCTGTTCTGCAGCAATGGAGGTTGATCAATAGAAGTTGGTGCTACCAAATCCTACAGGTGTCTCAACTTTTCTAGATTTCTTCCAACCCCTTCTGTCTGCATATAGTCGTGTTGGAACACACCATGGAACCTTCCAGAGCATTATTTGAACAGTATTGTACTGCAGAAAGTAGTGTGTTGCTATAAAAATGAAGAGGAAAAGGCAATTAACAATAGAAGAGAGACAGACCATCATAACACTTAAAATGTAGGTCTTTCCTACAGAGAAACTGAAGACAGTCAAGGTGTCAGTGAGTACAGTTTTCTTCACAATCAAAGGCTCTCAGAAATTAGCTTAAAATGGACACCAGTTTAGAAAGTTGGATTTAAGGATCACCAGACACAAAACTGACCGTTACGCTACAGCTACACTACAACCTGCTGCCTCATGCAACTCCATAGACAACCACTGTTCTGTGTTGTACAAAACAACCTGCTGAAACTCAGCTTCCATTTCAGGCATGATGAACTGCTGCCATCTTTCTTCACATACCAAAGAATCCATCAGTTTTACCTTCAGTCTGAGGAAGAGGAGGCTGAGTCTGAGAGGAGGAAGGTTCTCTGTTCTCTGAAGTCTCCCCAACATCACTGACATGAACTGACAGACAGACAGAGATCACATGTTATATTCTCCACTGCTTTCATTTATTTCAGTTACAACAGACTTAGAAGGGACTTTATGTTGACATTTATTGATGAGTTTATGGTGTTGATTAACTCTGGTTTTCTGACACCAAACTGCTCCTTCAAAGTAAAACCTGATGTTACTCTGACATTAGTCTGGAATATCCAGACCATTCTGAAGAACAGACTGTTCTGGCTTCACCTCATCATCATTCTGCTATAGAGGGAAGAAGGGCTGTCTTTTTAAAGCAGCCACAGTCATCCAGGGTGGAGCCAAGCCCAGGATGCAGCAACAGTGTCCCCTTAAAATAGTCAGCCAACATGGCTGCCTAATTGCTCCATCCAAACCCTCTGAAGACTTGACATCTTCAGTGTGGTAGGTTGCTGGGAGGTTGTTGATGGTTTAAAAGTATAACGTAATGTTACATAGTACTACATACTAACATGCCAGATGGTACGCACAGAAAAAGATGTAGTACGTCCCAGTACATATTATGTTAAATGTAGTATGTCAGAAATACCCAGATGTCTGACCACATTCAAACTGATTTTGTAGAATGTAAACTAATATGTTTTTCTGGCCGTTCTGACCCACTTTCTATGAACAGTCATAGCACTTAACAGTGTGTTGTGGAAATAGAAATAAGTTTGAGCTGCTGAGAGCTCACAGTCAGATGACACCACATTACTACAGACTGGGATAGTCAGAGTTTAAGGCTCCATATTATGAAGTAGTATGTTCTAATTGGATGCACACTGCAGGACACAGTGAATACTTTCTGAGGTCAACTGTAGCATGTATTTAAATTTAAAGGTTTGTGATTTGGAATGCAGCTGCTTCAACAACATTGCTCTGCCCTTACTGAGAGCTGATTGGTCAGCTTCCCTCTGGTTGTAAACTGCAGGACCACTCCCAGCTAAACAGTATGAATGAAGAATCTTCAGAAACTGTCTGATCGACTCATAATTTGGTGAGGACAGGTGGGACATGCTTTGCTTCCACAGAAGGTCAGCTCATACAGAACTAATTTTGGTGTTATATCAAGGTTTAAGCAGCAGGGGGCAGCATTCAGTCAGTAGGTTGATCAGTAGATTTTACAGAGGAACTGACCTTACATGTGGACTCAGGAAAAACTGACAGAACCTGAACTCTATCAAACTGTAGCAGCACCATCATGCATTTTTCTAACTGTAATGATATCATGTTGTTCTTGTCTTGTGACTGACCTTCTGGTCCTGAGCTGCTGGCAGCCAACCTCTGCAGCAGATCATTCCTGGAGATCTTCTCTAAAACCACCCTGGTCACCTGCACAGCTCTCTGAAGTCCATAAGTCTCCACCATCACATCCACAGTTTTACACCTGTCTAGTGTCTGTAGTCGGCTCTTTGTGATGGCTGGGAGGCCTTGAACATTGTTGGGTTTCTGCAGGAACCACTGGAATGTAGACAGCTCCTCATCATCCAGATCATCCAGGATGTTCAAGAGCACCTCTGATGTCATCGTGTCTCCCTGATAAAGTCAAAGAATATGTCAGCAGTTAATGAACAGTTGTGTTGTTGGTGTGGTGGAGGTTGTTGTGTAGCAGCAGGACTGCAGTTAATCCTACAGGATCACTGACAGCAACACTGAGGAGAACCAGCAGGGGGCGCTCACTGCTGTCTGTTAAATATTACTCATGGAAGTCACTCTGCAGTCACTGGACCACAACACAAAGATGATCCCACATTATTACACTTTGACCAACAGAGGCTCCAAATAAACATGAAATCTGATCCTTCACAGAACAAGTCCAGGATCAGAGCCTCATATCAGGGTTTTATACTTTTATACTGAGTCTGTTCAGAGTCCAGACCAAACACTGACTGCTACTAAACAGCTCATTACTGCAAGAAATGTCTCTCATGGACTCCACATACATTTCATTCTTCAACTTTTCAACAAAACACAAATTTCTGTGAGGATTCTTCTCACAACATTTCTCCTGACAGTAATAAAAGCTGTTCTCTTGGATTTCTTTCTGCTCTATTTGACTATTTATCAGTGTTTTCAGTCTGTTTCTGTCCTTTCAGATGGACTCTTGTGATCAGCTGATTTCTACGCAGCAGCAGCAAACTGATGCTGATTCTCATGAGACTTGATGTCAAATGGAGGCTGAAGCATGAAAACAGCTCTGAGGTCTGGACTACCAAGCAGGATCTGATCTCATGGAGGGAACTTCAGCTTTAACTCTGGTTCTCAGGACTTTTCAGGATGCTGGTTCACTTCTGAGCAGGTCCATCACCATGGTAACTGATGCTGAACCAGATAACAGATCAACTAAAACACCTCCTATTGACCAATCAGCTCTCTGGAAACATCTCCATCCTTCCTGAAGATGCTGCAGAGCTCGGTGTGCAGATAGTGAGACGGGAAGATCAGAGTTTTTACAGCTGCAAGTGATTTCAGAGACATTTCATAGTTCTGTATGTCTTTGTAGAGGCATAGAATCCTAAAACAGGAAGTGATGAAACACCAAAACCTTTCAGCTGATTGTTGATTGATCAGATTTACAGTCAGTCTACTGATCAGATCAATGATGGCTTTCATTGGCTCTTTGCTCCAATGACTGTGTAACATTAGATTTGTGTATAATTATATTCATTTGCTTAATTTTGTTGATTATTTTGGTATTAATTTATGGTGTGTCTTATGTAATCTGTCTGGTTTTCACTCACTGCATTGTGTCTTATGAAACAAAGTGATTCTTAGGACCAGGTCTGTTCTCTGGATCACTTTTATTTTCTGACCATGCAGGTTACGACTCTGTTAAAATAAAAAAATCACACATGAGCTGGTGGCTCTCAGCGGTGAATCTCCTCTCTCTGGCCATATAAAAATATACATGTACAAAAATATAGAAAATAACCAATATCTAACAAAAGAAACAATTATACAACATATTCATCAAACTAAGAAAAACAAATATTAATGCAGATATAATATTTAGAAAAATAATCTCAAATAAATAAAATATTTCAACAGCAAAATAAATAAAAAGCATCCAGAAACTTCTCTGTTTTATCCAACACATTACAGAACAAAACAAGTAACATAATAACAGCTATTCTCCTACCTGTTTGAAAATAAAATAAATCACATGAGCTGGTGTGCTCGACAGCCACGTTCAGACTGATAAGGGAGGCTAACTGTGAGCGCTAGCCTAGCAGTTAGCTTTACACCCATCCTTGTGATATGGACGCTCAGACAGGTGATCTGTTTCCTGGAACCAGTCAGGACTCCACCTATGAGGAAGCAGCAGGCAGAGTTTCACAATAAGAGCACATTTTACAGGCTGATTCCAACTCATTTCATGTGACGGATTATTTCAACATTCAACCTTTTTCATGTCACTCAACATCCAACACAACTTCTACAAACCCTGTGGTTCATGAAAGCAGAAACTCCCATCAGGCTGTAAATCCCTGACAGTTAACATTCCCTAGAATGGAATCACTGATACACTTCTGAACTATGTCCCTAAACTTAACTACATCAGTTTAGGGACGTTTCTCCTCAAACTTCATACACATTCACAGATTTTAGCCGCTAATGGACAACTTTTTAGTCCCATGAAGGAGCGAACACGGAGCTGTGGAGCCACATTTCTGCTGCTGGAACTAAACTAACAGCAGCTAGAAACAGGGGCAGATCTACTAACTTTTCTAGTCATTTTATTCAGATTTGTCATCTGATTTGTCACAAAGTTTAAGTAATTTTGGACAAAATCTAAGAATTGTTTGACATATTTTAACTAGTTTTAATTAATTTTGAGCTATTTTAAACAAATCTTGAATAATTTTAGATGAATTTCAAACTCATTCCAGATCACATTCATACAGTTTAAAGTCATTTTGGACAAATTTTGAGTTATTTTGGAACTTTTTAATTCACTTTGGAGTAGTTTGAGTTATTTTGGACCAACTTTGGACTCATCTGACCACAGAACCTTCTTCCACTTCCTGGCTGTCCAGTTCTTGTGTTCTTGGTCCAACAACGCCGGGCTAACCTCTGTCTCTCATTGGTCAGGGGCTTCTTGACAGCCTTGTAGGACCTTCAGCCATGATCTAAAAGTCTGGTGGAACACTGGACACCAGTTTGGTTTGACCACTGCTGCTGAAGCTCCTGTCATGTCATTGGCTGGTTTTCCATGTGGATCAGGATGAGGTCATTTCTTGCTGAAGAAACTCTTGGACGTCCAGATGTTGGTTTGTCTTCCAGCTGTTGGTTGGTCTGTATTTCTGCAGAGTGAATCCAACTGCTGAAGGACTGCATCTGCACTTCCTGTTCATGTGGTTACAGCTGCACTTCCTGTCTGAGTTTCCTGTGCTAGGTTCTTTGTTTTAGTGGTTTTTATCTCTGAAGAACTTTCTAATGTGCTGCTTTATAAAGACACGAAGCACGGAAACTAAAATTGCGCCTTTTAATAAAAAGCAGGACCTTCATTAGTGAATCACTGGAACCAAAATGACCCAAAATTCAATATTTCTTTTCTATTTTTATGGAACCAATCAGTTTTCAGGTTTTAATGTCTTTTTTAGGATGTGTTTAGTATTCTGGCTGTGACTGAACTCAAAGAAATTACACTTGAAGACCTCAGAGGGATTCTTAATGCAGTATTTCACAAATACATGGGGAGTCCCAAAACTTTTTTGCACCACTGTTTGGTCCACACAATGTTCTTGTTCTACGTGTGTTGTTGAAAAATCAAATGTTCAAAGCATTTCCATCCTATAACTGTTGCACTGAAGTTCTGCTAATAAGAACAACTCGTGTTTAGAACTGCCTGACAAATACAAATGATATTTATTGATAAAACACATTGATTTCAGCACTATTTGCATCAGTTTGATAACTCCTGCTGGTTTTGGAACAACATGTCTGAAGATTTGGTTTTAGGGAAAAAAAAATTAATGTTTTAATTGTGCCACAACGTTGTTTTTGAGTTAAAATACGATGAATAAGTCAAGCAGTTTTATGTTCTAGATATATACAAGATAAAAAACAGTTTAAAGTGTCTTTTACTCACATTCAGATGGAGAAAAGAAGCTGCGACATGAAGACGGTAAAAGCAGAACTAATTTGAGGAACAGGTAGGACCGTGACGTCACTGTTGTCAGGGCAAAAAAGCAGGAAACAGATTTCTACATGATCTGACAGCAGCACTTCCTTCATTCGAACACATGCCTCTGGATCTGAACTTCTTAGAGTTCACTCGCACACAAGAACTTGTGTTTTTAAAGGCTTCATCCAACCAAGTAGAAGTTTTTCCAGCTATTTGAAATGCACAGCTACACCATCTTAGAGAGAAGAGAAGGTTTATTTTTCTAAAATGTTGAAGCCCAAATGTCCTCCCATTCTGGAATGATCCATAGCTGTGCATTATTCACAGAAATTGTACATGGTAACGCTGGAGATTAGCACGCTCTGAAATGGACTGTTTCTGGCAAAGAAGGCACACTGGCTTGTTATTTACCTCCACAAACGCAAATTCTTCCTCCCACGACTGCTGAAACGTCCTGAGTTCATCACATACAACTAGCGTTTCACTTTGCCCGGCAGCCATGAGCTCTACGGCGATTAGACTTCTTTTGAGTTTTAATAGCGGTTAGCAAACAACCTCTTGGTGCATTACCGCCACCAACTGGTACAGTCCCACAATTGCAACACTGACCTGCCTGTTGTCCGTTGGTCAAACATATCTCCCTCTGGCGTCAGCATTTCATAAACTATTTTGTCCTCATTAAAAGTAGAAATATGTATTTACTGCTAACAATAATGGTAAGTATCCATCAACTGAAAATGGCCCGCTTGATGGGCGGGTCACTAGTGGGCCACTAGGTGGTCACGTGACAGGTGCGTTGGACCAACATGGCGGCAGAGATGGCTGATCGAGGCTTTGTTGAAGCTTCGACACTTCATTCAAAACATGGTTCATTACTCGAGGCCTCAATGACACACAGTGCTCGAGTAGGACATCTAGTGGTCAATAAAATGAAGTGCAACCAAGACGTGGTCGTTGGTTCATGGATTGTTTTGGATTTGATTCGCCATGCACACATTCCTCTTTGACTACACTAGATGATTGTATGGGTTCTAGTGGACACAAAAATAATATTACTAGTAATAATAATGACAAAAACTATTGAAGAGCACGTTTCTTATTTGCCATGTTTGTCTGTAACCCTATATACTCTTCACTTATATTCTGTGGTATGAAACATTTAAACGGTGCTGCTACATTCATGAGATGCTCTGCAAATACAGACTGATGTCATTTTCACATGGGGCTGGTGCAAATAAAGATTATATGGATTATTATGGATTTTGGCAAAGTATGTCTTGGGGTTTATTGGTAAAGAGGTCAGTAAAGAGGGTGTGCTTATGTAACTGGTTATGAGTTTTTATCGAGAAATAATTTATCAACAGTTTGGGGACTCAAGCAGTTCCTTCTTTTACTCACTATCTCCCCAGCCTTAGAAAAAAAACCTGTTCACACGGCACAGATGAGGTTGAGGTACACAGGAAATGTTTGGCTGCATTGTACAAGTTTGGGTGAACGGTTTTGTGGGTGGCCCAGTAAGCCAGTGGGTCTGCCGTTCTTTCTACAATTGCATTCGCTGTGGCGCTTTGCATTTGCCAGGCTCTACTTGCGTCTTCGTCCAATAGGCTCCACAGTTGAACTGAAAAATATTGAAGATCATCATAATCATCACCAGAAATGTCAGTCATTCCCTATTCAGAAGAGAAAAAAAAATACCTGTGGAAGGTCCTGCTGGTGGTGGAGGACGAGGCTGCGGTGGTGCTTGTGACGTAGATGACTGCTGCTTGGCATTCTTTATGTTAATTGTTGTGCTTTCTGTTATTAAACTTTCTTTCACACTGGCTGCCACTCTGATTGGTGAATCCAAAAATTTTGAACTGCAGAGCCAGAAGTGTCGCAACAGCCAGTGAACTGTTTTTTTCTTTGGTTTATAGTCTGTCAGCTAAGCACCTGACAAGGTTCTGGTGCCAGGTGTTGTTGTGTCATGGGGGTGGTGAGTTGGTATACGTATATATATATATATATATATATATATATATATATATATATATATATATATATATATATATATATATATAAATATATATATATATATATATACAGACATCTTCTCTACAAAATACGAAATCTGACATACTACTAACTCTCAAAGCAAAAACAGCAGCAAAAAAAACAATCTAGTCTGCGAAAAACAATTCAAATGAACAACATTAAATAGGGATCTCCTATCCCGGAACACTCAATCTCGCTGATTGATTCACGTAACAAACCAAACCAATCAGGTGATTCGAAGCAGTTGAGTGCTTCAAACGTCACTGAAGTGATTCAAACGTCACCAAGTCACGTGACCAAACCACGCCTCGGCACACTGTGTCGATACGTTTGCTTCATGAGCTACAGCGCATGTGTCGAAGCCTCAGGTATCAGAGGACCATCACTAAGCGGAGCCGTGCCACGCCGAGTAGGTCCTAAAGGAAAAGCGCTCGACACTCCGAGCATCGCTGCAATTTGACAGGCCGGTAATCCACAAAGAACGTGATGTTCCAGAACTTCCCTCGGTATGTCAAACGCCAAACGCCCTGGTCCCTGTGTGTGCTCCTGTTGCGTCCTGGTACCAGAAAAGCGGCGGAGTACTTCCTCTAAATTTGCAGTCACTCTACGGTCAACATCTTGGTCGGAAAGTGCAGAAATAACTTCACCAACTTCAATAAATTCCTCTGCTTTACACGCTACATGCTCGGGGTCAGCAGGTCCTGCTTCCACATACTCTGCAAGGTCTAAAATATCTCTCACCAACTCTCTAGAAAGTTCACAGCGATCTTCCCTCAACACAGCCTCCATGTTTAGAAAGACTTCTTCTACTTACAGTTTCAAGACAGACAAAAGCAGTGGATTAGACTAGATTCGTGTTAGTCCCGTCCACGGACTTTGACGGGCGAGGTTGACAGATACAATAAATTCATGATCCACTGCAACACAAGGACCATGAAATAATTAATTAAACAGTGAAATAATGAAATATGTTTTTTACTTAAAATGAATTGGTATTTTAATGAATTAATGACATATTTAATAATACATTTAAGTATTTAATTCCAATTTTAATTAATTAATGAAATATTTAATTCCAATTTTAATTAATTAATGAAATATTTAACTCCAATTTTATTGATTAATGACATATTTAATTAATTATTTAATGATGTATTTATTTATTTAATTTTGGCACTTTTAGTATTCCATAGTCCTGTGCAGGTTGTGAGGAGATGTAAAAAGCTTACAGCACCTGGTATTCCCAGGCGGTCTCCCACCCAAGTACTAACCAGGCCCGACCTTGCATAGCTTCCGAGATCAGACGAGATCGGGCGTATTCAGGCTGGTATGGCCATAAGCGATGGACTGGGCAACTAACCACAGTTCTATAGATGCTGTGACAAGACGTGGCGTTGTAGTTTTTTATTTTTTTCAGTTACATCTTTTTATTTTTATTTTTTTACCTTGCAGAGCTTCTTAAACAAACACTAAAATTGAGTGAAAATGTCCTTTGCAGGAGCCTGTCTCTGCGACACTGTTTTACATGGTGCGATGTGAGGTGATTTATCGTCGCTGACGTGTTTCTGTGTCACAAACGTTTTCATGTCGGGCTGAAGGTGACGCTACAATCAATAACTTGTTGTGTAACGGCGGCTCTTTACTGCCATGGCGGACAAAGTGTGTGAACGTGTTGAGAGCTTCTTGTCACGTTCACATGGACATCAGGACTCAGGGGATGGTGATGCCGGACACGTAGAAAAGGCCCGTAAGCGAGTGCTGCTGTCGCTTACGGCCACACCAGCCTGAATACGCCCGATCTCGTCTGATCTCGGAAGCTAAGCAGGGTCGGGCCTGGTTAGTACTTGGATGGGAGACCGCCTGGGAATACCAGGTGCTGTAAGCTTTTTACGTCTCCTCATGGCCTGTCAACCATTCCAGACCAGACTGTCAATCAAGTAGCAGCGCCCCGTGATGTCACTAAAATTTTGCCGCTTTCTATGACATTCAATATTGGCTTATTTTCAGATTGGCCACCTGATCTCTGCTTTTGACCATGAGAAGTCAGAGAAGAAAACATCCTGAGCTGCAGGAAAGCAGTCTTTCGTCTCTTACTTTTTGCCATGTAGAACTGGGGTCTGTGGAACCAGAGCCGTTTGGAGCCAGCCCCTGTCGGACGGAGTGGCACTGCAAGTTTTTGACACTTTGTTGAGTCTTCATTTTTGGAGCCAGTCGCTATATGCCCATCTTTATTGTACAGTCTAAGGTACAGCCACAACAGAAGCAACAACAAATCAGCATCAGCTGCAGCTGATCCACCTTAACTCTCTCACATACAGCCTCAATTGAAAGCAGGAGGCGCCACCTGGTGGTCGGAGGAGGAACCAAGAAACAGAGAAGGTCTCCTGCAGACGTGGAGGCAGAATCAGTTCACTTGTTGGCTTTTAATAACCCAGAGAGGTTTTAGTTGCCAGCTGTCTCCAGAGAATGAGCAACAGCGTCCTGTGCAGGTTGTGAGGAGATTTAAAAAGCTTACAGCACCTGGTATTCCCAGGCGGTCTCCCACCCAAGTACTAACCAGGCCCAACCTTGCATAGCTTCTGAGATCAGACGAGATCAAGTGCATTCAGGCTGGTATGGCTGTAAGCAACAGCGTTCCTCACTTATGGTGCTTTTCTATGTGTACGTCATCACTATGGTCTGAGTCCTGATGTCCATGTGAAGGTGACAAGAAGCTCTGAACACACTCACACGCTTTGTCCACCATAGTTTTAAAGTTTAATCCATTTATTAGTAAATTGATTTACTACAGAAAAAAAACTGCACCACCTCAAAACCAAAAAAATAAAATAAAATCAGTGTTGTGTACTGTGGTGATACATATCAGCTGCTTAAATCTTCTCTCTATATATATATGTAGTAACTACAGCTGTCCAATAAAAATCTTATGTTTTTCAATCATAAATTATTAATTTAATGTTGAGGCAACATAAACTTAGTTGACTTGAAGGACATTCAGTTAAAACTAAGATTAATTTCTTGTCTAGATTTTACAATTATAAGACCATCTCTTTATTTAAATGAGCCAAAGAAAAAAAAAAGACTTGAAACAAGACAAAGGAAATGTTTGTGTTCTCCAACCACGCTGAAGTGTTTTCAGCTTTATTGTAAACTGGTGGAGAATAAACGCTTTATTTCAGCCAATCCATGTGGAATATTTGCAGCAGACAAAAATAAAAACAAAAACAGTTGGTGAAGATAATTAGGTTTAGGAGGCTCAGTGAGGCAGAAGGTGAACTTTCCAAGATATCACCGTTAATAAACTGTCTTTATGTGGAATATGAAGGGCTGAAAATCTTCCCTCTATCTGCAGGAGTCACAGTCAGGTGGTACTCAATGCTCTCCTCTCATTGGCTGCCGGTGGCGAGGGCTGCTCCCAGGGTTTCGATGAAGCGGTGGACGTCGCTGAAGGAGTTGTAGAGCGGCACTGGAGCGATTCGCAGCACACTGGGTTCCCTCATGTCGCACTGGAGAAGCGAGTAAAAGAACGTCAGCCTCAGGAAACCTCGGCTGGTATCTTTGTGCAGCAGCAGTTTTTAGCGTAAGCTTCAAAACCCTGAGGTTTGTTTGCATCTAGACAACATTGGCATGGATCATTATTCTATACTATATAATGTCTAGACATTTAGCCACACCAGGATATGTGATTTTTTGAGCACTTCAACCTTTCACACCAAACAAAAAGAGCCAACATCCCATTGGTGGGTCTGCAGTTACCACCAACAGAACAAACGGTCGTAAGTAAATTAATGCACAAGGGTCAAGCGAAAGTTCTACTGTGGCATCTGAGGAGCAACACTAAATGGAAATGAGCAAAACTGTGGCACCATCGTGACCACGTACAAGTTTTCCTTCACAATCGTCACTCTCCAGCCGCTCTACTTGCCAGATATCTTACCTGGACGTGATTTTTTGAGCACATCAACCTTTTACACCAAACAAAGAGAGCAAACATCCCATGGGTGGATCTGCAGTTACCACCAACAGAACAAACAGTCGGTTTTTTGCAGTGAAAGAACTTCAGTTTTCACAAATACATTAAAATTTGGATAACATTCTTCAACATTTGTGTGATTGTGAAAGTAAATTAATGCACAAAGGTCACCCAAATTTCTACTGTGGCAACACTGGATGGAAATGACCAAAACCGTGACACCATCGTAACTCCCTAGCCGCCCTACTTGCCAGATACCATTACAAATCTAGACATTTTGCAATGCCAAGATTTGTGATTTTTTTTGAGCATTTCAACCTTTTACACAAACAAAGAGAGGAAACATCCCATCAGTGGGTCTGCAGCTACCACCAACAGAACAGTCAGTTTTTGCAGTGGAAGAAATTTAGTTTCCACAAAAAAAACGAAAATCAGGCAAATTTTCTTTAATTTTGTGTGACTGTGCAATTTGTGTGATTGTGCAATTAAATTACCGTAATTTCTGGACTATTGAGCGCACCTGAATATAAGCCGCACCCACTAAAATTAACAAGAAAAAAAGCTTTGTACATATATAGGCCGCACCTGACTATAAGCCCCAGGTGTCCACGTTGTAACATGAGATTTTTACACAGAAAGATTTTTTAAACTTTTAATTAAATAAATGTTTTTTTTTCCGAACAGTGCCTGTAACACGGCAGTATAATGCATTGAGTCAGTTCACGCTGCCGACTCCAACGTCTCACCATGGATTCATTGATGCCAAGCTCACGTGCAGCAGCTCTATTTCCTTCTTCGACAGGCAGATCGATTGCCTTTAACTTAAAAGCTGCATCTTATGCATTTCTTCGTGTGTTTTCCATGATGAGGGTGTGTGCATGAAGCACAAAATGACTGATCTGAAGAATTTAGTGTGAATGCATTGGATTTAATTCGAACAGAGTCATTGGTCCACTGTGGTCTGTTCGGTAATTTCATTCTGATGTGACAAGGCTAAACGTATTGATGGCATGAAGCTCGCCTGTAAAAATCTATACATTAGCCGCATCGTTGTATAAGCCGTCCATAAAATCATCATAAGTGGGTTTGCAGCTACCACCAACAGACCAAACAGTCATTTTTTTGCAGTGGAAGAACTCCAGTTTCCAAAAAAACCAGCAAAAAAAGATAGAAAATCGGGTGAATTTTCTTCAACACCTGTGTGAAAAATACCTAAATTGTGGTGCCTGGATGCGCCATTGTGACTACTTGGAAGTTTTTCCGTCTTATTTGCAGAGATTTAATTAGATTTCATCGCAACTTCTTCACATTAAAGGGTCGCCATTTTGACACATTTGAGAAGATTTAGCACTAATTTCCAGGCGTGGCAGGAGCACTAGGAGCAGAGTATCACTGCACTTGACAGGGGAAGGCAGCCAGATTAAAATCAGGGGCATCTTTTGCTGTTTATAGTTGCAGACCTACACCTCACGAAGTTGAATGCTGATTGAATTTAATCATTATAGCATCTAATCATGTCATAATTTTCCTGAAAATCTAACAAAACTGCTGCTTAGCCTGATCAAAACTGAAAAAAGTCAAGAATTTATGTTTTTTTTTTTTTTTAAATATTATGTTATATTCTAAACAGTCAGTAATGCTTTTTTAAAAATTGGAAATCAGTGCAAGTATATATGTTTTTATTATCAAACAAATTCTTTAAATATGCTCCATAATCCAAACTTAATCATGCTTGTTTGATGTATTAATGTCATTATAATTACCCACTTATTTAAAGAAGTAGCCCAGCCTTGACTGATGTGACAAGAAGTTAGCGACAACGTGCACGAAACATGAAAAAATTCACTTTTCTTTTGTTCAACAGTCAGGTTTGAGGTTCACAAACATTTTCAGTGGATTAAGGGAATGTTATCTGGTCAGGAATGAATTTCAAATCAAATAAAACAAAAATTTAAAAAAATATTCAAACAGTTGGTTGCACTTAAATGGACAGTTTTTTTTTTAGTAATTTGTCTATATATTTTTCTCTTCTACTGTTGTTTGTTGTCATTTATACGCCAAAAGAAGAAAGAGGCGCAATCAAAAAGTTCTGACACTGTGTGAATAAAACTCAAACGCTGATTTATGTTTGTGCAGCACTGCTCTGCTCCCAGTGTTCCTTCAACACTTGACTTCCTACGATGCAAATAGCTCCAAAACTGAGTTTATATTTGGGAGAATTTCAAAAACAAAAACATCCAAATCCTCTCTGAAGTATCATTACGATCCGATCTGAGCTACTCACAGCGACTCCTCTCCTCTCCAGCTCCTGGAAGACTCTCCTGATGGGGATGGAGAAGGAGAGCGAGAGCTGGCAGCCTCTCTGCTGAGGGTCTGAAGGCGTCATGATGTGGACGTGAGGTTTCTGGGGTCTGGTCGGGTCCTCGCTGTAGTAGTGCTGGATCAGGTACTCCAGGTATCCGGTAAGTAGGAGGGACTTCCTGCGCAGCGCCTGCATGCTGGTCATGTTGAACACCTGGAAAATTTAACACGAGTCGATGTTGGATTTATTCACTGGAAGCTAAATGGTGATTTGTAGACACACTAAAAGATTAGATGTTAACTAACAGGTGGGACAATTCTTCACTTTTTTAGCAGAATTAAAATTTTTTGGCTACAATATTTTAGCTCATGTCCAAGTTTTTTGAATAATTTCTGCTCAACCATCTCTGATTTGCCTGATTATTTTTTATGACAAACTGAGGATATTCATAAAGATAGTGGAGAATTTTCAGCTTAATATACGTAATACTTCTTAAGACAACATCCCAGAGACTCTTTAAGATAAAATCCTGAAATTTTCACTGTTCTTTCTCATCGTGTCGCTGATTGACAGTTAAGAAAGTAGATCACATGTTCTCAGTTGAAAGATGAAAAAAAAATATTGAAGACATCATAAAAAGTCCCATCTTTCAGCACATTAACAGAAGAAAAGCATTCCGAGAGCGCAGTACTCCGCCAACGCTGCTCAGTCGTGTCATTTTTGACAGATGAAATCTTTAATAAAAAATCAGGCGCGTGTTATGCATGTGTACATTGTGTACGGACACCGAATCACATGACTTAAATATGTAGCGGGTGGCGGGAATTGATGGGACTCAGAAACACCCCCACAATTTAATCAATTGTTCCTTACAATTATCCAACGGATAAGTTCCAATAAGTCCGCAGCGGTGGATTTGTAGTAGGATCACAAGCATGTGATCGTCAGCACCCAGTTGACGAAGTGTTCGCTTGTTGTCATGGTTACAGTGATGCTGTGCCGCTATCTCGCAATGATACAGAAATCTTTAACAAATCCGTGGATCTAGACTATAAGCTGCATCACTGCTAAAATCTATTCACTTGGTCCTTGTGTCATTTCTGACCTTCCCTGAAAATTTCATTCAAATCTGTTAGTCTGTTATTGAGTGATGTTGCAAAAAGACAGACAGACGGACAAACCAACGGCGATCATCACATAACTTTACTGCATTCTTTGGCGGAGTTCTAGAGTTAAACTTTTTTTTTTTTTTTTAAATATAGGCATACATTTGTCTGTCTGTTAGCAACATTATTCAAAAATGGACTAAGAGATTTGGATGAAATTTTCAGGGAAGGTCAGAAATGACACAAGGACCAAGTGATTAGATTTTGGCAGTGATGCGGCTTATAGTCTGGATCCACGGATTGATTTCTGTATCATTGCAACATAGCGGCACATAAGTGACACTACATCAGCTGCCTGCAGACGATCACCTGATTGCAATCCTACTACAAATCCACCGCTGCAGACTTATCAGGACTTATCCATTGGAAATCATACAACAACTGGGCAGCCTTGGCGGAGTACTGTGTTCTCTGAGTGCTTTTCTTGTTGATTTTTAGACGCCACTTTGTCGACATAAACGTTAGTTTGGAAGAGATTTGTCTGGTAGTTTTGGAAATTATTGGTCATTACGATGACATCAGTGTAATTTAACCAAACACACAGATCTGTTGGGTTATTTTAGTGCAGAATTTTCTGGCCTTAACATATACTTGTAGTTAACTTGATGCATTCATGCGAGCAACACTTTAGTGGTAAATTTATTCTCATGATCATTGTGGAAACTGCAGGATGGGATCAAAAATGTCTCTCTTGCTTTGTGGTCCACTGAGAATGACAGCTGGACTCTACAGCAAGTTAATTTGTTCAAACACAGCTCCAAATTTAAATGCAAAGGGGTCGATGGGCAGTTTCATTTATGTATTTTAAATGTTGTAGATTCTGATTCCAGCAATTTTGTATTTGTAAAAAAATAAGAGGAGTTCAGCTTGGGATGTCTCAGTTTTTATCACAATGTGCCGTTCTACACAAAAGAGTTCTTTCTACTTCCAGCCATAGTTGTGCTGTTGTCCCTAGAGGTGCAGGACTTCATATTAACTGCTTGTAGTTTGGAGAAATACTACAACTCTGCATGGTTCCGTGAACTGTTTGACTGCAGTACCTCCAAACTGGCCTGCAGGGGGCAGACCAGCAGGATGGGCTGGTTGGACAGTCTGAAGCCGTTCACTCCGGGCTGCAGCTCCAACTCTGGGAATACAAAACAAACAATCAAGTAAAGTCAAAACCCTCATCTAAAGCTTTGGATTAATACATTTAGAGTGTTTATAAATGATTGTGAGATTGTGTAATACCAAATGCGACCACAAGATGGGAGCAGAACGCAACTAAAAACACACCAATGGCTTCGGAAAAGTAGCTCAGACATCAGCGAACATGAGGGATTTTAAAACAAGACTCTTCTTACCGTTACTCATCTGGAACCGAGTTTTCAGGTCATGTCCCCACCATCCTGTAAGCCTGAAGGAGACAATAACAATCATTTTTACTTTGTTTTCTTCTCAGTTTTAGGTAAAATACTTGGAAGCCTCTTGCAAGTTTAAGAAAATGGAAATTTGAGTTTGAATTCCCTGGGTGTTGTTTGAGGAGTGCTGCTCACGCTGGTTTGATGGTGTGTTTATGCTTCTCGTGGATAAAAGCTCCAGCGAGACCACCAGCACCTGAGTTTATATACTGCAAAACAAAGCAGACAGTCGTCATTTATGGTTAGTTTCCTCCTATTTCTAAATAAGCAGCTGGGATTGGGTTTTGTTGTCAGCTGACCTTGTAGGAGCACCAGCAGGCGAAGTCGACACCCCAGTCATGCAGCTTCAACTCGGCGTTTCCTGCTGCGTGGGCGCAATCGAATCCGACGTAACAACCCTGACGGAAAAGCAAGGAAAGGATTATTTGTGAAAGTGAAGGTTCTTCAGCTTGTTAAGAAAACTTGCTATGGCTTCACTCTAAAAGTCCATCGAGTCATATGCGTCTCAAACTAGGCTCACAGAATACTAAACTTATGATGTGCTGCAACAACCGAAAGTAAAAAGAGCAAAAAAACCTCAGTTTTACTTTATCAAATCAAGAACTCAACCCTGAAGCTGCACAAACTGTTTACAGCTGGTAGTAATGACAATGACGCCATCAACAATTCAAAATCAGGGTTGGTCACATGACCATACAATCTAACAGAACACTTCTTTACTGTCAGGAATTTAACTTCTCTGTTAATATTTGGCTTCAATAACAACTAATACTTTCACAGATATGCTTATTTTATCAGACCACACCAATCTGACACAAGGAAAAATGAATTTACAGGGGAAAAAAATTACAATTAAACACTAAAAGTTATCTTAAAACGATGCCATAATCTGCCTTTTTGAGGCTTTCTGTTCAAGTTACAGTATAGAAACTAAAATGTCACCAAGAGCTCAGAATACAGATTGTTTTTCATAAATCTTTCTGTTAATATCTTCTAGAATAATTAGAATATCCTGAAGAAAGATTAATGTTTTCCATTACTGATTTAAGGAAGTGAAAACTGTATATATTCTAGACTTATTAGATCTCAAGTGAACTATTTGAAGCCTTTTTTTTATTTTATTGCAATGATTCTGGCAAACAGCTCAAGAAAATAAGTAATCCAGTATCTCAAATTCAAGTATTTAGTGTATAAATGAACACAATTTTCAGAAACTGGACATTTGTGTGTTGTCAGTCGTTGGTTGACTGATCTTAGGAAATGTTCTAATAGTTATAATAATATAGTAAGAGGTTCATGTTGCCCTAAAAACAGCTTTTAGTTTATTGTCTTTGGGCATTAAAACTACTTTAAGAACTTAAAATCACAAGACGCTGCAGTGGTGAAGAACAAGTCCTTTTCTTGCGATTTCAAGATCTCAAGATGAAGTTTTGAGGATCTTCTCTTTACCTTCCGCTGGCCGGCCTCCGTGATGGCGGCCATGTTGAACAGCTGGCCGGTGTAATACTGAACGCCGCTGAACATCACCACGGCGATGGAGTCGCCTTCCTTCTCGATGACCTTCAGGATGTCTTCAGTTCTCAGAGTTTCCTCTCCCTGACCAGACAGAAAATTGTTAGGGAGTGTTCAGGTTAAGAACATAAATGCAGAAATGCAGATGAAAATAACAAAAGAAAACTTTAACTAAAATTTAACGGGCAGGGGACAAAACAGAAGATAGCTGAAGGTCCAGGAATAAATCCAAACTACAAGTCAAAGTGAAATCCAAATAAACAAATCACAAGCAAATAAAACTGACTGAAAGACTTAGATTTCAAAGTGTTTTCTTACATCTTCTGTCATCATTTCAATAACATTTGAATTCATGCAGTTAATAAAATAGATTAAAGTGTAATTAATAAGATGTCTGACCATTTGACTACAATACACCACCTTAAAATTAATGTGTGGTGTATATAATATTTGCGGAAGTGCGTTTATAGGGACAGTTTGATGCATTTGCTATTGCTAGCGAACATATTTGAACCTATCTATCAGCTAAGACTAGCTTGATAGACTCATAGACACTTTTTTTCCTGCACAGTGTGTATTTAAAATTTTTGCTGTATGTCATTTATTTTTTGTAGTTTTCACGAAGTCTGCTGACAAAATGGGAAAATAATGGTCAAAAAACATCTGACGCCTGGCCTTCATTTCATCAGACTGGTGTAGTTACAAAAAATAAAAGTACCAAAATACAAACAAGCATGAGGTAAACAAGGAGGAACCAGGAAGTTATCAGTGTCTCAGGAAGAACTAGCAGAAGACAAGACCATTTACACACAACTAACTACCTGGAGACAAGACAGAGGACTTGCGAGGTACAGATGAAACTAATGAAGAGGATCAAAAGAGGAGGGAAACCAAGACAAAGGGAGGAAGTAACACAAGAAACACACAAGAGAAGGCATTTTTAAATTAAAACTGGATACAAGTGGGCAATCACAAGAAACACATGAGGAGAATCCAAAGAGGAGGGAAACCGAGACAAAGGGAGGAAGTAAAAACACAAGAAATACACAAGAGAAGGCACTTTTAAAATAAAATTGAATACAAATTGGTAATCACAAGAGACAGAAGATACAGTTGTTCCAGGAGCCGCAGGTGAAACTAATGAGGAGAATCCAAAGAGGAGGGAAACCGAGACAAAGGGAGGAAGTAAAAACACAAAAAATGCACAAGAGAAATAAAATTGAATACAAATAGGCCATTTCAAGAGACACAGAAGGAAAACACACAAAGGAATCTTAACAAAATCAAACCAAAACACGTCAACAGTAAAGTGTAAAAGGGTTTACCGGTCTGGGCGACAGCAGCAACATGCTCTGCTGGGGGTCGAATCCTCGTAGGCGGATCTGAGACTCGACGGCGTACTGAAGAGACAGATTCAGATTCATAATGAGGACAATGAAGAATCACAAAGTGCAGATTTAGGAGACAAAAGCTGATGTATAACACAGGCAAGTCAGAAAAGACTTATACAGTAAAAGCGTATTAATTTCAAATCTTCAACAAAGTGTTCGACCTTACTTACTCTTATTAAACTCTACAAATTGGACACTTTCACAGTTCAGTTTATCAGCTTTCCAGATTCACCGTTTGAACATCAAGTGTATATATATACATATATATATATATATATATATATATATATATATATATATATATATATATATATATATATATATATATATATATATATATATATATATATATATATATATATATATATATATATATACACACATATTATATTCTGAAAAACTGTGAATTTTTCAGGCTTTTATTCTTTATTTCTGAGATATTGTTATTCAAAAATAGCCTCAAATTTAAACATGCCAAAGTGCTGTTGCTGCTTTTAATATCTCGAAAGGAATGCAATATATCACAATATCAATTCTTAAATATCTTAATACATTATCCATATTTTATGCTATAAAATTTCAGGCAAATCAGAGACGTTCTAGCAAATATTTTTTCCAAAAATGTTGTGATTTTAGACAAAGCAACCCTTACATTTTATCTTACATTTTTGTGTTTTCATTTAAATAAATACAGACATTTTTCACCACAAATCCATGCATAAAACTCCATCAGGATGCAGGAATTTCAGTGTTTGATTCTGCACAGCCCTGAATACAGTCGTCTTTCGAGAACTTGTGTCTTTTTTCATGCTGCTACCTTTAATCTATTTGCATTTTTTTCTCTGCGTGTCTTCCTCTTTGCAAACATCACATTTCTTTGCGCTGGAAACTCAGTTTTGTAACCAAACTGCAGGATCTTCAGTCGAGTTTAATTTTCAGCTGAACTATGATTCGTGGGTCAGTTTAAGTACATGAATGCAAAAAAATCCAGGCAGCAAAGCAAGGGTTTTGTGTGAAACCTTGACCACAGACTGAGTGGACATTACTCACATGATCTGAGGGAAAAGCTTTGTTCTCCAGGAGGATTTTATGTCGAGCTGCGGTGGGTTTGTAGAAAGCAAGCTGTGAAATAATAGCATAAAATCACTTAGTACTGAAACTGATTGAAATCCTGCTGCTCGTTTTTTTGTAATTCCACATAAAATACTGCATAGTTTAAAGGTGTTTTTCAAAGCACATCTGACACAGCGTAAAAACAGAAAATACACATTTAATTGTGTTTTAAATGGTTAAAAAAATGTGTTGGAGCAGAACATGAGTGTCTTTTACCATTAGAAGGTGTAAATTAACTGTCAGGCCGTTCATCAGAGCCACTTCTTCACTTTTAGCTCCTGTGAGAAACATTGAAAACAGAATTTTTCATCAGATTTTCAACCTTCCAATGGTTTTTGAACTATACAGGCACGACGTCCCATTTTGTCAGACAAAAAAGTGAAAAAAAATTTGATTAAAAACACTTTATTCTACATCTCTTGCACAGATAAACCATTTAGATGAACCACATTCCTTAAAAATCACCAAAATTCCATTTATCACAGTCAGAAACTGGAGAAACAGAAATAATTATCAGATTAACAGCTCTGATGGCAAACTTAACCAAATTTCATGTAAAAATCATGATAGTTCATCAAAATAGTCGCTCTTTTCTACTTTTCTTTGAGTTAATATGTCAAAAATAAACCATTTACACCAACCAGATTCTGTAAAAAACAATGAGCCGAACACCACGACAGCAGGATTTCAATATTGCAGTAAAAAATGGGTCCACAGAATGGATCAAATGGAGTTACATGAGTCTATTTTTGTCTGTGATTATGGTGTCATTTTAATTAATAGACAGAAATACATGGCTGTTAAAGTTCACAATATAAATTAAGGTAAATATGCTGCAAAATACAAATGCATTTTGTCCAAAAAATGTAAAAAATATTCGATCTCAGGTGTCGAGTGTCTTCTAGAACATGCAGTGAAGGTTTGATCCAGAAATCCAGACCAGGTTATGTAATTACAGAATCTTAAACCCCACTTTAAACACTTGATACCATCCACTGGAGCTCAAACCAATCAGAACCACGTTTTCCTTCTATCACATGCATCAGCTCATGTGTATGTAACTCCGGACGGACTTCAGACTCGATGAAACAAACGTTGGAGAGGAAAGCAGTGCAGTGACCTCCAGTGCTGAAAAATAACGAATGAAGTTGCAACACCGCTGCTGATAACATGTAAAGACGGTTAACTGAGGGAAAATGTTCTATTTGTCAATGTAAAACGATAACCTGCTGTGGAAGATTTGGTTTTCAGGATGTTTCGAGCAGGATTTTTATTCTGCTGCATTGGTAGCTTTACTGAACCAAACGATCAGATTAATTCTTCAACCAATGGCGATTGTTAGTATTCAACCAAAACTGATCTTTTTTGTCTTCTAATTGGCCAACATGGCAGGAGGCTTTATCACTACGGTGCTTAACTTGTGGTTTTGCAATATCATGTGAAGAGGCTTTTTTTTAAGAACAAAGAAGTAAAAAAATGCACATTTTTATAACATACTTGTGTACGTTTAGGCATAAAATGGATGTAGGTTTGTTGTTAATGAAGTTTGGTTGCAGTTCAAGCTATTCAGGGTCAATGCCAGTTTTGCAGATTTTACTCAAAATTCTCCAAAGGTTCTTCGGTTTGGAGTCACAGTCGTGGAGATGATGAGTCTGGGGATGTTTTTCAGCCACAAATTAAACTAAATGGTTTCATCCTTTTGCAGATGGAGGTCAAACAGCATCAGAAAACAACATTTTGATCAAATATTTGATCCCACTTTCATCAGATTTTCAACTTTGCAACATTCTTGAACTAATCACACGTGAAGTCGCATTCAGGTGGGCAAAAATAATTTCAGATATTCTGGGAAAATCACCTTCTTCTATTTGTCAAAAACAAACCAGTGACACCAACTAAATTCTGAACCAAAATCCCATTTTATCACAGTCCGAAACCTCAAAAAGAATCAGAATCGTCAATTTTCCAATGGGAAACTGAACCGAAATTCATCTTAAAATTATCAAAAATCACTTCATTTTACTTTAATTGTAGATGTCTAACTAAAAACATGCAACCACATTCTGGAAAAAACTCATACACTGATTTTTTGTGGACCAACTAAAAAACATGGCAGCAGATAAGAGAGCTAGGAGACACAATTTGTTAGTTTCCTTCAGTGCCACAGCTATAAACTGAAGGACTTTCTTTTAAAAAACTATAGATTTGGACAAAGAAAGGTCCAAAAAGCCCTTTTTCTGCCCACATGTTAATCAGAACCAGCTTCCTTTTGTATCTGTGAGCCAGAATCAGCAGGATTCTGTAGTTTTAGTCTTTAAAACAGGTTAAATTTTAGTTTCATCGAGTGCTCTACACTTTCCAGAAATGTGCTTATGACTCTCGTGTGACAACTTAGGAACCTAAAGGAGCTGAAGAAGTTTCCCAAACATCTTCCAGAAAGCAAACTGACTTCGAGTTGATGTTTCCGGCTGTATAAATAAGCAACTCTGTCCTGTTTTAGGCAGTCAGATCGATCCAAATAACTTCAAATTTGCACATTTCGCTTGTAGAACTGTCCATACTTTGAGTTAGAAGACACAACAATCTCCTAAAAGCTGGATCTGCTCCTCTGAGATCAAGTGTTGTCCAGAATCTGTCTCTTACCAACGACATTCGCCATGAGCCCCTCGATGTTGTCTTCCGCCCAAGCCCAAGGACGGGAGCCCAATGTGTGGCCGTGGACGCCCCTGGAAAACAGAGCATCGATGCAGAATCACACGGCAAAGATCGCGCTACTCGTCAAACAGCGAATGTGAACGTCAACGCACATCTTGGCCCACTTCTCCAGCTCCTCCTCCAGGTATTTCTGGGCCATTCTGGGCTGAAGCCCCAGAGAGTTTCCCACCAGGTAGATGCATTCCTTGGTGCCGTCGACCAGCGACAGATCAGCTGCACAAACATCAGGGTTTTTTTGTTGTTGTTTTTTAAATCACTGTGACACAGTTGAATAATATTCATCTTTAACGGAGCATCTTCGACTCACAGGGAGGCAAATCTGCAACTTTAGGCACCAGGAATTGGTCCCTGAGGTGCCGCAGCTTGTCGTGTTCGTCGAAGTAAGCAGCGACTTGTGCAGATGTTGGACTGCAGCCCAGCGAGGACGACACTCGCTGCACAACTTCTCTGGGGTTTAAACCCACAAACTCGTCCATAGTGGTGGAAACGCTGAGCCACCGGCCTGCAGAGAGGACAAAAAACACCAATTAAAACATGTTGAACCATGAAATATCCACTGTAGTTACTACTTTAAGGGGGAATTCTGGCTTATTTCAAGTTGGTGCAGTTCCTATTAATGTCCAGAAAGGCTTGAAAGGCATCTTATCTATTAAAAAACGCTAAAATTACACCATTTATCAGAGCTAGGAGCTGTAGAAATGGAGAAAAGCATCACATTTTCAATTTTGCAACAGCAAATTTTACCAAATCTGAGCTTAAAATCATTAAAAAGAATCATTTTACATAAAAAATGACAAAAATAAACCATTTGTTCTAACCAAAATCTGTTAAAAAACAAACAAAAAAAGGATTTAATAACCAGAAATTGTAAAATTAATCATCAGATTTTCCAACACGTCTTGAAATACTTTTTAAAAATAACCAAATCTAAGATTAAAATCATGATATTTCATCAAAATAAGCCAAAAATAAGCAGTTTGTCTGAACAATATTCAATAAAAAGCAAAAAATTCTGGAAAGCCGTCGGTAACTCAGCTGTAAGCAACAGAGACCCGCTAAGAATTCTGGGATTTTTCTCCTTAACAGAGCAGATAGGAGACAAGTACGGAAACATTTTAATTATGTAAATAAGAAAATATGTAGTCATGATTTATTTTTCCACTGTTGGAGACATCTTTGGACACTTAAAAAAATCTTGTACCTGTTGATTCCTGTGTTATTTTTTTCGATTTTGTGTAAAATAAAGAAATTTAAGGTTCCTTTTTGTCTTTTTCATGATTTATGGCTTTATAACTTTATAATATAAGAAATATTTCCATCTACTTCCATCTATTGTTGTTCAATAGTGGTGCAGGTTTATATTTCAGTGAAAAATGTGCAAAAAACGCCCAGAAATGTTCAAACATTTGTTGTTGAGTGTAACTGAAATTAAACAGCAGTGGATAAATATTCCTGATTATTGTGGCTGGTATGTTTCTCCAGATGTAGAAAAGCCGTCAGTAAAATGTCATTTCCTGGAGGCTAATTTCTGAAACATACAACACAGGAGGTTTGAACGAAGCCGAACTATCTTTTAGTGCATAAATTCAGATTTTTTTATAACTTTAGACAAAGTCTCTCCAGGTCTTTCTGTCCTGTGATGCTGTTTATACCTTCATAAATTACAATTAATCCTCTTTCTGCAGCTTTTCAGAGTCTAAAACACATTAATGCATTAATTTAAATGTCCTCTAAGTGAGAAGTGAATGTAAATACAGGAGGAGGTCACATGTTTACTATAAAATGATCTCTGTTCACTTGAAACATCAGCCACCATTTGCCTTTTTAATTCAAATACTAATTTTCTGATGTTTAAAGCACTAAAATCTTGCCAACGTTGATCAGAACAATTGTAATTTTACTTGAAAGCATTCATGCTCTGCAACTTGAATGACTTATAAACAGCTGCTCCTGTCTTTAAACTATTTACATTTATGTCACAGCCACTTTAAACTGCAAAGACACACAACTTTATGCACTTTTACTTGAATGTAAGAACAACTAAGAGCCCTTTTTCCTTTTGCACTTGAACGATGAGTTAAAATGCTTTCTGCTGCATGTGTCGGCGTTTATTCTGACGTCGTAGTTGAACTGAAAACTGTAACTCACGGTCGTATCGGTTGCAGACGAGCCTCTTCTCCACTCACAACCTTCTCTCTGAGTGAATCTTTGGCCCTGGAAATGCTCTTTAACCCCTCAGTGAGCGCCGGCAGGTTAATCATTGTCAACTAGGAGCCTGACGTTAAACCGATTGTTGCGTTTATTAACCGACTAATTGCTGTGAGTTCATGTCCTTCTGCGGTGGCAGCCAGACCAGAGCCCAGTTCCCCATTTTTGTGGTTTTCAGTTTGAAAATCCACGGTGTGAACTTCCACATGAGCATGTGACTAAAAGCCTCGGACGTTATTGTGCTGCTGGTTTCCAGTCAGTTCACTTCATGCTGAACCAAACTGCACTGTGATCAAACTAAGAGAACAAACAGCTGCAAAAAGGCTGGAAACTCGGGTCTGTCTGCACACTTTGGGTCATACATCAACAAAAATGGAACCCATGTGTTGTTTTACGTGACTATGATGCTCAGATAACTAAACATTTGCAGCCTCTGGTTTGTTATTAACTTGCAAGTTTGCTACAATTTAACCTTCATTTGTTTAACTGACTATGAATTAAACTTTTTTTATTTCAGGATTATCCCATTTCTTCCTTCAAATCTTTAAATCTTTGAAAATATCCACCTATAAATGCACATATTTCACATAGAAACAGCTTCTAGTTTGGTTTAGCTGAGGGTTAAAACTGCCTGACGTGTTGATTGTGGTCAGAACCTGCAGGCCGCTCAGTTTCTCAAAGCAAATAACTGCTCACATGTAAAGTCTGCACTTCTGTGAGTTCATATTTTGCTCTATTTCCACTAGATGGCGGAAAACTATTGTTAGTTTTAGAAGTAAAGGGCATCAGGTACAGAGAATATGTAATTTGGCAGCATGTAGCATGAAGAATTACAAAAAAACATGTCAAAAAAGTGAAATAAAACAATATTTATAGAGCTGAAAACGTGTTGTGAAACAAACTACCCTGTTTTTGTGGGAATAGCTTTTCATAATGATAAAATATTGTTCAATCTCTTTTACCTTTAAATATTATTGAGTAGCATTATGCTAAAAATAAAATAACTGGACTTTACAAGTAATACTGCACAAAAAGCTATTTTTACTTTAGCTGATGTCATCTTATGTTTCAAAAAATGCTATTGCAAAACGAGTAATTTGGTTTCTAACTGCAATAATCTATAATAGAAAGATAATAAAAGAGGGCAACCAAAAGATCATTTAAAATTAAAGAAAGTAACTATCGAAATAAATTTAAAAAAACATTTTCTACAATCCTAAGAAAGTTTCTCGCCTATTTTTCATTATAGTAAAAACAATAAATGACTAATGTTATAATACAAATTAATTAATAAACAAATAAATACTACAATTAATACTGCAGAAAATGCCAGCATTAGTTTTACTACATCATTTGATATAAAAATAAATTATTATTCTTAATGAATTATTATCATATTATTAGTATTTTTGTTGTTGTTATTATCAATGTTATTTTGCATTACACATTTAAATTGTTCTGGGATTTTAATTTATATTTCAAGTATTAAAAAAAATGTCCCCCAAAAATACAGATTTCTTTTAAAGTGTCATTCATTACTATTTATGAACTCATCATAACACCCTGATATTGGAAATATTGGTATTGATAAAAAATTTTTTTTAGAATATATTAATTTACTACTTGCAAGCAGTATTTTAATCTAGTAGATCATTATATTTTCTTGCACTTCTATATATTTTTATGCTATGTATTAATTTTGCCACAATTAATGTATATTATTTAAGCCAATAATTGACCCAAAATTATGTAATTGATGTTGATCATAAGGTCTGATTTAGGAGAAAACATCAGAAAATCACATACTTCTATTTTTAAGACTTTTAAGAACTTGTAGATTGTTTTTCTCAAAGTTTACTGGAGTTCTTTTGTTTGTAATCACTATAATTAACATTTCAGGTCATCCAGAATGAGTCCTAATCATAGCTCTGCATAGGAAATTACATATATGGTGTCTTTTGGTTAATATTACTTCTCGAAACTTCCACAGGTTTTTGATTTTCATACAGACTCTCAGAGCTGAGATGTGATTTTGAGCTAAAATGGTGATTTCCACAGCCAGCGTTGCTGATTCCTCACCTGCTTTTCTTCTTCTTCTTCTGCCTCATTATTCATCTCTTCTTCACAGCTCACTAAGCCGTCTGCTTTCCTTCCATCACATTAGCTGCAGCCGCTGCAGAAGGTCATATTTTCCATCCAGGAACCTGCAGTAACACACACATGGTATGTAATCGTGCTGTTTTATTTTAAAAAGAAACAAAAAAACTCTCAATTTAGATAGTTTGTCCACTCTAGTCACTTGCTGCCTTCACTTTTTTTAATTGTAAGCTTTCTATTTTTTTATTTTTATTTATTTTTATATATATATATAAAAGAATTTATATATATATATATATATATATATATATATATATATATATATATATATATATAAATAAATAAATAAATAAATAACATTTAATTATGTTCAATTTCTTCACTCATTTCTAAACATCTGTGACTACAGTACATAAAATAATCAACAATGTCACATATTTTATTGAGAATTTAATTCAAAAATATCAGTTTGAAAAGGGATCATTGTTAAATATCCAAGCTTATCAACCAGTTATGACTTCTTACGGCGGTCTGTTTAACATATGTTGAGGTAAAACAAGCTTTTTCCTCACAGAAAACAGACAATTAGATCAGTGACAATTCGCTGTCTAGGAAAAGCCTCCTAATCAAACTCAACAGACTGTGTAACAAGCTTGGAGGCCTCACTGTACTTTGACCTGCAGTATGAATATGAAGCCAGGCCTCAGTGGTTTGACTCACAGTGAGGCCTTCTGCCATTCAGCTTCGCTTGAAAACCTCCAAACCACCATTCTCACCATGACTGAACTGTTTTCAATGCATTTGTTTAGGGATTTTAAGGGGACCTGAGCAGGTGCCCTGAGGAACTCCCAAACACTGCATAACGACTGTTTCCTGGATATTAGGAATCCAATAGAAACATGCTCAAACTGCATTTGAGCTGATCACTGTCATAAACAAACTGTATTTATGAATATGACGACGCACGTGCTAAAGCAGCAGCTAATTATTTCAATCCGAGCACCAATGCCACCATTTATATTAAAAAGCACCTGGCTAATTTGTTGAAAATGTTACCTCTGGTTCATTAAATATCATAGGCTGTACATGAAAGATGCATGTAGCCGATATAGTGGCAGCTTCTCTATCACAATTATTGTCTATTTTCTTCTAAATAGGACAATAATTTACTAAATTAATATCATGCTGTTTTGAAAGAGGCTTAAAACTAGCAACAGACACCATAAACTTCTTGAGAAGAGCTTTACTGAGGTGGCAAATCAAGCGAGAAGTCGGGTCATTTTCTTTTTGGTTTTGCAACCAGGGAAGTGGCCCTCTGCTGGCTGTTGGAAATAACGTCTGCTTAATGCAAGAAGTTTTGTTTGAGAATCATAAAATTCTCATCAAATTAAAAATGGCATGGTTCATGTGTAATGCAAGGCAAATTAGTTTTCCTACTTCTCAATGCATACATTTAAAAAATATTGTATTAACATCTACACCTGCCAGTGGGTCGCTATGATAAGAGTAGGTATAGTAATATATTAATTTCTCTACATGAGAAACCTGATATTCTCTGCTGTGAGGTAGAAAAAAATACCAGCGTGACCCAAAATGTATTTGAAAAAGATTAGAATACTGGATATCAGCAAAAATCTGACATGTTGCCTCCTGATTTTGTACCATTGTTGCTCATTTCTACAGCTGAAAAACACATCACATCACTGAAGCTAGAGGTGCTCTAATTGATTTTCATTTGTATTTATGCTACATAACTGATCAATAACAGAAATTCAATTTTACACTAATAATAAAAACAAGTTTTCCTGGAGGAACAGCTTCATTTAATGCCGAGGAATTTTTTTTTTTACAAAAAAAGGACCCCAGGTAGATTCCCTGAGGAACCCCGTTAAATTTTTTTTTTAAATCATTAATGTGACTATTTGTGTATGTTTTGATGATGATGCTGTTATGATTTGTGTCTTTTTATGCTTTTAGGATGTCTTTAAAAGGTCAAATGTGTTGTAAAAAGCTATGACCTTTTTGAAGTACTCTGACCGACTCCACGTTTTACAGCAACTGTTCAGGTCAGGATTGTTTCTCCCAGAGCAAATATTTTGAACATGAGCTCCTCGTCTGGAAGCAATAATCACCAATTAGCTTCTTGTAGCCTCTCGAAATGAAACAGACATAAACAGAGCAACCCGTAAATATGTCGTCCTCCTAATGCACTCTTTAAAATTCTGTGTCGTATACACATAAGAGCCATTTTCCAATAGAGGATTTGTATTTAGAGCATTTCCAGACTGGATGAGGTGTTGAGACGAGTTTCTAGAGGGCAGACATGGTCAAAGTGACTCATGTATTTTGGGGGGTTTTTTTTGGTGCAGAAACAACATGGTTGCAAGATGTTTGGGGGCATCGTAGCTGCTGACATGCTTCTTGTATGTTCTTCCCTTGTTTTTCTCACAGTAATGGAGGATGTGCGACATCTGGAAGCGCTCAGGAGGCCGAGCTGAAACCTCCTCCTTCCCCCCAGTCGGTTCTCAGGGCACAAACTTCAAAGCAGGCGGCAGAAGATAATGTTTTCTCTCAGCGACGAGCCACCAACGGAGCGGTGCAGCCGAATGTGGACGATGTGGGCAGGTGTGAAGATGTCGAGTTAAGAGGCCAAACTGAGGTCTGATGGGAGCTGATTTGGGTTTTTAGCTTCTATTTCCTGTCCTCTATGTGTGGTTTGAGGTTTTTGGGTTTCCATCTCACCACCAAGTGAGCGGTTCAATATGCCAAAATACACTGTGAGGCAACCAGAGATTTTACTGTTTCACTGAGGCTTGATGTGGGTTTTTGTAGGGTCAAAACTTTAGATCTTTTCCTGTACAGCATCGTCAACGTAATGTCCAGTATTTCATTTTTCAGGTGAAATATTTCAGCTTAATTCACCAAATTATTGTCACATGAAACTGAATTTGCAATAATTCAACTGTAGGCACAGCGTTTCATTTTGAGGCGCAATATTTCATTATGTGAAAAATTTTTTTTTTCAAATTCATATGCAACATTTCATTAACTTGTGCAGTATTCAACTTCATGTGCAATAATTTAATTTGATGTGCAATAATTCACTTCCTTGTGCAATATTTCAATTTTATGTGTAACATTTCATTTGCAATTGTAATATTTTAACTTGATGTACAACATCGCATTTTCACATGCAATAGTCCTGGACAGAGCTGCAATGTGATTGGATAGAGCAGGTTAAAAAAAGGCGGGATCAGAAATGACTTGATTGTTTAAAGCTTTTTGGACTTTGGCTCAATGGGATGAAATAAAACTAGACTAATAACTAAATAAACTGTTGAAAAAAAGGTTTAAAATGATGGAATTCAGTTGATGTACTGTAAAAAAAACAAAAAAAAATGACGGGAAACATCTGTCGCATGTTTTTTTCTTAGTTTTGTCAATTTAAATTCAGTAAAATAGTAACTGCATGTTCACAAATAATTAAAGAATGAATTATTGTTTGTAAAAATACAGATTTTTGATGTCGATTTTTACAGTAAATTTTATTAATACTTTTTTGTGATTTAACTAAATATTATTTACAATTTAACAAAACAGAGAAAAGCTGTAAAATATTTTTCAATCATTAATAGGCCTATACATATTTTTTCTTTCAAACAACAAATATCTTTAAATAAAATAAAATAAATAAAATATTTTGCTGATTTAAATACAGTAAAAGACATTTCAATTTTATATAAATACACACATATATATATATATATATATATATATATATATATATATATATATATATATATATATATATATATATATAAAATCTTATGTAAGAAAAGTAACAATCCAGTCTTTTTAAGTTTTTCAAATCAGTACTTTTTAAAAAATATACTTAAAAAAATTAAGTTTTGAAAGTTTTTTAACAATCATTTTCCAACATGTTACTGTTATTTTGCACATTTTTACAGCTTTGTTAAACTATGGACGATAACGGAAAAAAATATTTACTTTCACAACAAAAATCTGTATTTTTCAAATGATGAATTGTTGTTTTACAGAGTTTGACCATTCAATAGCCGTCGTTTTACTGTATTTAATGTTTGATTGTAAAATGACACTTTTTCCCTGTTTTTAAATCAGAAGTCTTTTTTTTATGTATATTAAGCATTAAAAAATTTCACTTTTTTTTTACAGATTTGCGCCATTTTGTGAAATTACAGATCATTTCTCAGTCAAAATAAAAAATATAAAAAACACAAAACTGTGAACGTCCACATCAAAAATCTGTATTTCACAAATAGTTGTTTTTTTTTACAGTGTGCGGCTGTGAAATTTGAGTGTTTTACATTTTTATTCGTCTAAAACTTGAATTATTTTACTGATATTTGTTGCTATTTTTGCTGTTTTTGAACATTACAGTATTCCAGTGTTCAACGTATTTTTCTGCAACAGATTTCTTGTTAAAGTAAAGTTGTAGGTTTGAATAACGACAGTCACTTGCTCAGTTGACTACTGCAGAATCTTTCTATTTAAGGCATCTCTCTTTTCCGTTTCTACACCCAGATACCAAATGTTAAATATTTCCGTGATGCTCGGCTGCAGAAATCTGTAATCTGGGCTCTGAACCCCGGAGGTCTGAGACTTTCTCACAGATCTGCAGCGACGTCTCAATGAAAAGGCGAAGCTCAGAACACCTGCTGCTCCTCTCAGGTCTTTTATTTGGTGGAAAGGTATGCTGTTCCGTCTCCGCCGCCTCCAGCACCTGATATTTACTCGACAGTCGGGGGGGCCGACCTCCGACCTTCTCCGTTTCAGCTCTGCAGGTCTGAGCTTCCTCCTGCAGCGAAATCAGCTCAGTCACAAACTGTTTTCAGTCACATGAAGAGATAATGAACAGAGGGAACACACGAGGCTCAGCAGTAGGCTTTTTTCCCCTTTTTTTTAAAGGATTTTAGCTCTGAAATATTCAAGATTTGTGGATTTTTTAAATAAAAATCATAAAACAACACAAGAATTTTTACAATTAATTGGATTATTTGTGCTCTAAAACTGCACAAAATGACAGACTAATGAGAAAATGCAACATATAAGAGGAAAAAAATAGCTTTAAAGTAACCCTTAAAACCAAAATTAACTTTTCAATGTTACAGACGAATGGCTTTCGTATCAAAGCCAGTCGCTGTTAATAATTCATTTCATGTGCATCACTTTATCCTCATGTTTCTCCACAGTGAAGCCTGACTGGACGCTCACTTCCTCCACATGCTGCGATCCACAGAGAACATACAGTTCAAGAGAAAATCTCAATTCATGTTTATGCGTTCAGCGGCTGATTAAAGAGGTGCAGTAGTTCACTGAGACGCGGTAAAATACAGGAAGTTTGTTGTGGTTCTGGATAACCAGGAACTGCAGAAACATGTGGGAACAGAACATTTCCTTCTTGGTGGCGGCTCTGATTAATCTAATCTCTTGAAATGTGGTGTTATATTTTCATTTTCTGCATATTCAGGGGCTTTTTTCCAATATTCATTTTGTAGTAAAGCAAAGATTTCATATTACTGTCACTGAAATTGTACAGACTGTAAAAATACAGCATTTTTATATGCAAATACTCTGTTTTTCCATGTTTTTATTAGTGTGACTTAGGTTTAGTTGTGGATTTAGTTGAAGCTCTTGAACCTGTGGAACCCCAAAACCCACCAGTGTGTTTGAAAAGAGTGCTAAACCAAAGTTACACAAAAACTAGAACCAATCATCAGATTTCTGTCAGCTTTCCAACAGTCCTTGAACCGAACACGTGTGATGTGTCGTTCTGTCGCGAAACTTAACCCTGTACAGCCGGACCCATCAAAACATAACCAGAAAAGTCTATTTTTTTTAAACTGAGATGTTTATTAACCCTTTTAGCAAAGTTCCCAAAATAAAAAGGAACAAAAAGCCATATCTTTTGTTTATGATATATTTTTGTATCGCATTTGATAAATTGGGCAGTTTTGGCAAGTTTTTGCTCATAACAATCTTGATTTTAGAAACAAAAATTAGTTTTGTCCTATTTATTACTCCACCAAGGAGGGGGAGCCTCAGTAGACTGACGATCGGCGTTGGTTGGTTTGTCTTTCTGTCTGTTAGCAACATTATTCTATAACGGAATAACAGATTTGGATGAAATTTTCAGATAAGATGATAAGAGATGAGATGAGATGATGAGATGAGATGATGGGATGAGATGATGAGATGAGATGACATGATGAAATGATGAGACGAGATGATGAGATGATGAGATGATGAAACGAGATGATGAGATGAGATGATGAGATGATGAAACGAGATGAGATGATGAAATGATGAGATGAGATGATGAGATGAGATGATGAGACGAGATGAGATGATGAGACGAGATGATGAGATGAAATCAGATCAGATCAGATCAGACCTACTTTATTCATCCTGGAGGAAATTATTTTTCCAGAGTACAATACAATAAACAAAGGTTAGTGGAATATACACAATTACACAGAGGTTAGTAGTAAACTCTGTGTAGGGTTAAGCTTAAAATTATTTTAATTCACCAAAATTGCTTTATTATATATGTACTGTTTCTAAATTTGCCTAATTAATTAGCCATTTTTGCTCATCAGATCCTGTAAAAAATAAAAATAAAAAAATTCTGTGTTTATCAGTGCAACCATGAAGCTATGAGTGACTCATTGTGACCCAAACTGATGTGAGTAAAAATTCTTGGACTTTTCGGCTGAACTGCAGGCAGTGCCACGCAGAGCAGACAAATTTGTTGGATAATTGCTGTGACTGAAAGGAAAAACTATGTAAATTAAGAAATTATAGCTTTTAAACTGCTATTTAGTGTTGTTACATTACAAATAATATTTATTTAAGTCACAGAAAAAAAGATATTAATTTCCATTTTGAGTTTAAAAAAACAAATAAAAGCTGTAAAAAATCAGCACTTTAATAAATGTTAATTAAATTTTCTATAATCCTTTATTGTTAAATTAGACACAAATTTTTATTGCATTTTTTGTTTAAAAATACTTTTAAACATATATTTGCAGATATTTGACAACAGAATTCTGTACAAGAAGCAGCGATTATTTTTAAACTGTTAACTGACAGATTTTTCGCATTTTGTTAAATTGCATAGATGAATTAATAAAAATAAGTTTCAAGTTAACCATAATTTTAAGAAAAGACCAAAACCATAAATAATGTCCACATTAAAAATCTTTTCCCCCCAAGTTTGACCTTATAATTACACTGTCCTATGATATTCAAACTGGATAAAATGTCACTATTTTAACTACATTTGTGTTTCCCTCTTTTTTTGTAACATTAGGGTTCCACTGATTTATACTTTGTTTGTTTTCCTGAAACCTTTGCTGCCATATTCATGTTTTTTATCCATTTTCTTTTTTTCTTTTCTTTTTTCTTTCTTTAGAATGTAAACAAACGATAAAAGTAGTTGATTAATACAAAAACCTACAATAACTTGCAGAACAACTGCTTGGCTGCATATTAACACGCGGATTTGTGTCAACTTTTGCACCAGTGGCGCTAAACAGTCCGATAAAAGTCGTGTTTTTGCGCTAATAAACGGTGGTCGAGCCTCGGCGAGGCTGCAGGGATGTTTGATTTACCGACCTGCGTCCACGTGATGTTTGGATGACGGTTTGGAGAGGAGCGTTTGTTTCTCAGAGGATCCACCTCCAGGAGCAGACGGAGCTCTGCTGCCTCCCTCCCTCCCTCCTCGGCTCTTTGTCATCCTGCGCTCCGGAGCGAAGCCGCAAACTCTCCTCTAATCACCGAACAGGGACGCGGGGTGGAGAGAGAGAGATAAGTGTCGTTTGCGCCACTTTCGCAACGTTTCTCCAAACTTTCAATGGGACCCGGAGACTGAGGAGTGTCTCACCTGGAGCCGCAGAGATGGTCCGTTGCGCGTCTGGTTCGTTGCGCACGTCGTTCCTCGGAGTTTTACGCATCGCGCTGCTGTGGGTCGCACATTCAGGGGCGCAACATGGTAGGTGGATATTCAACTTTTCATGTCTCACACGCCTTTTGTACCTCTTTTCCTATTTAAAACAGAACCAGATGTCTCATAGAACCCATGCAAACCTTCACATGCGCCGTTTTCGCTCGTAAAAAGTCGAAATGAGAACATCTTGCCTGTTAGATTGTGCGGAGCGGCGGGACTTGAATGCCGGGCTGCATTCCCATCACTCAGCTCCAGAGGTTAGATGGACCTTCAAAGGCACCAGACAAGAGCAGAACCAGCCACTGTAGAGAAAGAAACAACTCCGAGACTTTTAAATCAAAGAAAACTCCAATTAACCCTGCATTAACCTACTTCTGATCCAGTGATTTTTTGTAGAAGTTCTTCAATGGAGGCAGTTTTCAGTCAACATAAGTGAGTGAAATTCACCACCATGAAACTCAGTCATAACGTGGAACAACTTGGGGAAAAAGTTGAGGAAAAATGCTGCAGAAACAAACAACAGGAATAAAACTTGTATTAAGAAATGAAGCAATGATGCAGCTGTAATTAAAACAAGATCAGAGTTATGACTCATGAACAACATAATAAATACACTTGTGGCTCAGTCTTTTCCAGGAAACTGCTTCATGATGTTTCTGCTCTTTATCAGTCATTTTTTTTTTGCTTCTCTTTCTGCAACACTGTTAAAAAATAAATAAATAAAAAATAAAACTGCAAATTGCTAAACTAATGATACTTATTTGTTTGGTCATCATTACTTATAAAAAAATTTTAAAAAATCATTAAAAAAAATTAAGTCTGTCAGCAAGGGTGTCAGAAAAAAACAGATAAATGCTGTTAAAAAACTGAAAATAACAGCAAATATCTGTAAACTTATGCTACTTTTTGCTAATTTCAATACAGTAAAACTGAAATTTTATGGTTCTACATTGTTAAATAGCAAATTACTATGTTAAAAAAATGCGGTTTTGTTTTTGTTTGCCTTTGTTTTTTGTTTGTTTTGTTTTTATTTTAACAGTTTTGGCAAAGATTTTTTGTTTTATGTGTAAATAATTTTTGATATGATTTTACTACATATCTAAAACTTAACAAAAAAGGAAAAAAAACTGTGAAATAACCATTTAAAATGTTGACAAATGTTCATTTCCTTATCATTTTACATTGTAATAGCAGAAATTATTGGTATAATAATTATATTTTTGCTTATTTGAAATTTTCCTGGTCTCAAACACAGTAAAACAAGAAAATACCAAATAAATTAATATTTTCTGGTGATTTTACTAGTTACTATCTGTTAAAAAATAAAATAAACAAATAAAAATTAAAAAGTGTAATTTTACATTCAAATATTGTAAAAGAACAAATTAATTTGTTAGAAAAAAAAGCAAAACCAAGTTTTGATGTGAACATTATTTCCAGTTTTTACCCTTTTTTTATACACAGTTAATATTTAAATTAATCATTTTCATCTGAGATTTTTTGAGTTTTCTGTAATGTAACAAACCGGTCAAATCTGTAAAGTAGCATTAAATGTTTCAAGTTAAAACTTTTGTAAAATGCAGTTTTTTACAGTGTAAGACATGGTCATGAGTTTAAAAGACAACTGTAAAAGATGCACAAAAGTTTCATGATTTTAGCACAAAAAGTCACATAAAAGTCGTCTTCACAGCTGTCAGGTTTTAACAACATGCGACAAAAAAGTGCAGAATTTTACACGTGAATTCCTGCAGGTTCGGCAAATTAAATTAGTACTTGACGGTAAGAAATCCCAGTTGTTTCATTCTGTCCAACCCGTCCTCCATCCTCCTCACATCTTTGTCTCCGAGGTGTCCAACAACACATCAAAGCTCGCAGTCGTAAACTTTAAAGGCGGGCCGTCGTAAAATCAAACACTGAAGGTCCTCGCAGAGCTTTGCAGCAGGAATACCAGGCATTTCTGGCCAAAACAAAGTCTGACGGAGACACAGAAGAAGGAAATCTAACTGTATGGGTTTACAGAGGGTCTTTAACCTCTCAGACGGACCACAACTGCTGAACTGCACTGTAAAAGCAAGATCCCGAAGTTTACTAAGTCGTCAAACATCTTCTCCCAGTGTAATGTCATATATTTAATGTAATGCTGTAGCTGGATGATATGAAAGCAGCTACAGCCTCACATTCATTAAATATCTAGAGACTTTAAAGTCTTTTAAGGGTGAATTTAAGTCAAAGCTGAAATTATCAAAACAAATCTTGCATGTTAGCAGCATTAAATAGTGACGACTTTATGGAGTTTAACAATTAAAAAATGGAGTAGTAAAAGGGCTGTCCAAGCATCTTCCAGCAAATTGTAGTTGAAATAGGGAATATAATGGGTTTTATCATGCACACAGGCTAACATTTCAACACTATTGTGTCTTCAACAGAGTCACAAGCCAAACAGCATTTTATCAACACAAACAGGATTTCAAATCTACCGGATGATGAAATCCAAAGGTGGCCTTAACTTAAAAACTTTTGTGATTTTTAAAAATATCTACAGCTGGCAGCCCTGTGAGGCTTCGCTAAAGGGCTACGGCTAACTTTAGCATGCTAACATTTTCACAGATGCTACCAGGCTGGTGTTTAGCAGATTTAATATGTACCGTGTCAACAGTGTTAGCATGTTAGCATGCTAGGGATGCTTTTTAAAAAAAAAAAAAAAAAAGATTGATACCATTCATTTGAAAGCCAGAGGATCAATAACCACTATTTAAAACTAACTTACACTACCGTTTAAAAGTTTGGCAATTTCATGTTTTCCATGAAAACTGCCATGTTTATCCATGTGCTAACATAACTGCTCAAGGGTTTTCTAATCATCAGTTAGCCTTTCAACACCATTAGCTAACACAATGTAGCATTAGAACACAGGAAATGTTCCTCTGTACCCCTATGGAGATATTCCATTAAAAATAAGCTGTTTCCAGCTACAATAGTCATTTACCACATTAACATTGTCTAGACTGTATTTCTGATCAATTTAATGTTATCTTCATTGAAAAAAAATGTTTTTTCAAATTTAAGGACATTTCTATGTGACCCCAAACTATTGAACGATAGTGTATTTGCTGTAAAAGTTAAAGTCTTGGTGTCTAAATTTAGCAAAAGATAATTTCATTGAAATTCTTTTCCCGCCATATGTTCTACATATGTTGAGCTAAACTAGAACTCTTCAACATTCATCCTACAGTTTTGGTTGGCCAATCAGAGCAGTTGATTAAAAGATAACTATGCAGGAAAATTGCTGAATATTAGCATATGTGGCGTGACGTTCTAAGAAACAGAGCAGCGAAGAACAAAGCCGTCAGCTGACAAACGTGTAAACAATGCAGGTTTTTAAACTGTTTAAAAAAACCGGCTCTGCAAATGATTTACAAGGGAGGAAACGTTCCGACGTGTTTGTTGGACCTCAAAGATTCTCACAGCGTGTTTGGGTGAGAAACACTGAATGTAAACACAACTTTTGTTTGAAACTCCACAGGGATCCTTTAGAATCCCAGACAGCAGATGTCAACACCTTTACAAATGAAAGGGAGAACAAGAGATCCGAGTCAACTGTACATATTTGGTCCACTGATTTCAGAATTATAATGAATAATAATGACTTAAAGCTCCACTGGACGTCACTGTGGCCACTCAGCTGTACAATTACTTTTCTTAATTTTCTCTATTAAGTTTGCCGCATATTTCTAATAGTTCTCTAATTCAGATCAGTTGTCAGTTCACCTGCAGTTTGCTTCTTAATGATCTGGGTCCAACAGTTGATCATAAAAATACCTCTAATCTTGGACGTTACTTCTGACCAGACAGCATGTTGTGTGGACAGATATCTTTTCTAAACAAAGCCTGATGGATATAAGACAACTACAGCTGTTTCTCTTTCAGGAGGCGCCTATATTGGCTGAATAGAGTTTTTTTGCATTCGTCAGTAAACAAGAACATTCTATGAGAGGCAGCAATATACCAGGAGTCCTGTAGTCTGCCAGAAATCCATATGCAGAAGAAAAAAACTGCTTTATTTTAGTGTTTTTCTATGTTTAAAGAGAGAACTGTCAGTAGCAGTTTGTGTAAAATCCCTACTGCCAACACCTAACCCAACTAATAACACCATTTCAGCTCTGGTATTTGATCATAAAGGACAAATTGATTACAATACATCTGGGTAGCTGGTAAAATTTCACTGCAGTCCATCCTAAAGTCTGAACCATCATCAAAGCCATTTTGATACCACTTGAACAAATTGGTAAAGTCAGGGAAAACATCACTGGGTCAACGAAATCAGAAGCATTAATCCTCTGGGGAACGTAAATTTCACAGTAATCCATCTTCTACTTGTTGAAAGATTTTAGACTGGACTGAGGAGGTCAACTGAGCAACATGGTGAGAATCCAGCGAGTCAAACATCAAATGTTTGCCAGTAATCGCTGCTGTGAAGCAACCATTTGTCTTAAAAGACAACACATGTCAGAAATAAGATTTTGTTTTGCCTTTTAGTGTTTAAAACTGATACAACCAGAGGAGGTGAGCAGATTCATGTTGGCAAACAGAGAGCATTATGGGAGTTTAGCAAGTAACGGGTCAACATGACAAAGTCTTCTGTGAGGATTAATGAGGTCCAGCCAAAGCAGAAATATTAAATCATCAGCATCAATTAGAACATGGCTCCTATATCCCAGTGGCACATTTTCCAGCAATAGTGGGGCATAACAACTAATGTGTTTGTCAAATATTGATTGGTCGCTGGTCAAATTAAATAAATTATTTAAATTTACAACACATGTAACAGCGGATGTAAACAAAAGATCCGACTTAGATTCTTGCCAATACTGATGAGTTAAAAATTACCTTGATCAACCACACATGATAATCAAAAGATAGGGATCCAGACATCCCTTTAAATTCTGCTTTTAGTCACATTTTCACTAATACAAGGTTTCATTCGATGGTTTTAGTGTTGTTTAACAGTATAAATGTTGTTTTTTTTTTTAGCCTTATCTATGCCAAACTTATCATTTTGTGAAGCCATCATTGTGTGGGTTCAGTCAGTAAAGGGGCACCATGACAAAGTTTCCTGTGAGGCTTCATGACCTTCACCAAACACACAAGTATTGAATCAAGTTGGAATCAGTTTGGGTATCTTTCTATATTCTTGTGGCACATTTTGACCAATTACAAAGTGGGCTGAAATTGTCAGTCAATTAGTAACTGAAATCGCTAAACAGGGGAAGTAAATGAATCAAATTTACAACACGTGTGACAGTGGACATAAACAAAACCGATCAGTTATAAATTGCCTTGATCGGCTCCTAATCCTTAATTCAAGGATAGGAGTTGTGACATCCCTGTAAATGCAGCTTTTAGTCATTTTTCCTCCTGTAAAGGGTTTCAATTGAGAGTTTTAGTGTCTCTCAGTGGTTAGAATTCTACTTTTCCACCTAGTCAAGAAAAAAACGACCAGAGCCTTCATCCCAAAATACTCCAGATCATTACTGCTCCAGATTCTTCAGACCCTGTTCATGAAGGTAAAAAAGCATTGAGCATTTTAAGTGTTCTACATCCCAAAACTTGAATCTTAACCCTTTGGTGTGACTGTAGTTTGTGCTGGGCGATAACTGACAGGCCCTCTGGGAAAAAGACTCGTAGCCTCAGTTGTGTTAACACCACGCTCTCCCAAATTAATCTCCTTTCCTGAGAAACTGGAGAATTCCCTGCAGAGTCCCTGCACATCTGGGCTGCTGAGGGCCTCCCTCCCAGTGGGATCTCGTCCTCCTCCCCCTCCGGGAGCCGGTTCATTAGCTCAAACCCCCCCGCCTCAGCTTCCAGCTCTGTAAACTCATTAAGCCGCCAATTGGAACAGTTTAACCGGCAGCCCAAGTCTCGCCGGTTGTCCTCCTGCCTGAAAACCCGGCTGTTTGGACAACCTGTGACCTCGGATCTTGTCAGCGGCGCTTCCAGACGAGGCGTTCACTCAGACAGGTGGCCGAGTAAACAAAAGCATTTGCTTTAAAAGGGCTGTCAACATGAAGACCAGCCTGTAAGACTTTGTTTAGGCTGTGGTTCACTGGCAGCCACTGCTCCCTGTCCATTCATGGCTTTGAGGGTCTTAGGACACCCTAAATACCCCCAGTGTTTGTTTTCCCTGATGTGACTTCAATCAGTCGCTATAATCAGAGTCAAACAGGGGAAACAAGGTGAACAAGTCTGGAAGTTAAACCCCAGCTTGTTCTTATTGTTTGGGTTCGTTAGCAAAGACCTCTGCTGCTGACTTTGACCCATTTCACTCTGCAGATTTAGAGCTTTTGAGTATTTGCTGGTGTGGAAAACTACATGTTCTGCTCAAATAACTTCCCCGGTAGTTTGAGCGTCCAGCTGCAGTCGGTGTTCAGAGGCCTGTCATGCGCGATTGGTTTTAGCGTCCTTTCCTGGGGCGAGTTAAGAGAGGCGAGAGGCTCACAGGAATGCCTGTTATTCTTAGCAATTTAGATAACCTGTGGGGGTGAAATGATCCTTTCTGCTCACCACCCCGACACCAAAGAGCAAATCTGTACACATGGATTTCTCACCTTCTTTCCTGAGGCGACGTGAAGTCCGTCAGCAGAAATCCTTCACTTGTGGTCAGTTGCAGGTAAATAAACGGATTCCTGAAGGAATTAGAAAACAGTTTTAGCAGTTTTCCAGACGTCACTTGTCAAATTAATGTCTTCATCCTCATCCGATTCTTCTGGTTATTCCCTAAAAAAAGACATACTGAAAAGCTATTAGAAAAGGTTTCCTGGACATCAGAAGATCACTGCTGTGCTTCACAGCCGGAGAATAAGGAAAATCAAATCAGAAGTTGTTACACTGAGGATGCTCAGTTAAATCTTTAATCTTTAATTTGAGTACAGCTGTGCTTGCGTTTGTTATGTTGACGTTTTAAGATTTTTTTTTTAGGCTTGTACCAACCAGAAATGACATTTAGACTCAATAATGGTTTAATTTCTGAATATATTTTAAAACTGCCAACACCAAAGTTAAAATTACTCTCAAAATTAGACCAAATCTATGTTTTTGGGCACCACTGGCCAACCATATTAGAAAAAAAAATGTAAAAGTGGTGTCACAACGTCATGACTATGCTCTTACAAGTGTCTATCTGTTTGTTGGAATTTAAATAGAACTTAGGTTTAAACTCAAAAATCAAGATTTCTCAAGTAAATTCTTTACCATTAAACTGAGTCTTTAGTTCCAATCAAACTTAAGCTGGGACTGATTTTGGTATTTTGATGTTTTAAGAGGTTTTGGTGGGTTGTACCAACCAGAAACTACATTTATACTTATTGTTTAATTTCTGAACATATTTTGAAATTGTCAATACCAAACTCAACATTAGTCTTAAAATCAGACTTAATTCAACTATGTATTGTTCTATTTTGGGGCACTATTGGCCAAATATAAAACAGGAACATTTGTCATGTTATTTCAGGGTTCTTCTCTGAGTGTAATTTATTTGCTGGAATTTACAGAAAACCTTGGTTTAATTTTGGTTTTATTTATATGTTAACTCCTCAGCCAAATTCTTTGACCATAAACTCAGTCTTATTATCCAGTTTGAGTAAAATCTTGCTTCATTTGTTACTTTACATCCCATTTTAAGATAATAATTGTTTTATTTTTAAACACATTTTGAAATGGCCAACACCAACGTCAACATTAATCTCAAAACTTTACATAGTTTAAATAGGTATTCTGTTTTATTTATTTTTATATTTTGGCCACTACTGTCTAACGACATCTCACCAAGAAAAAAAAAACAGCAACTAAAAAATGGAAAGGCCACTTTGTAGTTGAAGCAAATAAAAATCTGTTAAACAGTTTATTCTTTTTCTTGTTTTTTGGAAGTAAATTCAAGCTGTAGTTGTGCTATCATTTCATGGTGATGAGCATCATTTATTTGTTGGAATTTATATAAAGAACAATGAACGAACAACAAAGCGATTTACAGATCATTTTTTCTTTTTCCGCAGCTTTCACATGGATACCATAGTCTTCATTAGCATCATATCAGGGCTGCAACGAGGAATTATTTTCACTGTTGATTAGTCTATGATTTTCCTATTTACTCTATTAGCTATTTGGACTATTAACTGTCAGAAAAATGTGAAAATGTTTAATCAGTTAGATGAAAGATGATATTTTGTTCAGTCAGAGAAGGAAAGAAAACTGAACATTTTCAAATTTAGGAAGCTGGAATCAGAATCTTTACTGTACTTCAATGTATTAGTTGACAAGTAATACATTAACTGACAGATTGTTGCAGCTCCACATATAAATCCACTTCTCATGTGGTTATATCATTCTGGTTGCTTCTTTTTAGCCCCAGAAATACATCAAAATGGACCCAGAGTGAAAACTATTTAGTGGAACTTCTGTTCCCACACAGTGTAAATGAATCTTTCCTCCTGCAGTCTGCAGAGAGGGGAAACGAGGACAGCCAGACGTTCATGTGCTAACTCCCACAACATCATGAGCTGCTTTTGTTTTGTCTACCTCTGTACTGTCTGATCTCTCATCCTCATCCTGCACTCGGCCAAACAGGAGGGCTCCGTCAGATATAAAGACGTGATCCAGTCACGGCCTGAGATTCCTCACTTTTCATTTCCTGGAACTCAAAACGAGGCTGAGAGGAAGGGATTTTAGGATGGAAAACTTAGAAAAACAGATTAAAGGTATCCAGAGTTTCACAGCAACATTCAGTATCTGTTCCTCTGTCTGCAGCGTTTCATTTCAGACGTATAAATAAAAGAAGTGCTGAACTAAAACCTTCGTTTCCTCTTTGTTTTGTCACCGTTGAGCTTCACAGTTTGGTGTTTTTGTTCTCAGCTCCAGAGTGTTACCCAGGAGGCCATCGGACTCTGCGTAATCCTTATCGCAGCGTCGACTTCGACTCCACGGAGATCCAGAACACGGCCATCCAGGACCTGATCTGCGACCACTCGCTGTCGCCCGGCTGGTACAGATTCAGGATCAACAACAAGCCAGCGGAGATGCCGACCACCTGCGTTGAGGTAAACTGGCCGAAATGTCAAAGCCATTAAAGGGTTTGTGTTTATCCCACTGTCTCCCATGTGTCTCTTCCCCTCTACTTAAAAAGAAAATCTTCAATCTCTGCCAAGAAAAATAGCACGAAACAGCCCCTGCCAGTGCAAACATCTAGCATCTATCAGACTGGTATAATAAGCACCTTCAGTCCAGGTGCAGGGTCTAATAACCGCCTTCCTCCGGGTAATGATTGTTTCTGTCAACGTCCTCTGCAGATGAACCGTTGCGGTACCCAGGCTCCGGTGTGGCTGTCGCTGAAGGACACCTCCCTGCCGCGGCCAGGTGAGGTCCGCCAGCTCTCGGCCTGTGCCACCTGGCAGTTCTTCCAGGGCAGCGCCAAAGACTGCTGCCTTTTCCGCATCCCCATCACCGTGAGGAACTGTGGCGAGTTCCTGGTCTACTACCTGCAGCCAACACAGGGGTGCATGGGATACTGCGCGAAAAGTGAGTATTCAACGATTGCGTGTGGTCGTGCTGCTGCTGAAACTGGTCAGTTAAAGGTGCGTCCTTTTCCAGCAAAGGTCCACAGAGTGTATCTTTTGGTTTTTCAGCTCAAAATACTGCAAGGATGGTTCATTTCACCATGATTGCATAACTCTTGGCTTTAGTCCTCTTCTAAACAGACAGTTACCATGTCTATAGCTTTAAATTCAACCAAGCTTCAGGAAGAAGACTCTCTCTGCATCTGTGATTAACAGAGCAAAATAAAATATGCAAATTAGCGTTCAAGACCAGGACTTTTCATCCCTTTCCAACTTTCTCTCTGAGCATCATTTGACATGAAAATAAAGTCTAATTTACAGTCCAGCTGTTGTTTTTAACTCATGTGCTTGGTGAGTTTGTCAAAAAATTAGTTGTAAAATCAGGAATTTTGCAGTGCAGAGCAGCAGCTTGCTAACATGAAGTCTTCATGGGCTCCTATTTCGTATTTGTTCTGCTGTCTGACAACAGAAACAGAACAATGTTGAAATGAGAGCAGTTTTATTGGGAATTCGGCTGTATTAAAATGCAGTTAAAGTGAGCACAGAGAGCAGGAGAGAAGCTAACAGATGTTAACGGCAGCTAACTCTCAGGTGACATTAAAATGCAGTAACCCACCCAGTCTATGTCATTTGGCTTCCACCATCTCTGAATGTCCTTTAGCATTACAAGTTCCTCATTGTGCTGACCTGTGGGCAAAGCCAGCGGTAACGTTACCCTTACCAGTAAGGAATTCCCTGTTTTTCTGTTCACATGTCTTCAAAAATGAAAGCAATCCACTGGATCTTTCGTCCTCATATCCCAGAAGTGTATGAAGACTCTTGTGTTCATCCTTGCAGCCAACAGCAGAACATTTAGTTAGCTTTGCACGAGGCAGCTCTAGAAAGTAAAGAGTTTCTCATTTTGAATGGCTCATCTCAGAAGCAGTGGGCAATGTGGGGGCAGCTTGTAAAACTTGGAGGCCTTCTATTTGTTGGAGAGCTGGAGGAACGGCAGTATTACACATCTAATTATTCCTTACAGCTTTTATTTTACACTTCCAAGTTTATAGAACACAATAAAATGGATTTTCACCAAATGGGGCCTTAAAGACTTGAGATTTGATGCAGATGCAAGAAGTAAAATTCAAATATTATTTGTTTTTCTTAAATTAAACAGATAAATTGTGGGGTTTTTGCCAAATAATTGGGTATGCTTTGTTTCAGTTGCTCCCAATTTGGGACCCAGACTCTGCCCACCAGGAGAGGTGGAGGTAAATGGTCGATGCAAAGGTATGAAACTCTCAAAATATTTGCTTTCATTTCAAACCACAATGTTTATCCTGGCTCGAAGAGGTGGCCATTGAACCGTTGATATCTACTGAGGAAGAACTACTCAGAAAGTAATATGTGCCAGTATTTATCAATAAAACTACTGCTGGTGATCAATAAAAAGTTATGGCAGTTTAATTTAGTCAGTATTATATCTAAAAATACTTTATTTACTGGTAAAATCTAATCAGCATTACTGCAACAATTTCCTAATCCTGTGTTTTTTTAGCTGCTGTCCCATCGCTGCCCTCCCGGCCGGTCATCACTCCAGAGCTCATTGGCCACAGCGTCCACCTGAGGTGCTCCTTCATCCCGCCGCCGTGGAGCCAGACGCTGGGCTTCCAGGTGGTTTGGGCCAGACACATCGGCCACAGCATGAAGGCCGAGATCAGGCAGGAATCCACGCTGAAGCCCTTCTCCCTGGTGGAGATGGATGGCGTCCACTTCAGGCTCGGAGAGACGGTAATTCCCGCCAGACCATGCTGAAAGTTTCTGGGAGCACATGTGGAGGGTTTTGACCCCCTCGAGCGGGCAGCGTAAGCCATGGATCACGCTGACCTCTTTTTGCCTGGGTTCAGCCTCGCAAAGCAAAGACAGAGAGGCAATCTGTGTCATATCCAGTTAAGGGAAGGGAAGAGGAGGGTGGGGAAGTTAAATCAGATGCAGGTTGGAGAAGCCCGGCTGCACATGGGTTCCATTTAAACCAAAGTTCATTCAAACCTCCACAGTGAGTTCTAGGGAAGCCGTCTTTACATGCACAGATGCATTTACATACAAAAAAGCTGTTTGTTGTGATGAAATCTCTAGAGCCCCGCATTGTGCAGTGAAGAAACTGCTCTTTCTCAAGGACACAAAAGAACGGGATGCCATCTTGTCGGTTTCTTGGAGCCAGAAAGTCCACATTTTAGGAATGCAGCAAGAAACTCAATCTGTATCACAATTTGAGGCTGGAAAGTTCCTCCACATCCGCAAGAATATACAAGCTAACATGCATTTTCTGACTAATCATGTGGCCTCTATCATTTCCACAGCTGCGAATTTTGGTCTAGCGTTAATGCATCCACATCACTTCCACTGTTGGTTTTGAATCCATTTTGCGACAGAAAGTTGCAAGATTAAAAAACCCTGATTATACCTCCTTGTGGATGCACACACAGATGGTTGCATAGATGTTATTATACTACAAGTCCGCCTGAAGGACTATGTTTTAAAAAGCGCAATAGGTTGTATCTTCGACCTTCATGCATGAACACTACTGCTGTTCCCACAGGAATAAAAAAACCTTTTCAATCATGGTGAAGAAGCCCCAAAAGAACTGAAATATCTTGAAGTTGGAAGCATCACTTTCAAAGTCAACACACAGAAACACAGTGAAAGAGGGCAAATGGCAATTTAGTTTTTTTTAATTTCCCAGTTTGAGCTACTATTGAGCTGCCATCCGCTGAAAACTGTCCTGCCTGCCTGGATTTGTTTTCTCTTGTTGCTCCATTCTTGGCAGCCATTTGTCAGGTTGACTGTTCAACACTAACAATTGTATTCCTTTACCTGACGTCTTGTAATGTCTGCAGTGATACTCATCTGAGTCATTGGATGTAGACTTTGCGTAGAAGACTTCCTCCTCTAATATTTTCAAAACTCTCTTTGCTGCAGGAAACAACCTCTAAGCTGAAACTTAAGTGCTGAAAATTTCAAGTTCTGCTGAAGGTTTAGATCATTCAGTAAAGAAACCCTGCTTATTTTTTTGTGTTAATTTACCATTTGAATGACAATTCCTACCTCCCTGCATGCAAATGTTCTACCAAAAGAATTACAACCATCACTATTTCATTGGGGCACCATCCCTATATCCTGGGCTTAGCTGCCCTTACAGCAGAATGATAATGAGATGCAGCCAGACCATTCTTCAGCACATGGCATAGCTCTGGAGAATGAAGATAAGTTTGGTTTAGGCTTTAAAAGCATTCGTATTTCTATGAACCAATCACAGTTAACTTGGATGGTGGTAAGCCCAGGATGTAGGGATGGTGTCCCTACAAAATAGTGCCAGGAACAACTGCTGCACATTCAAATGGCTAATTCACAAACCAAAATATGCAGGCCTGCCTTATTGCACTATTAAAATCTCCAACGAAATTTGAAATTTTCACCTTGTAGGTCGCTGCTTGGACGTTGTTGCATCACATTTATCTGTGGTTTGAAAATTGCTTTGTGCTGTTGACCAACAAGCAGAAAAATTGATGATGTTTATGCTTGTCAATCTCATAAAACTAAATCTGAGCAGCTGGGCAACAAGTAAGAAATCCAATGGTTGATAGAAAAGGCCAGCTAACAGTGACAACATCCTCACTGAGCAACAAGAGACGGTTTGTTGACGCAGTTGCTTTCAACAGTCCTTTATAGCTGTAGCTGCACTGTGGGTAATAACTGCTATGAGTAACCTTCATCTCTCCAGCATGTCAACACTCTGCTGCTGCACAGCCTCATTTCCAAGCAGCCAGAACACGGCGGTTGCTGACGGAGCTCATTTCCTGGAGAAATTATTTCTTACCGGGAAAAACAAAGTTGTTAGATTTTTCAGCGTGATGCTATTTGAAACCGGAGTGATGTCACTCTCACCGTTCGTCCTCATACAGCTGTGGCTGCCTTATTTGGACACCAGGCTTGTATTAGTCGGGTCTGGAACGTGTTGCAGAGGACTGAGCTCGCTCATGAGGCTCTTCTTTAACACATGTTGATGCAGCAGCTGGGAAGGGTCACAGGTCATCCACAGCTTTTTAAACCCTGAGAGCGAGTTAAATGTTCGTGCTGTTGGAGCTGTGGACCAGAGCAGTGCTGCTCTGAGAGCTAAATGTTTTGATGAATCACAAACACAGCGTCAGTCGGACACTGTGGAGGCACTCTTTCACTTGGAAATGTAATCAAGAACGGGCCGTTTAAGATTCTGAAGAACTTAAAAGGGATTTTGTTCCAGAAAGTAGCCCTGCTTCTAAATGCTAAGGCACATATTAAGGAAAAATAAAAATGTTGTTCCACTTCCAAGCACATTTTTTGGTTGGTGTGATTTGCAGGTTTATGTTTCAAGGCATCAAACTCTGCATGATGATCTTTTTTCTACAGTTCTCCTGCAGTGTGTCGACTTTCAGAGCCAACTACAGCCACGCCAGATCTCCTCCAAAAGAAAGTGAGAGTTTCTACGCTGGACTGAAGGTAAATATTCTCCATCATACACCAGAAGAATAAATGTTTGAGAATCACGGTGCAGTTCTGGGAGTAGAGATAAGAAAGCAAACCTTGTAGAGCCTGTGTGTCTCCTCAGTTTTCTCCAGATTCGCTCCACATCGCAGAGAACAGTAAAGAGCATGAGGTGTCCGTCCACAGCACCGTGCCCATCCCCTGCTTCGGCCACGACCACCAGTGTGGAGTCCCTCTGGCTCTGAGTGTCCACGATCCAGGTCAGACCTGCAGGAAAACAACAGATATTGGTATTTTCGTCACATTTTCTCACCCATAGGAACACAATGAAGCTTAAAGTTTGAGTATACTGCAAGTTAATCATCTTGCTAAGCTGTTTGGAGACACAAAATCCTAATTTGGCAGTGAGATGGAGTCACAGCTGACCAAACATGCTGCTCTTTAAGCCTTAACCTTCTCCCTTCACATTTTTAACAGTAATATAAAGTCCTGCACCTCTATGCGAACAGCACAACCATGGCTGGAGGTAGACGGAACTCAAAACTGTCTTCTGTGCAGAATGAAACAGTTATAGCGGCATAAATCATTAAAAAAAAAGAAAAAAATGAAAATCGGAAAAACCTGGAATCATGTTAAACATTTTTCCAGGTGTCCACAGGTGTTACCAATACTGGGGGGGAAAAAAGGAGCTCCACACGCTTTAGGTATTTTATTCTGTAAACTTTTTTGCAACCTCCACAAACCGTGCAGTTTCACGCAAATCTGCAAGTCAACTCTAGAAAAGATGTTTCACCATGCTGACTGTGTCTTCCTGCAACTCGCTCCCCTGTTTACCTTTTTTTAATTTTTTTTTACCAGTATTGATAAATGCTGTTAGATTTTCATCTCAGCCTTTTAATTTGTTTCCATACTTATGCTGCTTTGTTGTAAACATATTCTGCAGTTCAGCTGAAAAAAATCTGTTTGCTTTATGGGATCTGGTGCAAATGCTTTATTTTTCACACATAAAATTAGTAGTATTTGATGAAAATTCCTAATTTTAAGGTCAGCTTTGTTGGTTTTTTCCAATAAAAATTTGCTCAGGGACCACTGGAAAGTAAAAATCCCAAATATTGTTGTTTTTACAGTTTCTTGCTCTGATAAATCATGTCATTTTAGACATTTTTTTAAAAAAAGAGAACATGCTTTTTAAACCTGGCTTAGGGGTATACCGCGTTAATATTCTCCTAAATGGATAATTATTTTCAAAAATATAACCAAAACACATTACAAAAACTGGCAATTGTAATTGTTAGGATTTGTAGTTTCTTATATTAAGATGTTTTCAACATTGGAAGATGCAAACACTATAACGAGCATCTTCAATGGGAGACTCCAGTCGGTGATGAAGAGGCTGTTTTATGCAGAAAACACCCATTATAAGCTTGATTACACCCTAAACTTTAATGTCTCAGTGGATGAAATTGAAGCCAAAACATAACTTTTGAACTCTCAGTGGGGTCCGGGCTCTTCAGTAAAAACAAAGATGCTCTAAACAAGGAGCTTGTTAGGTTATTAAAGTTGATTAAAGGGTCTAGAAATCCTCCTCTGTTAACTTAAACTTCCCCTTTCCTGCTCTTCTTTTGTTATTCTCCTACTCAAACTGTACATCAAAGCCGGCTGAGGAAGACATTATTACAGTCCCGCGGGCAGCTGCTTGCCGTCTGTTCACACTAACTTGCTGCTGTGTCGACACCCTCAGACAGTCTCGAACACGAGTTCTCAAATGTGGCGCTGTCGGCCTGCCGGGTGGAGCTGCAGCCCAACACCTGCAGTGACGGCGGCTGTGGTCGGGCCAAGTTCTTGGTCACCGCTGTGACGGATTTCACGCGTGACGGAAACCGACCGAGCCTGATCGGCGCTTCACCCGGACCTGGTGCACCGAGACTGTGGAGGAGCTACATCCCAACATCGCTAAAAGTGAGTCGAGTACCATTTATGGAAACTAGTTGTATCAAATTTATATGAATGATGAGTCCATGTAGAGTTTCCAGGGATCTCGAGATCTAGTTTGAAAGATCCTTAAGGTGCTTAAAAAAGACTTGAAAGTCATTCTTGGGGGGTTTTAAGATGGTTTTCAGTGGTCAGGAAGGGATCCTTCAAACAGGCGTTATTGGACCATGTTAGGGGTCAACCAATGTAGTTCTTTAAGAGTCAGTATTGATAAGTATTTAAGGATACCAGATAACTGACACATATTTGCAGTAAAATTAACATCTTGGTGTCAAACTCCAACACAACAATTCTTTGTCTATACATGTTTGACAAAACTGTTGTCAGACATGCACAGAACATCCCAAATGACCCTACACACATTCTATTTTCAGACTGTGAACCTTCAGATAGATGTTAAAGAACCTGCAGTCTGTTATTTCAGAGTTTACTTATTTGTTATTTGAAACCTAAAACCAAGTTCTGTCAATTATTTTGGCTGAATTTTGAAAATTTTACTTTTTCAGAACTGGAGTTTTTTTTTTTTGTTTGTTTCATCCTCAAAATAGTATCTTATTTTGGAAACCATTTTAAGGGTTCAATATCTCCAGAAATTTAAACCTGAACTTACACCAACTTAAATTTTGGTGAGGAGACAGATGTTTCCAGAAGATCCAAACATTTCAGTGGCTCCAAACGTTTTCAATAATTGTCCCTTGAAAACAGAAAAAGTGCAAAATTCTAATTCAAATTACGGTGATATTGTGGCCCTAGAAAATTTCCTGTAAGTGTATATACATATGACTGTATATATAGTTCCAATAAAAATACACACTTTGGCTGACATTGTGACAATATACAGACTCCTATGACCACTAGTTTCAGTAGTCCTACAAATAAATCCACGTCACTGTTTGGTCATATCAAAATCATAAAAAATGGAACCTTGGCTTGCCATATATCAAATTCTATTGATATTAGAGGCCTCAAAAGTTGGTGAAACGTCAACAGGAGCTTTCTTCTCATTTCTAGAGGCCAATATTTTTTAAAATAATGACCTCTACTTTAGCCATCGAATCATTTGGATCTGCTGGAGACTCATCAAATTCCATGCCTCTGAGTTGTATTTCTGGAGATATTGAACCCTTAAAATTGCATCCAAGGTAAGACTTTTTTTTAAAGAGTGAAAATGCAAAAATTACCAACTCTGAAAACATCAGAAATTCTCAAAGTCCAGCCAAAAATATTTTAGACAACTTAGCTTTGGGTCACAAATAACAAATAAGTAAACTTTGTAAACAAAATCTGAGACAGTGCAGCAACACATTTCCTGAATTCTGAATGATTTGGCAAATATGAGACCAACTATTTGAATCAGTCTTTCATTCTGTTACAACAGCTCAATCCAAATTCTTGTTTTTTTTCTGGAAAAGCATTTAATCTGTCTAGTCCTCTTTTACACAAAGTGCAAAAAACTAGAGCAATAGGTACATGTTTGCACATATCTGTGGATGTAAACGTATGCTTTAGATAGTAATGTCTTTAACAAATGGTTTCATTTATGCATAGTTTTATTCTCTGCAGAAATGTGCATTTATTTTCTTTTATTGTCGTGTGGTTTTTAATGCACCGAGCTGTAAAATGTGCACTACTGCTCAAAGCAAATTTCACTTTCGGGGCAATGATGCATCCTGATCTCATTTCATCTTGTCCTCTCTTTATTTACATTGGATTAAAACAAAGTTTATCTTTTAATCTTCAGGACCTCACAGAAATCGGTTAAAAATAACAGTATGATAATCGAAAAAAATGGTAAATATCAGATCTGATAAAGGGCCGGGTCAATAACCAGTCGACCTCCAGACCTTCTGGAGGATCATAACTCCAGGAGGTTCAGGTGACCCTTGATGGGGATCATGGAAGCCCTGAGGAGGCTTCAGGGAAAACTGGAATCTGAGGCATGAAAGTTAAATGTGACATGTGGAGCTCCATATGAACCTGAAGAGGATTTTGTGTAAGAGAAACTGTTGGAAGAAATTGTGGAGATTCTCCAATGGCCCTTTGAAAGCTTTTAGAACTTCTCCAGGATCATAAATAGATGGATCAATCCATATAAGATCAACCAAATCCTAAAAAAGTTCAGCAGGACCTTTTTATGTGCAATAATTTACCTTCATACTGTAAATATTTTCAGAGTTATAGGCCCTCAAAGTGCATAGGGATGGGCAGAAATTTTGCACTTTATTTCCCATTACTTTTTCCAACAATTTCGACCCCTTAAAACTTCATATGTAAGAGACAGACATCTGTTTTACTCTTTTAGAAACTCTAACCAAATCTACATCCTCTCCAGGTGTCACAGCCCAAAGCCAAAAGCTTGTTTTTGTTCAACACAATACTTTGAGCATCAACATCATGCACTGGTTAAGTTTTTCTCCAGTGGATTATCAGAAAACAGATCCAGAGTACCAATGCTTGTTTTTGATACTCTATATCTTAGACTTTAAACTGGTGCAGCTTTGTTACTGAAACTATGATATTGATGCTCAAAGACGGTTACATAAAAATAATGCTGAACATTAGTCTTATTCTGGCTTTAGGTTGGAATGGATTTGAAATAGATTTGGTTGCAGTTTTTTAAACTGAAATCAAATGTGTTTTTCAGCCCTGAAAATTTCATGTGTCTACCTATTGTACTTTTGAAGTTGCAAGGGTTCGAAAAAGCAAGATATTTCATCCTATCCCTGTGTACTTCCAGGGCCTCTAACTCTGACAAGACTCATAGAATGAAGGTAAAATTATATTAATATACTGAAGTTATTTTACATTAAAAAAAAAAATCCAGCTGATTCTGATAGAGTCAGGTGGGAGACACTGATGGAGTTTTCATAGAATGACTCAGATAAAAGTGCCATCATGGATTCTTGATGTTAGGGTTTTGGGGTGCACAGAGCTCAGTCCTCACATGGGTTCCTGGACTTCTAGAGGATGTCCAACGAGATTTAAAATCTAAATTTCTTAAGAGGGCATCAGCAGTGTGATGTAATAATCTAAGTATTACTTTAATTAAAGAGCATTGGCTCCAATTACAGGTTTCTCCATCATACTGTTGATATATAAACACAATTATACAGTTCTTTATGAAACTGGAGTGGCCGCTGGGTTTTAGGGCCAAACGTGCACTTGTTTGATGGTTAGACGTGATGTTTAAAGAGCGCCTCCCCAAGAGGTCATTAGCTGCGTCCATACGAGCCGTTATGTTATGTAAGACATGATGTCAGCCCTGCAGACATTGTGTCTCTGAGGGGTTTGTTCCCATCTGTGTTTGGAGAAAACATCAAAGCTCGAGGTCCTCGGGTCAAAGGGTGAAGCCCCCCTAATCTTTGTTCTCCTGACCTTCGCCTCCAGGTCGTCGTCCAGGACGTTCCCACTTCCATCTGCTACTCCTTGACCGACCCACATGTCATTACACTGGACGGCAGGTATTTCACCCCCTAATCGGTTGTTGGCATTCGTCAAATGGTCGTTTGAATCCATTTGCAACGCTGTTTTTACAATAATTAATCCTGCAGGCGCTATGAGAACCAACAGACGGGCACCTTCGTCCTCTACCAGAGTCTTTCCAGACAGTTTGAGGTCCATTCTCGGCAGTGGGACTGCGGCAGCCGGCACTACTCTGTCGCCTGCAACTGTGGCGTTGCGATGCGAGAGGGGAATGATGTCGCAGTATTTGATATGTGCAACGGCCAACCGCAGGAAACCAGGCCTCAGCTGACCCTGAAGACCCTGGGAGAAAGCGAGGGCAGTCGGGTCAGAGTGCTGGAGTCCCACCAGGGGAAGAAGGTCACCGTAGGTATCCGAACATTTTGACACTGGTGCTTACTGATGTGGAAAATTGTTCCATGCTGTTGAAGTATTGCTCTAATGTCTTAAGAGTTATCTGGGACTTAAAACTAACTCCTGTAAAATGTTTTGGCTAATTTTTGTGTTTATAGACCTGGAAATTTTGCATTTTCAGCTTCAAAGAAACGTCTCACCTGGGAAGGCATTTTAATTGTTCAGTATTTCCAGAAATGTAACTTCTACAGATGTGAAATATGCTGAGGACACAAACAAAATAGTTTCAAGCAGATCCAAATGATTAAATGTCTCCAGCAGAGTCCAAATTCCTAAAATGTAACAAAGAGCAAAGAACAACAAAGAACTTCCAAACATGAGTGGTATTGTGGCCCCTGAAAGTTCCTCAAAGTGTATATATATATGGATTTTTCCATATTTCCTACTAAAAATACAGTCTTTGGTCGATATTTCACAAACTTTTGAGACCTCAAACATCAGTAGAATTTGACGTTTGACAAGTATAGTAAGGCAAGGTTTCAGCTGATTGCTTTTTTGACGAAACAGTTGATGTGGACTCATTTGTAGGATAAAAAAAGTCTGTATATCGTGACATAAAAGTTTGTGAAATATCAACCAAAGACTGTATTTTAGTAGGAAATGAGAATACATCCATACATACACTACTACAGGAACTTTCTCTGGCTCCCAGTACCCCCACTGTTGGAAAATTGCACTGTTTTCTATTTTCAAGCACCAGTATTTAAAAATCTGTATACTACCGGAGCCATTCAATTATTTAGATGTGCAGGAAACAATTTTGTTGTAAATATGTTCTATTTACCAAGTTTCTCAACTGTGGGAGTTGGATTTCTGGAGATAATAACCCCTTAATTTTGACTGTCCAGTTGACATTTATTTAAAAAAGTCACAATATTCCAGTAAAAAAACATTAAATTCTCAAAATTCTGCCAAAATGTTCTAGAGAACTTAGTTTTTGAGCACATTTATGAAGTCTGAACAAAATCTGAGACAGTGCTGCAACATATTCCCTGAATCTTGTTTGAACGGACACCTACTGAGCCGTGAAAGATCTTGACTTGTTTACTTCCACAGCTTGGGGATTTAGTATTAGTTACCTATTGGATGTGACTTCCTTCTTGTAGTTGATGTTTCCCTCTGGGGCCTTTGTTCGGGCCGATGTTGGCGACTGGGGAATGAGCCTATCTGTTCGAGCGCCCAGCGTTGACTACGGCAACACTCGAGGCCTTTGCGGGACCTTCGACCGTAACGGCAACAATGACTTCCACAAGCCTGACGGCGGCTCCTATGGCCCTGATGACCTGCATCGCTTCATAGAGGACTGGAGGTCAGTCGGTGGCAGCAATTTAGATTTCAAAACTTCACTTTGCTTAGGACCTAATTCATATGAGTCTCCAAAAAGTCATTTGCTTCTGTGTTTTTCCTTTCTTTAGGATAGCAGCCGGTGAAAGTCTATTTGACAAAATGCCTCCTGGGTCGACGCAGGATGTCAGGAAGCCCTTCTGTCAGTGCCAAAAAGAGTACAGCACTTCTCAACATGCCGGCAGAAGAATTACAAACTCGTACAATCCTTCCGCTCACTCTGACTGCATAGCATACGATAATGTGGATTACACATCTGTGTTCCCTTCTATGGACACAACAGTGGAATACATCAAGAGCCCAGAAAAAGAGGAAAGCATCCTGGACATGTCCGTCTTCAGCGCTCATCCTCTGGAGAGGAGGCACCTTTGGTTTCATTCTGAGAACAGTCAAAGCAGCGATGTTGATCTTGAACTGGCCGGTGAGTTTAGAGAGGATCTTTTGCTCTCCGTTGACCGGGCAAAGAGGCAGGCGTCATTTGAGTTCCAGCCCGTCTTCACAGCGCAGAGTCTCAGCCAGGTCGATCTGGAAAGCCTTGCCTATTTTTTCCCTGAAGATCACTTGGCGGAGGCTCGACCAGAGGTGCAACCTCAATGGCCCACACCGAGCGGCCTGACCTCGGCCAAAGCACTAGAAGTATGTCAGTTAGCTCTGGCCAACTCCACTGTTGGCGCAGTGTGCCGGGGGCTGCTGGGACGGCGACTGGACGAGGCCGTGGATCTCTGCATCCTGGACCTGCAGCTCAAAGACGACCTGGGCTGGGAGGAGGCGCTGTTGCCATACCTGGAGAACGAGTGCGAGAGGAGGCTCCTGGAGAACCGGACCCAGAGAGCTTTGGAGGGGGCCAATCCACCGGGAGCGTCTGGAGAAGTGGTGATGGCGCTTCGCTGCCCCAACTTTTGCAATGGAAACGGAGAGTGCACAGAGTGGGGCTGCCAGTGTTATCCCAGCCACAGCTTCCACGACTGCAGCCTGGCTATTAGTAAGCATCTACAGACAGTTTTTCACTGGCAATGGCATTTATCTCAATATAGTACATCCATGTTTTCTTGAAGCTGAAGTCAAAATAGAAAACCCTTACATTGACCACTGTGTGGAGGTGACAAGCTGCTAATTTGTCTTGGAAAATTTCTTGAAAACTTGTGTAATCAGATTAATTTACAATAATTGGCTGGACTTCAGACTTGTAAGTATTTTAACACTCTGAACTAGGCTTTTTACTCACTGTGGGCTCAATTTTCACTGCAATCTAAAGTCCTGCACCTGTATGGAAACAACACAAGCATGACCAGAGGTAGAGAATAATCAAATCCTCTTGTATGCAATTTAACAAAGTTTTTTGTTGTTTGTTGTTTTCATACTCGTGTCCTATGTGAAGTAAAATAGAAAACTCTGAATTTTTGTCATATGACTGTTTGTTGCAGCAACTCACTGATGGTTTAAAAGTTGCACCATGGAACACAAAATTTTATTTATTTTTACAGAATCTTTTTAGTGCAAACACAAATTTTTAAATGAGATATGTAGAATAATTAGATAAGTAGACTTCACTGACTTCAAAATTGGATCATTTCCTCAGCCTTGCATCAGTTGAGTCGTACTAGGACCATTTGAAAGTTGAACATCTGATGACTATTTCTGTTTCTACAGTTTCTGTCTATGATAAATGGTGTAATTTTGGTGATTTTTAAAAGACAACATACTTTTCGAATCAGCAGGTTGGGTTTGGGGATTCAGACGTTTATAGTCTTACTACAAGTAACGTTTTTCGTGTTTGACATAAAAGTTTTTGACTTACTTGAAATATACTCAATAAAAAACATCTCTCCTCCCCCAGGCCAGCCAGTCGAGATAACCGATTTGGAGAACAGTGGACTCTGTGACATCCGAGCCGTCGACTGTCGTAGTGTTCGCGTCTTCGGCCTCGGCTTCATCGACTCTCCGGACTTGAGCTGTCACGCCACTAGATTGAAGGTGAGGAAAGACGAGGTCAAATGTCAGGCTAAATGACCTTCAAGACAAGAGTGTTATTGTTCCTTATATTTCTTCTAAATTACCTCCCTGCAGTACATGAACAAAGTTTGGGTTCCAGGCGAAAAACAGAGAACAAAAGCCACCTTCCTCAGCTCCAAGGCTTTAGACTGTGCTGTACCATCTCTGAGCAACACCGCCGTCAACACAGAAGACTTCATGATGGACGACAAACCTTATGCACGCTGGGAGATTAAGGTAAAACTGCTTCTTATCGAGGCCCACAATTAAAGTGCATTTTATTTAGTTTTATTCTCATCAATATCTCCTCCATTGCTTCTTTAAGGTGACCAATGATGGCTCCCAATACAGCCAAGCAAAGGTGTTGACCATCTACGATGGCGTCTGCCAGGTCTGCGAGGCATCGCGCTCAGGACTCTGTAAGTTAAAGGTAACTCACATATGAAAGGGAACAATGTTTTTCACCTTGTCAAGCTTCCTCCACATTAATGGCATCAAGCATTTGCTAAAAATACTAACCCATCTGACTGACAATTATTAAAAACTAAGTACATGGAACTCACATAAATGCAAACAACTATGTGTGTTCTTATTCTGACACTGCAAAAAAGTAAAATACAGGTTTTACTAGGGCTGGGCGATATGGCCTAAAAAAAAAATCTCCGATTTTTTTCACAAAAAATCCCGATTCACGATTTATCCGATTTCTTTTTTGCCCCCTACCTAATCTCTCCACGCCAGAGTCCAGTCTACTTTATGCAACTGAGCTACAGCCCTCTTCGGGTAAACACACCGGATCGCAGCTGGAAATACGCCGCATGTGGCATGCTGGTCCGGTTGCAGTGCGTTTCCAGCTGTGATCCGGTGTGTTTACCTGGAGAGGGCTGCAGCTTATTTGCATAAAGTAGACTGACTTCTACTTTATGCAAATTGGATGCGGCGTGCGGAGATTCCACGCATCGTGAAACTGTCCTCAAACTTCTAAACTAGGCGTCAGTGACCTAAAACGAGGACAGATTCAGCTGCTGCAGATTATTTCTCGCCTCAAATGCTTTCAGAAATACTTTTCGCTGACGTGTTTTTTGAAATAAAAGGTAAAGTTTGCAGCCGAGCCGCTGTGTTTATCCGACTTGCCTGCCGGACTGTCCAGCTGAAAGTTCGGTGACGTCACCACGTAGCGGCCTGCTGTTGCTCAGCGCTGTCATGTGACCATGTTGTGGTCCGCTCGTGACCGCCGTCCGTGCCATTTTGAGATGTGGTACGTTTGCCGTGCGGGAAAATCGCATCTAGTCGACACGCGCCTTCAGATCTGCGCCGCTCGCCGCCATATTGTTTGTGTATCAAGCGCGGGGGGGAGGGGGCGCACTCTGAACTACGGGAGCCCAGCGGGAAGGCGTTGGTGGCGGATGTTGATAAGAAAATCGATTTTCATCAAAACAAATCGACATTAAGTACAAACTCGAATTAATCGATAAAATCGATTTATCGCCCAGCCCTAGGTTTTACTAACAACAGCTACTAACACCAAGTTGTACTAACACCAGATAAGCAGGGTTCATCAACCTCTATCGACGGCATTCCTTGCTTGCTTTTTGGCACAAAACCTTAAATTAATTCTTGCTAAAGAATATAAAAATAAGTCTGATGAATATTGAGAGCACATTCTTTAGTCAGATGAGATGAAGATAAAATAGTTAAGCTGGAAAGGGTCCAGTATGTTTGGCCAAGACTAGCAGTGAATGCATAGTCCTGACAGTGAAGCACGGAGTCGGGAGAGTGAGGATATGATGCTGCATGAATGCAAAACGTGTTGGGAAATGACATTAATAAATGTACCATGAATGTCTGTGGATAAACCAAAATACCGGATGGCAAGATGACAGCAGAAGCTCGCCAGAAGATGAATAATCCAGCATGATAACCATCACTGCTGAAATCACACAAGGCTTTATATGGAGAGAGAAAAGTCTTGGTTTTTCCTGGATACTGGATTTTGAATGGAAAAAAATAAACTTTTTTAACCAGTTTTGATCATTCAGGTTTCACTTACTCAAGAAAAACAGACACTATTGTTTATTAAATAGTCGAAAATGTCAGGAAAATGCATGTATTCCTCTCAAATAAGCTAACATAGATTGACTGACTGCGAAATACAGACGGATCATATTTACTGTCATGCATAGTCATCTCCCAAAGGCGGATTCTGAGCCAGCAAATATAGTTGGTTTGGTCTGTCAGATACTATTTAATATTCATATTTTTGCAAAATCTATTGTCAGTTATTACCCACCTGGAGAATAACGTTACTTTCCACATTTAGTGGAATTGCACAATGTCTCTGTTTCTACACATGGGGAAAAATCTGTACAATATCAAAAGTACGTAAGTATATTGTCTTGTTTATCTCTTATCTTGAGACTAATATCCATTCATTTTTACACTATCCACTTTGCTGCTGTAACACTAAATTTTCCCACTGCAGGATTAAAAAAGGCTCATCTTGACTGCAGCAGGTCACTTGCTGAGAAGACTTGGACTCTAGTGTTTGTTTATTTGAGTGCGTGAAGCTGATTGAGGAGACAGATGTGAATCAGTGGGTGTTTAGTGGAAGAGTGTGGTGAAGCATTTTATATGCTCTGTTCGAGGTGCAGAGTGTAAACGCTGAACAACTTGTATCAGGTTGAATGACTAAACCAGAGACTGTGTGATTTCCAAGCCTCCCAACATGCAACAGCTGGCTATTTAAAAACTCTACACTCAAAAAAAGAAAAAGGGGTACAGAAGAGGCTCTGTTGTTACTGGAACTGCTTTTTATGGGAGTTCAGACAGACAAACAGCCCCGAGTAAAGAGACATATTGCACAAACAGCTGCAGACAGACACCAAGAGACGTGCGAAAGGCTGCCAAAGCTGGAGAAATTAAATTAACTAAAGCAGAGATGTGTGTTTACCTGGCATCTCCTGAGAAAAAACACAAAAAGGAAAGAAAACAGCTTGGGAAAAAACTGTTTTATAGTGCTAAAACATGCCAAAGTTTTACAACAACCTTATAAACATTATGACAAGCAAACCTTTTTCTGTTTGCCAGGAGCGGACGTGTAACATCGACGGGATGTGTTTTGCAGCAGGAGACTCCAATCCCAGCAGCCCTTGCCTCCTGTGTGATCCCGAAACTTCCAAATTCACCTGGTCTGTCAACCAAGGTACAAACAACAACAATGCACAACCACAATCAAATTTACCACAAATAATCAGTTTCGATCTTAAATTTGTCTGCCGCTGCACTGCCTATAAAAAGCATTCACGCCCTCTTGCAGGTTTTTGCCTTTACCTGCTTTTCAACATTGAATCATGATCAATTTAATTCACAAAAAGAGATTCTTTCTTGTCAAAGTGAAAACAAGTGTCTATTCTAGTGGTGTTTGGAGCACATTTCTTGGCCCGATGACACCAAGATAAAGTTGATAAGCTCAGATTGGGTGCGGCATGAGAGTAAAAAGTGTTGGCGAGATGGCATTTATAGACGGAACCATGAACGTCTGTGGATAAACTGCATACTGGCTGCATAAACATAAAACATAATAACAGCTAAATACTAATGCAATCATTTATTTTACATTCTATATGTTTATTAATTTACATTTCTTTGCAGAAATCTGTTTTCATTCTGTCACTAAAGAGTCTTTTTGTATATTCTTGCCACAAAAGCCTAATTAAATAGACCATTAATGTTGAAAAGCAATGAAAAGGTCAACATTGTCAAGGGGGCTGCATATTTTTAATAGGCGCTGTATGTAGCCACCAGTTGGCAGGGGTGTCCTACATTCAAGACTGTTTTCTACTTGACTTGCAGTTCACTAATGATGAAAAACAACAGGGAGAAACAGCATTTATCTTACTGTATTAGTGCAGTGGCAGTAGTCTGCTGCTGGGCTAGCTGTCCAACTGAGGTCCGGTTTGTCTCCAATAGCAGATCAAAGGAGCGGAGGTTTAGGTTTCCCAGCATGCCCTGACCTGTCGTTTAACTGCTCTGAGAGGGGAAAAGGGGGCAAATCACATGGCTGATTTCCACAGCAGCATAGACCGAAAATCATCCTCAAAATAGTAAAAGTGTAGTGCAATGAATGATCAACATAAGGCATCAATTCCCGTCAAATTCAAGCTGAAAACTTGAATATGCTTTAAATGTAAGTTTAGTATTGTTCTCAAGAACATACCTGAAAGTAACAGCGCTACTGTCTGATGTAACAAGACAAAAAAAAGCACAACCCAAGCTGCTGAGTTAGATGATCTACAATCAAAACTATAGATATTACCAGAATTTCTATTCCAGATATCTATTAGGCCACTATGACTATAAGAAAACAGTTAGACATATCTGTAATTCACTTTTGGCTGGTCAAAAATAATAGTTGCAGTTATCTCAAACATCATTATGGCCAGTCTAAATTGTGCATGATGATGCTTATGCTACGCTTCCCAGATCAGAGTTAGCATCTCGTTAGCTTAAAATTTAGTAGAACTTGGCCCTCAGATTCCTGTGACAAGGTGGTAAAACAACTTTTTGTTTGCAGTGCCACAGCTGTGACATTACTACAGATATCTGCAATGCTAATTCATTCAGTCAAAACTCTAAAGATAACCATAACTACTAGGGTTGTCTCCATTTTAAGTATTTTGCCCACAATCTGATCCGAGTCATTTAATATTCAGCATCTACCAATAGTGAGTCTGAATCCGATAACATTTTCTTTGATAATACACACTTAAAGAATTGTACACCACCATTCAAAAGTTTGAGGTCACTTAGAAATGTCCTTATTTTTGAAAGAAAAGCATTTTTTTCCAATGAAGATCACATTAAATTAATCATAAATCCAGTCTTGACATTGTTAATGTGGTAAATGACTATTTTAGCTGGAAACAGCTGATTTTTAATGGAATATCTCCATAGAGGTACAGAGGAACATTTCCAGCAACAATCACTCCTGTATTCTAATGCTACATTGTGTTAGCTAATGGTGTTGAAAGGCTAACTGATGATTAGAAAACCCTTGTGCAGTTATGTTAGCACATGGAGAAAAGTGTGAACTTTCATGGAAAACATGAAATTGCCTGGGCGACCCCAAAACCTTTGAACGGTATTGTACATTAGCTGCGGCACCTGGTTTAAGTTTTCAAGGGGCACCATGACAAAGACTTCTGTGACTTTTAATGACCCCTGGCCAGCGCACATGTGTTCAATCAAGCCTGGATCAACTGTTCCTATGACACATTGACATATGTGACAGATGTCTTTGCGAGATGCATCATATGTGTACTGTCCAGCGCAGGATTAAAACGATTATTGATGAATAATTCTGCACTTAAAAAGAATAATTTCACATTTTTGACACCAAACTGAAACAAATGACCAGGTTTAGTTTTGTGCCAGTTTCAAACACTCAAAAATTTGCATTTATTGAATTTTGGGTGTAGATCTTCAGATGAGCATCAAGATATCCCTAATAATTACATTCTGACAGTTTGAAATATCTACAGCGTATTCTAACTTAATTTTAAGAAATTATATAGCGGCACGTTGAATTGAGGGGAATTAAAAGACATCTTGAACTAGAATTATGACTTGTCAGAATTAAACTGTAGCAGCTGAATCATAGATATCTATAATTAGAAACACATGAATAATAAAAGTGATGCCATTTGTCCTAGAAGAGTGATAATGTGAATATCTGAAATATTCTTTTTGACTTGACTTGGGAGTACTGAATTACAGATATCTGCAATAAATATCCTGACTAGTTTTTAAATGTCAAAACCACTTGTCATGTGTACCTTTCTCCACAGTATTATTAAAACAAGTTGATTTTGGATGAAAATGAAATTCTCTCACCTCACTGACAGACTTTTTGTGATTTCAATACTGTTAGTTTAGGAGTTTATTATTAGCACGAGTCTTGTTGATTTCTTCACCCTTGACTATGAAGCAGGTGTTTCCTGGAATTATCATCGCTTTCTTCCTCTTGAACATCTGTGGTAAATCTCAGCCGAGGACGCTGCATGATCTTGGTGAAATTGCCGTTGAGAGCCACAGTTGGAAAGAAAATCTCCCCCAAGGCATCAACATGTGTGTTTACAATGACTCTTCCAGGAACAGCCTGGAGGGGTGTTTTTGCCAACCCAACCTGCGTATAAAGACTTTGTTTCAGGAACAGGAAGGTTCTGTCATCAGACACTTGTAGCTAGAGCGTGGGGAATAAGAAGGTGGTAATAATCTCTGGTATTTGTACACAGAGACTCAAATCACAAATTACATCTCAGTCTGTTCTGTGTGTCTTCAGTCAACGAGCCACCGGCCTTCCACCAGCCTCAAGGCGACTTGCGGACGTTCGCCGGGGAGAATTTCGTCTTCCAGTTTGCGGCGTCAGACCCCGAGGGCTCGGCGCTGCTCTTCCAGCTAGAGGAGGGACCGGAGGGCGCCATGTTGTCCCCCGCCGGCCTCCTCATCTGGAGGGTCCCAACACTTCCAGAAGTGCAGGGGCGTCAGGCGAGACGCTCCTTCCGCTTCATGCTGTCCGACGAGTGCAACGCCCAGAGCTCCTTCACTGTGGAGGTAGATGTGGAGAAAGAAAGGATGAAAGAAAGCAGGGGTTTAGCTTAAACTTTAGCAGGAAATGTGGACTTAACAACCAGTCTCCAGTGTGTTACAGTTGATTTAACCCTCTGAACCTTAAAACCCACAGATTTGCTTAAAAGGCATGTTTCTTTCTTTAAAAAAAAAAAAAAAATCACTAAAAGTACAGTTTCATCTGTGATCATTCTGTCCTGAAACTTTACAAAATCTAAGCTTAAAGTTGTGATATTTCATCAAAATCACTTTATTCTATGTCTTTTATTTAAGAATTTGCCAAAAATTAACAGTTTGCTCTAATTAGATTCTACAAAAAAATAAAAATTCAGTATTTCTCTGCACAGCTGGAAAACCATGAATGACTCAGCTGCAACCAACGGTCACGTGGTAAAAATTCAAATACTTTTTGGCTGAACTGCACTCCGTGTCCAAATCATTCCAATATCTCGTGCTAGGACTTGTTTTAGAATCATTGTAATAATCAACCAACCATTTTGAAGCCAATCCGATGAAATATTAGTAAGACTTAAAGCCATATGATCCCTGGAAATGTCGAGTTCAAAATACGTTCTTTTTAAAAAAATTAATATTATTGGTTGTTCTTTAAATTGACAAAATGACGCCATTTATTGTAAACAGGAACACTAAAAAAACCTGAATTATCACATTTCTCATGTGTGATGCAATTCTCTGACTGGAAAATGAACCAAATCCAAGCTGAGAACAGATTTTTCATCCAAATCATTTTAGTCCACATGACTCATTTAAGTGTTTGCGAGATTTGACTTAAAAATTCAGAGGCTTTTGAGTTGAACTGCAGGCTGTGTTTACACAGAACAGACAGAAATATGGAAATAAGTAGTAAATATAAATAGTAAAAATCACCTTTTTTCTCCAGTATTGTTAGCACTTGCAAAAATGTTACACATGTTGATTCCTTTTTGTAAATGATGTATGGTATTATATTATAACCTTGATGTACTAAACAGAGGACATATCTGAGTTCTCTCTCCTTCTTCATGGTTGTTCTGTTTCCACAGAGCTGCAAGACTTGAAAAATGAGCCGACAGCGTGACAGCAGAAATAACCAGCTTGAAGGGTCAGAGGGTTAAAGATGATGCATTGATGTCAGCAGTGTTTTTCTTTCTCATCCGTTACGCAGATTGACGTGGTGCCGTGTGGATGTCGGAACAGAGGAACCTGCGTGACGGACGTCAACTTTCCTGCCGGCAGTGGGAGATACCTGTGCGTCTGTCCTGAGGGTAAACGGGGGGAACTCTGCGACGAGGACGTGGACGGATGCCTGTCGTCTCCGTGTACAGTCGGAAAGTGCATCAACACAGCCAGCGGCTACAGATGCGAGTGTCCTGCGGGGTTGAGAGGTAAAAATGACTAAAAATCTGCAGTTAATTTGCCCCAAAATTCGTAAATTGTTCAACCCTCAGATCTCCAAGCTGTTTCTGGATGTTGTTTGATTCTGTTACATGTTTACTCACTATGGGTCCATTTTTACTGAAATATAAAGTCCTGCGCCTTTATGGAAAAGGTTGGCGTCGTCTGAAGCAAAGGAGGCTGCATTTTCAGAACCACATTTCTAGGACCTTTGCTTTTCACGACTGCATCATCCACTAAATTGGGTAACTAATACAGTAACAGGTAGATAGCTAAAGCAAGAACAGCATTTCTGTCCAAAATGAAAGATTATAGCATGAATATTGAATGTGAATCGAGCTTTATTTGTTCAACATTAAAAACAGTTCAGTTGGACTGCAAAGTTGTGGATAGTTTGCCAAAGAGGAATTATTTCTTGCCTCTCTACAACCTTTCAAATATCCATTTGAGATCTTGTGACTACAAAGAACCTAGCACATGATTGTGTTGTTATTTTACCTGATACTGACCTAACTATGCTAAATACACAATCTGCTGATAATGCAACTCTTTGTATGTTAAACTGAAGGACAGGAAGTAGTATTTTGGATGGAATAACTCTTTAAAACCATATCTTGATTGTTAGACAGTATTAATTAAGTGGAATTTACCTATAAGATTCTAAGTGTCTGGACGGTAGGTAGTATTTATTAATTTATTAAGTTATTTTGATTAAATATTCCAATGTCAAGCTTAGATTAGGTTATGATTCAACACAGAACTGCATGTTTTAGGGTTCAGAGGGTTAAAACTAACAGAAAACATGTTCTCTTTACTTCCGTTCTGTTAATCTGGTGTCTCATGTTTTTCAGACGAAGACCATGAATCACAGTTTTTGTTCATGACCACAAAATAAACTCCCTGCGCGTGTTTTTTTGGCAGGTTTAACATGCCTGGAAGATATCAATGAGTGTGAAAGGAAGCCCTGCTTTCCAGGAGTCCAGTGCTTCAACAGCTTCGGCTCCTATGGCTGTGGACCGTGCCCCAAAGGCATGCTGGGAAATGGGACGACTTGCGCTGGTGAGACTCAGATCAAACACAAACAACAGCATACCGAGTCATGTCAAAGGCGCTGAATATCATTCCTGCTCGCTTGTTCGCTTACAAGTTAGCAAATCTGGTGTCCAGTCGTGAGTTTTGAAGTCTGATCATGACATCATGTGAAAAAAAGCAGAACATTTCACTTGGCTCTCGTTCCTAGAATAATAATTTAAAAAAAGCACATATTGGTGAAATTACACTGTAAATGTCAGTCGGTAAAGATCATTTCACTTCCTACAGTTTAAGTCTATTTTCATGAGTTTCTTAATGCAGTAAGAACAGCCACTGATACAATCACGTCTCTCAAGAAGCCTAATCCTTACAAAAACCAACAGTTGCCAGGTTGCTTTTCTTGTCTTCACAAAAATACCAATTTGAGACAAGTTTAATGATAAAATAACTTTAGCGCACATACTGTGCACATACGAGACCCTTTAATCTCCTGAAACCAAACCTGGATCCTATTAGCAGGCAGAAGTTTATCCGATACTGCAGTTCTCTGCAGACTCTTAAGGTCTCACATAATAAAAAACAATTGTCCATTTATCTATAAATTTCCCCAACACATTTCTATCATTTAAGATCATCTATTCGAAGCTCACATTTTTTTATGATCATTTGCATGCAACCAAACAAAGCTTGTTTTCTTGTGGCTCCAAGTACATTTGAATAAAAGCATCGACTGACTGCACCAAAAGGTGAATTTGTCTCTGAGGAAAACTCAGCAGGAGTAAAGTACGAATGGAAACCAGATGGCTGATAGCAGCTGATACCGCTGCATCTACCCATGTGCTCACGTTGTATTGTGGCCGCTAACCTTTGAAAAGAAGGTTTTTTTTCCCTGGCTTCACATAAACTGGTAGCTTCTGCAGTTGCACGCATGCAGCTGCTTCACCATAAACACTTGTAGTGAAGTTTGATACGAGCTAACTTTATCTATATTTGAATAAACCAGATGTCAGTCGGTGGTTAGTTGTAAAAATCTCTCATGTGTAGATACACTTTCTTTGAAGCCAAAGTGGGTCTTTCGTTTACTATGTGCAAACTGTCCAAGGATTACTGCAGATTAGTTTGTCTTTGGGGGCATTCAGAAGTCATCTTTCTTCAACATTCATTGCACCAAGGAACACATCACCATGCTTCTTTGGAGGTAGCCAGGTTTATTGCTACCTCCGGCGAAAGAATGACTTCGAGAAAGAAGTTTGTGGTGACTATCGGAGTCAAAACAGCACACAAAAGTCCAAGAATTTGGGCAATTAGTCACTACAGTTTTAGGACCCTTGTTTTTTGAATGTAGGAAACCTACTGACGCAAGGACCACATTTCTAGGCAAGATGGCCAATACAGTGTAAATACTGAATGTGAATCAAATTTTATTTCTCACCAAGCTTTCAAATATCTGTTTGCGATGCTATGACTACCTTAAAGATCTTAGCATATGATTGCTTCATTATTTCAGCATTATTCTACCTAATAAAGGCCTTATTGTGTTAATGATACGAATTGCTTGACATGCAACTCTTGGCAATCAAATTGAACTGTAAGACAGAAAGCTGTTTTTTTGTGCGAAATAAATCTTAGGCACGAAAATAGCTTCAGAATCAGTAATTTCAACAGACTCCTACTATGTTTGACCTTCATACAGCATGAAGAATAAAACAAATAACCACACATCTGTCGTCGCAATTCACTAAAAATTGTTCATTCTGAAGGGGTAATGAGAAACTACCTTTGACTGCGTTACTTTTTTAACAATGGAAATCAGATTAAGATGGAGAGTTTAGCTACAGACATGTCCAGCAATGACCAACCTTTATGTTCGTACCACTAAACAGACCAGATTATGTGGAACAGCATACTGTATTTTTTCCTCCATTGTGTGTATTTAAATTAGAAGCAAAGTTTGTGGTGTTGCGCCACATATGACAAGAATTCGCCATTTTATCACTGTCAAGGACCACTGAAATCCAACGTAGCTCCCAAACCGGACAACTCCTAGACCTTGATGTTCTAACATTACAAGTTATGTGCGTCCAACAGGAACAGTTTCAATGGCTGCAGTAGTTTTGAATTTCCTTGTGATTATATGTGATTCATGACGCGTCCAGTCACAACAAGCCTTAAGGAAAGTCGAAAATTGTTGAGAATTTTAGAGAAAGCTGTCTGAGTTGAACAGTTTGTCGCTGCAGGTATATTTGAAGTTTGTAATACATGGAATTCATAGCCTCAACAAATTATCCTCAGTGTTTGCTTTTACATTGAGGCTATTTAGCTGTCAGCTGAGATAGAGCTTTTTCTGTAACCGCGTTGTTGTCTTTGTGTAATCAAAGAATCTGAAAACCCAGCATTGAAGAAGAAGATCTAAACTAAGGTCTCTTGACGTTAGTGCCCCTAAAACCGACCCACAGCAAAGCACACGGCATAAATTCAACTAAATAACATGTCATTTGTCATTTTTATGGAGCTTTTGTAAAAGGACTCCTGAGGATAGATCCTTGGATTTCCTCATCCCCGTTGTTTTACTGCTTGTTCTTCAGTCTTCTGCATGTCCATCAAGGGACTTTGGCTTGACTTATGTGACCTCCTTGCTCAGTTCAGTGCAAAAGATCTACAACTTGGTGTGTCGGGGGGAGCAGCACAAGGTTCCTAAATCTTATGGATGCAAAGCAGACGGTGATAAGTGTTCCTTCTTTGTCTGTTGAGGTCAGAGCTGCAGTCACACGAGTCAGATCTATATACATTTTAAAGTAAGACCAAGTCCAGAAGGATCAAGAACTGCTGATTTATTTCCAGTGCAGCCTTTTAGATTCAGTGGATCTTAGGACTAAACAACATGCAAGTCAAGATGATTAGAACATGACGAAACATTCTCCAAGCCGCAAAGCATTTTCCCAAGAATTAGGAGAAAAAAAATTTTCTAAACAGAAACCCTTTAACGTCCAACTAATCAGCTGATTTTACATGAGAAAAGTTGCTCCATGAGAGTCAAGATGTTGGAAAAGCACCAAAAGCTGTACTCAGAAGTTTCAAGACAGTGCAATCTTAGGTTACGCAAGAAATGTTGGCAGTGCTAAGGCAGGATAGATCAGAGCCAGGCTTGTTCGACTTGCTGCCATGTCTGTGGTCTGTCGTCAATGTTTCTTGTTTGGCTTGTAAATGTGTTGATAGGCTGCGAGTGGTGATAACATCTCGTTGAGATCTTTAGACAAACTTTTCTCAAAGCCTTATCTCCAGCTGGGCACCAGTCCTACTGAACATTTTGACTCTGACAGCTGTTTTTTTCCTGACCAAGCCACTCTATAATCTCCATTTCTTCAGTTCTGTGCCTTAAGGTTCATTGAAATATAGGTGACTGAAACTGAATTGGGGGTAAATCCATGTAAGAGCATCAGATAAACAGTGCAACAAAGCAATCCAGAGTCTAATCTGTGTCTTTCTTCGTGCAACAGTCCACCGATCAGCCACCATCACTTCCACATCTGCTCCTCATCGTACAACTGTCTACAAGACACCAGATGTTCTCCTGCAACCACCCAAAATAAAGACAGACACTTTCCGGAAGACCACAAGCAGTAGCTCCCTGTATACAAGGACTGAGGCAGAGAAGACAATCACAAGAATTGACCCACAAGCTAAGACAACCAATTGGAGAAGAACTCCGGGAGATATCTTCAACCCACAGCTCACAATAGCAGAAACCAGCAAGAGCAACACAGTAAAAATGCCGATTGTGTCCCAGACAAAGACTGATCTCAATCAAAACTCTTCCAGAACAAAAACAGACACCTTCAAGAACATCTCAAACATTGTGTCTGACCAACTCAAGCCGGACCAGTCCAAACTGAGCAACACTATTGGCAAAATTTCCACTGGAAGTCGACCATCTGAAAATGGCAGATCAGCTGCAGGTAAGTCCAATATTTCCAACAGTTTACACAGCCTCCTTAATGCAATACTTACAGAGAAAAATATGAACACAAGTAGCTTTTAAAAGGGAATAATCAGTCACTCTGGGAGCTTGCCTTCAGATGTAATGCTAGTAGTAAATTAATTCAAATAAGCTCCTAATTAATGTCAGGAACATACATGTAATGTATTACATTATTTTACTGTGACAATGGATGGTGCTTGTGGGGTATTTTAGGAATACAGGAAAGAAAATAACTGTTTTTAGATCTTTTTTTTATGATTTTCACCAATGTTCACAAGAATGAACCCTTTAGAGGATATAGAAATCCCCCAAAAACAAGAATGGCTTAGAAGAAAATTTTCACTTTGCCAGTCTGCTTTCAAAACAGAGATAGTTCAGTTACGTTAATGTGTAGAGCTTTGGTGCATGGAGGATATCTGACTTTGTACAACTTTAAACATCTTATTGTATAAAGATAGACCCTAGAAGTTTCAGTAAAAAGCAACTAGACTTCTCTTTAAGGTTCTTGAAGATGTTTCACCTCTCATCTAAGAAGCTTCATCATTTTGGAACTAAAGAGAATATTTAAGAACCTGAAAGAGAAATCCAGTTGTTTTTTTTTTTGTTTCTTTTTACCAAAGCTCGTAGGATTACCATGACCTGGATAGCTGAGAATCTACATAAAATACAAAGACATGAATCCACTTGCACTTGCAAAAGTAAAATGCAAAGAAAAAAAGAGAGCTATCTGAGAGAAAATTCTTAGTGGTCCAAGAAGCAGATTAGGTTTGTTTGAGCGAACTACATTTGTAAAACCTACTATTTCCATCTATGCAGAACCTTGCTAATGGACTCTTGGAAAACCCAACTTCGCTTGGACGCTCGGACAGTAAATTCAGCTCAAACGTAGCTCTGACCACAGCCTTTGGTTTGCAGGATCTTTGGCCCTCAACGCATCGGCTACATGTGCCAGCAGGCCCTGCTTCCCCGGAGTCCAATGCATCAACCGCAGGCCTCCACATGTTGGTTATGTCTGTGGACGCTGCCCACCAGGACTTTACGGCAACGGTCGCATCTGCATGAAGAACTCCAAGGAAGGTAACAGACTCTTGTCCTCAGCTTTTCAAGTTGGTTTGCAAATGTGTTTGGCATAAGCTGTCAAGACTTTTCATGTGTGTCTGATTTGTAATTAAAGTGTCGTCTTTATAAACAAGTTTACATTAATTATTGTATTAAAACAAAAATGCTGCCTCCCTGTTCTTATTACTATCATCTCAAGACACTTTCCTATGTTGTTTTTCAGGGAAAACTACATCTAATTTGCTGAAAACACTAGTCAGTAATACACTGTGGGCTGCCTTTAAGGTCTTTTATGATGCACTTATGATGTTGTGGTTTCCCTGATGTTGTTTTATGTGTTTTTCTTGATTGGAAAGAATGTCTTTTATTGCAGCAGATAAATTAATATAATATGTTTCAGCAGAAGATTGCTTAACAGTATTTCTCATGAGGGAAACAGAGAGGCCCCAGAAATTCAAAAAAGACAGTTTCATTCCAACTTAAATCCCTTTACTGTGGATTGTGTTTGTCTTGAAGGTCACAAAATGGGATAAAATGTTTATGCAAGTCGACCTCAACCAAAACATGAATCTCTTAAATTGCTTTCTGAAGAGTTCTACTCAAATTAGTGTCTGTAAAAAATGTTTTTTTTCATCTGTCATTTTATTTCCCTAAGGAGAGATTGCGCGATTTCTCTTTTCCAGCAACATGACATTATTTAAGCAGATGTCCCTACTTTAAAATCTGGGTTATATTTCCCCATCATTTGTCATTTGTTTGACAGTGTTCAAGATTTCTTTCACCAGACCTAGATGTATGGATACAATACAATTATAATTAAGCCAAATTTAAAATGAAATTATCTGTAGGCAACTTGCCAATTCAAGTTCACCCCATTACTAACATGACCATGTTTCAAAAATACAGATTGAAATCGAAGCAACCAATCCTGTTAACTGGAGTTTTCTCTATCATTTTTTCGTATGAGTCACTGTTTGGTTTGAACATTCATGGCTCAATTACTTTAATTCACACATTCTCAACAGTGTGGAGTTCCATCAAAGCCATTTTAAGGGAGGAAAGGATTATTTTCATCGTAAAATCTTTTGAATATGTAACTTTTGTAGACATAACTGAGTTTTTAGGGGTTAAATCAACAAACATAAAGGGAGTTAAAGCTAATTTTAGCTCCATGAGTTGGTAGAAAACATTGTCTTTTAAGGTTCTAGCTGACTTTCAGTAAAAAAAAACAAAAATCCTGTTAATAGGGTTCAAAATCTTGACTATATGATGACAGATTGATGATAAAAACATGTTCCAGGAAAAAGCCAGCATCCTCTTGGCTTAATGCAGCAGAATTAGGAAAACAGGATTGTTTTCGGTCTTTAGTGAAAGTTTGAAATAGCAACATGTAAAATCTGACTTATTTTTGGCTGCTTATCTTATGTCATCAATTCAAAAAGGACCTTAGGTTATTGTTTATTGTTCATATTTTGAAACGGTACGTTTAGCTTTTAACATATTAAAAGGCTTTTAGGATGAGGACTAACAGAGGTGTTTACTAAATTTAATGTTATCATTAAAAAGCAGCTAAAGTTTGTGTGTTTGAGTGTAAAGTGCTTTTTGCTAGGTCTCCAAATGTATATAGTTCATGCTGGAGTAACTAAACATAGGGTTTAATCCATTCCTTAAATTCATCTATTTTTTTTGTTTTGAGGAGGATAAATAAAGTGTACCATCTACTAGACTCTTTAAATACGCAACATCTCTTTAACAAGAGGCCAAACGCATTGCATTAGTATGAAGAGAAATCCAAAACTTAACATGCCTGTCGCTCCTAGTCAGGATTCCTAAGTTATGTCTGGTCAAAAATCTGTCTCACTGATGTGACCCCCTGTCTATCCTCAGCATCCAATCACCTCCCCCAGCAGCAGACGCTAGGCAAGTCTAGCCGATCTCCGCACACAAGCAGCAGTAAAATCTCCCAGCTGCACCTGCCCAGCCTGCCCACCAGGCACGGCATCAAACACCTGTCCTCGTCCGTCACCAGAACGAACCGAGACAACGCACCACGACAGCCTCCTGCATCAGGGAGGGGAGGCGGGACGGGCAGGAGGGAGGCGGTAACTTCTGCTTCCAGAGATGTTCCAAGGACATCAATTGGTGCCCACCGTGTCACTGCAAATACTCACATCACCCAACAAAGGATGTACGCCAGAACTATCATCACTGCTTCGAGGGAGTTTGTGGTGCCCCATGTGACCGTCACCAAGGTGAGTAGATCTTCTCTGTTGATAAACGCCAAACAACAGGATCATAGGTAACGCTCCCGCCTCCATCATCTTCCAGAAGTCTGAAGGAACCACGACTTTAAGGGTAACCCCACCTGCTCCTCGACTCTCCGCTCAGTATGCCGGAGTAACGCCGTCCAAGCAGACCACCCAGCCCCAGCTCAAACCCTGGACCCCTGCGAGACATGCCCTCCCACTTACAGCCGCCCTCACCGCTCTGTCCTACTCGTTGTCCGAGTCCGAGTTCTCTGCAGACGGAGATGAAGCCGAACCTGGATCAGAGGCGCCGCAGATGGTGCCAGTGGTGACCCTCACGACGTCGGGTAAATCCGTCTACAGCTCCCCAGTACAAAGAGCGACCTCCGCCCAGGCACTGGTCAAGAGTGGAACGACAGCCAACAAACATGTCACAACCTGTGCTGAGCGGCCATGTTTTCCTGGTGTCCAGTGTGAGCCGGCCGTGGATGGGAGCTTCCGCTGTGGAAGGTGTCCTGTAGGATACACTGGGGATGGACAGACCTGTCAAGGTAAAACTGGGGCCAACTTTGAGTAGATTCTTATTAAGTGGGGGTTGTTCAAAAAGTCACAAAATAGTGCTTTTAATAATGAAAAACCCGATTTGAGTTTTGTTGCCATTCCCATCAAAGCAATCTTATGCAGGGATACACCATTCCCAGTGCTTCTGGAATGGTTGTAATGCTCACCTGAAGTCTTCATTGTTCAATATAATAATTATGTCAAGAAGAAGCCACAAGGGGCAAATCTGCTGAGTAGGATGGGTGGAGAGTGATCGTGCCATTGTAGATCAGTTCAGGTGGTTGTTGTGAACAGTCACCAAACTTGTGTGTGTTTTTAGCTGTTTGCAGGCATCCGTGTGGTAGAAACATGGAGTGTGCTGCACCCAACACATGCCGCTGCAAAGCAGGTTACACAGGATCCAACTGTCAGACAGGTAAAAGTTTAACAGTTGCATCTGTATGAATTTGATTGCTTTAAATGTGCTTTTGTTGATTACTTCTTCTGGTTTTCTGTATTTTATTAGCAATCTGTAATCCGGAGTGCATGAACGGGGGTGTTTGCGTTGCTCCAGAGGTGTGTCAGTGTCCCAGAGGTTTCCATGGAGAGACTTGTCGAGAGGGTAAAGCTCAATGGTTTTTCCCAATTAATCCAGTCAGGAATCTTTTTAACACATAAAAACAGCAGTAATTTCCTAAAAGTCCTAGCTGGACCTCGAAAAAACACAAACTTTGAACACTGGATGAGTTTTTTTGGTTGATATGCTACTTAGTTGCTCATAAAGTTGAAAAACTCTTAATTTTCAAGGGTTTGGAAAGCTATATTAGGTTAAAAAAAAAAATTTAAACTGCATCTAAAGAATGCCATGGTGCTTGGTACATATAAAGGCATATACTGAAAATAAATGAATAATAGGTCTAAAATCCATTTCTGCAGCTCTGTGCAGGTTACCGTGTGAAAATGGAGGCACCTGTGTGGGACTACACACTTGTTCTTGTCCTTATGGGTTTGTTGGACCTCGATGTGAGACTAGTGAGTTCACAATTTTTCATCACAATTACCATTCCTGTGTTTTTTTTCAATTTTTGAAACAGTTTCTATAGCTAATATACCAGTCGGTGCTTATTTTTCCCCATTAAGCTGCTTTCCTAACTCATGATTGTTGCGATTAATACTGTTTTTCATTGATTTTAGTGGTGTGTAGTCGTCACTGTCACAACGGAGGCCAGTGTGTTTCTCCAGACAAGTGTATGTGTCCACCAGGGTGGACTGGACCATCCTGTGAGACTGGTGAGTGTTCTTACTAATGTCGTCAATTGTTAAATTTGCAAGCAAAGATGATCTATGGTTAAAAAAAAATGTCTGAAGTGATCAAACAGTGCTTTTTTTGTGGTTGTACTAACCTGTCATCCCTTTTCTCTTCCTCCAGCTCTTTGCTCTCCTGTTTGTCTGAATGGAGGTTCGTGTGTTCGGCCGAATACCTGCGACTGTCCTCACGGATTCTACGGAGCACAGTGTCAAAACGGTAAACCTACAACCGTATTCGCTGATTTATTTTAACATGAGGTGCAATCAAGAAGTCCTGTGACTGATCTAAATTTGTACACAAGCTCCTTCTCCGGGTTTTCCATTGTAAAAAAACAAACAAACTGCTGTTTCTTCTCTTGATGGTAGCTGCAGACCCACTTCTCATCACCAGATGCATGAACTTTGGATCCTCCACTGCTAACTGACATACAGTGTGACATTTGTTGTTGTTGATGTTTGGACCAGATTGAAGCCTGTTATGAAATTGCAAATGTACATGTTGGCAGTGTGGTCTCCTGACTCTTCTGACTCGTGACGGCAGCTCTTATGTACTCAAGCTGTCTCTCAACTTTCTGATGGCACCTCGTACCACTCTAATATCTACTCAAGGTTCTTTTGTCTTCTTCTTCTCCCAGCTGTCTGCAGTCCTCCCTGTAAAAATGGTGGTCTATGTATGAGGAACAACATCTGCTCTTGCCTGCAGGGATACACTGGGAGGCGCTGTGAGAAAAGTCAGTCCCTCATAAATGTGGTTTTAGGAAATAATGTGTCATTCATTCCTGAAACTCCTGTTGGTCTTCTTTCTTTTCCCACCTTTACAGTCTTTTCCTCTACTCTGTTTTTCCATTTCAGTATTTAGTAGCTTACATTCTTCACATTACTTGATGTGATTCTAAATTGTATTGTGTAATTTGTCATTTATTGTGGATTTCAGAATGAGGTTTTTGTTGCACAAAACACAGCGGTGACAGTGGGCAGTGTTGACATGACAGTTTCACAGGTCAAATTTCAGTTGCAGTCCATTTGAATGAAATGAAAAGGAGTTCTTCTGCAGAACTTTTCAGGGACAACAGAAGCAAAATGACCTTTCAAAAACATACAATAAAATAAACAAATACATTTTAATTGGTTCATTTGTGTTGTCAGATAAATCCTTACCTCATTCCTTCTCTCCAGGTGTGTGCGAGCCGATGTGTATGAACGGCGGCAGGTGCATCGGTCCAGATGTTTGCGATTGTCCATCTGGTTGGCGAGGGACGAGATGTGACAAACGTAAGTGGCATGAAACAAGAATTTTAACCGTACAGACACAAAGTTTTTGAATCTACAACATCCTCCCCATTCTCCAGAAGAACATATTGAACCAGTGCGAACAATTCATACTAGAAACATAAATATACGTAAGATTCAGTGACTTTTAAATAAAATATTACTTTTGTGAACTGCTTAAACAAGTAATCCATAACGAAACCTGCTGCCAATTCTCTGTCAATGGATAACCTTAAAAATCTCAAACCCAAATGGATTTAATATCAGAAGAGATACCTCACATATGGAAACCATGATATGGAACATCTGCAGCCGTTCATGGGGCCGACCTTTAGATTTCTCAGTCCAACAAGCAAGAGAGAAATTTAAGGAAAGAAGGGTTTAATCATAGATAATTATAACCGATTATGGATTTTTAATGAAGTGTGTTCGGCTCCTTTGGTTTGGGACGTCCTGTCAGCCATCATTGGCTTCTGTGCTTCACAACATTTGATTTCAGAGACACTTGATATCAAAGTGATTTGGTTCTAGTTGCTGAAAAAGAAGATTTTTCTCCACTTGAACCGAGAATCGTACAAAGCTGGGAAATTGAAGTGGCTGCAGTTCACATGCAAGCTCAATCGATTGTTCTCACTGTAAATTAGATGAACCAGTGGAAGTAAGCTGGTCGCAGTGTTTAGTTGTATCCATAGCAACAAGCATCATCGAGTCCAGGAAGAAGATCTGCTTGTTTATCTTATATAAGTCTAACAGTGTTGTGTTTCTGCTCTGGATGCATATTTCACATATTGTGTGTATGTGTTTATTGGAATTATTTAAGTCCTGTTATCGTCTGTTCACTGCAGTATCCTTTTATAACTACATATTGTAAATATCAGATATTGTACAAGAAGATGGTTAATTTTTCAAATTTGTCAGTTTTTTTAATTACACTAAATTTTACTGATTATTTAAAAAAAACATTTATTGGTATTTTATTGCTGTAAATTTCGCTGAATATATTACTATATATGTATAGTATACCTGTATATTTTTCAAATGTATTCGTATTTTATTATGGTATATTTAACTGTAGTATTTTACTAGATTTTGTGTATGTGTGTATATATATCTTATTAACATTATTGTAGAGTATGTCACTGCAGCACATTGGTATTTTAATGTAATACACTCTACTCCAGTATATTTTTACATATATGAAAAGATTTTTTTTTTACTTTATTGTAATTTTGTTATAGTGCACATTATATGAACATATACCAAAATATGTATTTATTGGTATTTTATTATGTTTTGTTTTAAGACAGTATAATACCATATATTGTGTAAAAAATATATATTTTTAAAATATTTTATAATACTACATTTTTTACGGTCAATTTCAATGTATTTTATATAAATTTGACTTATTTAATATTTTAATCTAACACATTTCACTGTAATATGATAAAACATATTGTATAAAAGGATATTTATATGTAGAAATTTATTGATAATTTATTATAGCGTACTTTACTGCAGCACATCTCAATTTATTTTAGAAAAATGTAAAAAAATACATTTCTTATTGTGTGTTTACTGCAGCATTTTATTAGGATTTTAATGTATGCCATTACTGCCTCACAAATGTTACACCCAAGCCTTTTTGTCTCAAAACTGAATTACAGGACTGCTCAAAAAACATTTATGTACACTGTCACTGAATGTTGCATTGCGTGGCTTTTCTGCTTGCGTCATTTGTGACGGTGTTATAAAACTATATAAAAGTGCCTATAAATTTCAAAAATCTAAAACAGACAATAATTATAATAATTTACCATTTTCCTCACAGATATCTGATGTTGTGTCTTTTGTCGCCTCTCAGCCAGCTGTCTCCAGAAGTGTCTAAATGGAGGAGAGTGTGTTGGTCCAAACACCTGCCACTGTGCTCCAGGATGGCAGGGCATGCTGTGTCAGATCCGTGAGTACGACAACAAAACACACACAACCTGTTAGCTCAGCTCACATATAACATCACTGTGAAAGACACCTATTTCTGACTGGTTCATAAATGTAGTTTAAGTACAGAGTTGAGTGATAAACTGTGCTCAATGCTTGTCTTGGCTGGATGTGGCTCCAAAATGGCAAAAATGCATTGCAGCCTTTACCTTGTGACTTCCTGTTTCTGTTGTTTCTCAGCTCACTGTGAACAGAAGTGTCTGTACGGCAGTCGATGCGTCCGACCAAACATCTGTGCCTGCCGTAGCGGATACTCAGGGTCTCTTTGCTCTAAGAGGGTAAGAACATGAAGCACCAACTTAAAATAAAAGGGTTTTCTTGCAATGCATGTCATCATTTTACCTTGAACTGTTCGTGTTTTCTTGGCTTGTCCAGTCGCCCAGTCTGATTTGCACTCCAGTTTGGCCATAGGAACAGGATTTGTTTGACATTTGTGTGCTAATTGCGCTTCAATAGTAGCTTCAGAAGTAAAGGTCTGAGTTATTTTCATTGCTGATTAGCCTCTCTGAGATGCACGCAGGTATTTTGGAGGACTTAGACATAAAGAAAAATCAAAACACAGCATTCTCATGAGTTACAGATGAATCTGTCATTTTTTGTCATTGTAAACATGCAGCAATCCAGTCTCATGGTGCATTCACACATTTAAAGACAAATTCTACTTTGATAATCTTAAAAAAAAAAAAAAAAAGCTTGTCGCTCCACCTGTTTAAGCTTTTTTTTTTTTTTTTTTTTTTTAACAGCAGGTTGTCCTCAGCTGGAACACATGGGTGAACACAAGTGTAAGAATTTCTGAAGTTATGCATGTAAATCCTCAGGAAGGAAATCTTGAGAAATTTAAAACACATTCAAGTCTTCAGGAAGTTTGAAGTACAAGGATGAGTTTTAGATCAGGACCAGACAAGTCAATAGTTTAAAGGAAACTCAAGTCAAAGCTTAAAAACAAATACAACCAAACACAAAATGAGAACAGAGATTTAGAGGGACTGGTTAATTGACCAAGTTAATGGGAAACAAACTGGGCTGAGGAAAAGTAGTTGGACATGTTAGGAGCTTGGTCTCTGGAGGATGCAGGTTTGGTTGCTGTGAATTTGGCTGGGATGCTATCAGCATGGAGAATGGAGCTTGGTTGCTGATAGATGGAGGATGGAAGCAGTTGAAGCTCAGGGTGCTGGTGATGGAAACCTGGGACTGGGAAGCCAGGAATGTGGAGGCTGATAGCTGGAAGTGTGGAGGCTGGTCTCCGGGATACTCCAGGCCGGGAGCATGCAGGCTGATGGCCGGTCTCCGGTCGAGTGGAGGCTGGTTGCTGAAACTCTGGAGGTGAGGAGACTGGTCTCTGAGATGCTAGAGGCTGAAAAGCTGGAAGTCTGGAGGCTACAAGACTGGAGGTGGGTGGCTGGAAGAGTGGAGGCTCGGGGAGTGTGGGAGCTGGAAGTGTGTCACCGGTTGCTGAAATTGTGATGGCTGGTCACTGGTAATCTGGAAGTGTGGAGGCGAGGGTACTGGTGGCTAAGAGACTGGTCAATGGGAGTCTGGAAGTCTAGGGGTTGGTGGCCGGGAGCCTGGAGGCTGGGAGACTGAAGACTGATCACTGGAAGTGTGCAGGCTGGGACAATGGAGGTTGTAAGGCTGAATGCTAGGAGACTGGAGGCTGAAGGCTTGTTGCTGGAAGTCTGATGGCTGGAAGTGTCGAGCCTGGTGGCTGGTAACCTGGAAGTCTGGAGGTGAGGAGGTGAGACTGGAGAATGGTCTCTGGGACACTAGAGGCTAGAAGTCTGGACTCTCAAAGTCTGGAAGTTGGTTGCTGGAACTGTGGAGGTTGGGAGTCTAAAAGGCTGGTCGCTGAAAGCGTAGGTGCTGGTTTTTTGGATGCTGGAGCCTGGTAGACTTGGAGTGGAGAGGCCAGAGAGTCTGGGAGCTCTGGAGGCATGTTGCTGGCAGTGTGGAGGCTCGAAGTCTGTGAGGCTGAAATCCTGGAGGCTGGTAGCTCACAGTGTGGAGGCTAGAATGTAAAGATTGGAAGTCTGGAAAGCTGGAAGCCTGGAGGATGGTTGCTGAGAGCGTAGGAGTCAGGAGGCTGGAAAGCTTGTTTTTTCCTTTATATATTTGACATATTTACTTTTTATGTCCCTCAATGTGCTCTTGAAGTGTTTTTGTTTCACACCTCATGAGGATCTGAGTGATTCTACAATCTTATTTCTTATTTTTCCAGCTTCCTATTGCACGAGGTTGACATCAACAAACAACTGAACATCTGGAGTTCAGTCAGCACCAACAAAACAAACCTTCAGATGATCCAGACCATCATTAAAAGAACGACTCATTTTTAAAAGTCATTTTCAGCACATCCAAAACAGGGGAAGAATTACAATCAAGCAAAATGCCAAAATACTGTAAATTGAAGAATCAGGCAGCTTTGAAGCTGATAGAAACCATTTTCATTATGAAAGGCTTTTCCTAAACCAAACAGATCAGTGCCTTTTAATTAGTCCGACAAGCTAAACTGTCACGAATCATGATAATTCATTCATTGGTCAGACTGCAGTGAGGCTCATTTTCTCCTCATTTCTTTTTGACTCCAAATTTTCCATGTTTTTCCACCATAAATCCAAACCTCTATATGAGTATTTATTTATTTGGTTGTTTTATATTGTTGTGTACGTCTTGCTGTATATATCTTAATCACTGTATAATCAATATTATTTCTTGTGAAAACATTGTTTATTGGTTGTTTTGTAAGAAAATAAAGGTCCTCAAGAGGTACTGTGTCGCTCAGATTTCGTATAATGTCAAGAAGTTAACTGAAATTAACTCATTTCATGGGATTGGTACAATGAAGATTTGCATTAACACCTTAAATTTGTATGCTTTGATGGTGATGGACTTAAGCTTGGCTTGTTAGTCTTTAGCAGGACTGTGTTACTTTCCTCTAAAAAAAAAAAAAAAAATTACTTTTCATAACAAAATAAACTCTTGAAATGTTGGCGCATCCAAGTCAACTGTTAAAGTATAACTCTCCTGTTATGTTAGTTTCTCAGGAACAGCAAGGATTTTCATGGGTCATGTTTAATTATACAAAAATGTCAGAAACCAAAAAATCTCAATGAACATTGTTTATATCTCATTAACTCTATTACTAACTATTTCAATCAATATTTATCGCAGGGGTGTTCTATATCTCTCACAGATCATGGTTCAATGAGGATAATTCATTCATTTTTCTGAAAAAATGTTATTATATATAAAAATTTTAATGTACATTGGAAAGACCTACATTTAAAATATAATAGTTTTACATGACATTGATTTCTTAAAAAATCTTATTTTACGTCTTGAATTTTTTTCTTTTTATGGAGTGATGACAAATTAACACAAATTCTGTTCATGGTCAAATTGATTTAAAACCAAGACAAATGAGGATTTGTATTGAAAGTAAACTTTATTTAAGTACCATTTCTAAATCAGAAATAAGTGAAATGAATCATTTTATATGTTGACTAGACTTATTAGGTCAAGTAGAAGAAATTTCATACCGAAAAATACTTGGGTGTCATTGGCCTCGTTAAAAACTGATATCACTCCACTGACTCCCGAAGAACTTGAAATCACTGAAGAAATGCTCAGGGTGCTTGCTTCTTTTAACCAAGCCACAATAGAACTCTCTGAGGAAAAAAGAGTCTCAGGGTCAAAGGTTGTTCCATTGATGAGAATGATCCACACTGAACTTCAATGTCAAGCCTCAACAGTGACAAAAACAGCTGCTCAACACCTGGCTGAAAATCTGAGGAAGCGGCTAACTGAGTCTATCTGCAACCTGGAACCGCTCAGTGTGATGACATTGGCAACACTGTTGGACCCCAGGTTTAAAACAGTTGGCTTCTTTAGTCCACTAAAAGCTGTCAAGAGACTGAAGTCGGAGTGTGCTGCTGAAATGACGAGCCATGAGCCTGACCCAGCAGGAGAAGAGCCTAGCTCTTCACATGGATCAGAACCCACTTAAGGTATGAAAACACATTTTTTGTGTGTGTTTATTTGTTAGGGCACAATCTCTGGAAACCTCTGGATATGGAGGTTGAGGAGAACAACTCGACCTCGAATACTACAGCCGATTCCATCATAGCCTTTCCGATTATATACCAATTCATTTTAGCATTTACACAAACAAGGTTTTAAGCAAATTTAAAACTCTTCTCATAAACAACTTAACTCAGCAAACAAATTGAGTAAATGAAATTATACAATGATGAGATCATATTTTCAGTAAAAGACTAGCAATTAAATAAAGATTAAATATTATTTCACAGACTGATGTTGGGCTTGGAGCATGTAAGCTTTTCCATCTGATTTTCATTTTGTTTACCTGCAATGATTTCAGAACTACTGCAGAGGTCAGTATTGACTGACTAACACAGTGCCAACACAGTTTGGGTAGTATGTCAATACACTCCTTGAGGCATCATCATCCCATCACTAGAAGCTGTTAGCTCGCGTTAGCGTTTTGCTAGTGGCTAACTAGTTAGCTCTCATAGACTGGAAGCTCTCACCAAGATTTAATAATGAAAAAAGAGCCAAAAACTATTCTTACCTATGAAAAGTCATTCCAAGTTTCCTTGTCTCAATCGTACGATGTCGTGTGTAACTGTATGCAGCACAGTGAGACGGCATACTTGTTGTTTCTGTTTCCACGCCGTCTACATCAACGGAATGCACTGAAACTTTGCCCCCGCTAGCTTAGCCTCGCTGTAGCACGCAGCTCAAAGGGGCGTGTCCTATCTACTGATTCATATCTATGGGCGTGTCCTATCTACTGATTCAAATCTGTGGGTCAGACTGTTGGTAGCTGCAGCTGGTGGGTCTGTGGTTTGCACTGTCGCCTCATAGCCAGAAGATCCATGTTAGAATCTGGTTCTGGTCTCTGTGTGGAGTTAGCATGTTGTCCCTGCTGGGTTACCCTGTCATGTTGGTGATTGACCGTTAGAGGGCAGCAGAGTGTCAGGCACAAATCTCAATGTCCCTGCAGCCCATGACTAATCAATAATACTGGCTCATGATCAACTAATCAACACAGATGTTTGGTTGTTTTGTGTTTTCTTGGAGTCATTCAGCATCTGTGTCTGACTGGTTGCATTTCTTGTGAATTTTCAAGTCTTCTGGGTCTCATTCTGTGTACATTTTTCATCAGTTTGTGGCAGTATTTTGTCTTTAGGGTTTATTGTATGTCTGTGGGTTACATTTTTATCGCTTTGTGTTTATTTTGCATCCTTTTATAATCGTTTTGTGTCTGTGTGGACTAATTTTATGACTTTCTGGGCTCATTTTGTGTCTTTTTGACCCCTAAAAGACACGTGAATTGATTTTGTACCATTATGGTATCTTCTTGCATTTTTGAGGTTATAATATGTCATACATATGTGGAATAATAAAAGACATAAAAGAAATTTTTGTGTTTTTGGAGTCATTTTATGCTTTTGTGGCCATATATTATAAATCTGAAGTGTCATTTTATGCTGGTGTGGAGTCTTTTTGTGCCTGTTATGGGTCCATTTGGCCCCAAAAGTGAAAGGTCAAAGATCAGTGCCCACTTTGACTCCATATCACTAAAAAACACAAATGAAGCCAGAAACCTTGGTGTCATTATTGACTCAGACCTGAATTTTAACAACCTCTTGAAGCTGTTCCTAAATCTGCCTATTACCACCTGAAGAACATTGTAGAATGAAAGGGTTCCTGTCTAGAGAAGACAGAGAAAGTTGTTCATGCATTTATTTTCAGTAGGTTAGATTATTGTAATGGTGTTTTTTACAGGTTTTAACAAGATATCAATCAAGCATCTGCAGCTGATTTAGAACGCAGCTACCAGAGTCCTAACACCAGGAAACTGGACCATATTACACCAGTCCTCAGATCACTACACTGGCTTCCTGTTAGTCAAAGGAAAGAGTTCAAAATCTGACTCCTGATCTACAAAGCACTGAATGGTCTTGGACCAAAATCCATCCTGGACTTATCAGATCCATATGAAGCATCCAGAGCCCTCAGGTCATCACGGACAGGTTTACTGTGTTCCCAGAACCAGAACCAAGACTAGCAAAGCAGCATTCAGCTATGATGCTCCTCACCTGTGGAACAAACTTCCTGAACACCTGAGGTTCTGCTCAAACTGTCGGTTCTTTTAAATCTGGCCTCAAAGCCAGATTGTTTACTGCAGCTTTCTCCCAGATTCTCACTGTTTTCATGAGTTCATGATTGTTTGAATGCACTTTTATTGCTTAATTCTGTTTTACTTCTGTGATTTTAATGTGTGATCTTAATGTCTACTTTCAAATCATTTTTATAATTAATTTTTAGTTCTGTGCTGAATGTAGTTCTTTGCCATTGTAAAGCATTTTGAATTGCCTTGTGTATGAATTGTGCTATCCAATTAAACTAAATTGTATGCCTTTGGGGGACATCTTAATCAGTTGTAGTGTAATTTTGTGTAATTTCATGCCATTTTGTGGTAATTTTATGTCTTATTTGGCTCATTTTGTGGTGTTTTGAAGTTATTTTATACGTTTGTTTAGTTAATTTTTGCCTTTGTGGGCTTATTTTATGTATTTTGTGTCTTTTTATATTTTCGGGGAGTCATTTCAGATTAATTAAACCTTTATTGATCCCACAGCGGGGAAATTTGAAAAAAAAAAATTAAAAAAACAAAAGCCTTTGTGAAGTCTCTAACTGTCTTGTTTTATTTTTTTTGTTTTTTGTGTATTTTATGATACATCTTTTCTGGGTCCGTTTTTTTGTCTTTATGTCTCCTTGTGATCATTTTGCATCTTGTCTTTTATTTTTTATTGTAAGTTGTACTCAGTCTAATTTGAACTAACTAGAGTTGCTGTATGAACAGAAATACTTTTACTAAGTTAGTTTAAATCAGTTACTGTGGTAGAAAACAATGACATTTGTCAAAAACGGCAACAAAAACATTTATTCTGCTGTTACATTTCCTGTTTGGTTAAATAAGTGAAGCCATGATAAGGACATGGGTTTTAAAACCAGAAAACCATCATCCTGAGTTTTAGCTTGTTGTAGTTCCATGTTTTGTCCTCAGTGGGGCAGTGTGAGCCTCAGTCATCAGGTTGTTAAATCTCTGATCGATCAGGTGCATTGATCAGCTGTTTAAAGGAAATAATATCATGAAACGTTTGTTTCTCGCAGGTGATTCCGGCTGCAGGGTGTTCTGGAAACTATGATCCAGATCTTTTGAATCTTTCTGGAGTTAGAATCTGTTTTTCTGTTCATCCAGTGATTTCCTACATTTCCCAGAATGCCACACAATGGTGTTAGTTTCTGATTCCAGCTCCTGAAGATCTTCTTCCAGTTAAAACTTTTCTTTAAGGGAACATATTTCATGAATGAAGCTCTGACAAACAGACGTGATGAATGTAGAAGAACTTCATCAACAAACAACAAACTGGTTTCTGCAGCAGATTTAACTGGTTTCAAGGATTTTCCAGACGTTTGTGTTTGAATCATGAAACAGGAAGAAACCAGGTGGTCTGATGAAGAAAAATCACTCTGGATTCTAGGAAATCTTTTAAACAGGGAAGTGTTTTTTTCTCTCTTTTACCAGGTGGTTTCAGGAAATACAACTTCAAACATTTTATTTAAACACAGAAGTGTTTAATAGCCAAGTTGATTGGGGTTGTTTTGCGTTTCTTTGGAGACATTTTTTGTCTCTCTGATTGTTTGCATCGGTTTGTGGTTGTTTTTTGTCATTTTTCTTTCTGTGTCTCTTTGTGGTTGTTTTGTGTCTCTTTGTGGTCATTTTGTGCAACTGTTAAAAGATAGGTTGTTATAAGAAAACACCTTGAACTGCTGAAGTTTGCTCTCAAGTTGATACAAGCCAAGCCTGAGTTTAGTTTCTTATTTACTGATTTGTTGCGTAGTTTCAAATAAACTCACTGCCAACATGCTGTGACCTCTGACCTCTGCATCATTCAACAAGTCAAATATTGGGAAAAGGTCAGAAATGAAAGGGTTTGTCATGTTGTTGATTGACCATTAGATGGCAGCATTAACATAAAATTAGAATATGGTTTGTCATGTTTTGAATTCCTAGTGTCAGATTATAATGATAAATGCTTTTGTATAAAACGTTTCTGAAAACAACTACATTATGCTATAAATGTAATTATTATTGAAGCTCAACAAACATCGAGAGATCTTTCACGGGTTTTCATTTTCTTAAACGTGGTTCATCTGCAGCTGAACTCTCTGATGTCTGACGTTCTGACTTGAACCCAAACGCCTCTCTGTCTAACTTTCAGTTTCGTTTTTCCAAAGCTGTGTCGCAGTTTACGTTCTCCAGTCCAGCCTCCGTGTGAAGGTAATGTCAGCAGCTTTTAACGTTAAATTCGTTCGTTTTCAGTCTTTAATGTTTGCTATTTGTTTAGAAAAGCAGCAGAATCGTGACACTCAGCTGACAGACAGCTGAAAGGTTCGGCTGAAGTAGTTAAACAGATCAACGCGTCGCCATTTAGTGTTTGTGGTCACAAACCGTCGAATAAAGTAATAAGTAGATAATATTAAAGTGTATAAATAACCATACAGTAAAGGTAACTGATGGTCAGGAGCTGAATACGGTCGTTTTTCCGTGTATTTCCTGCCTTGTCCACACGTAGCCGGGTATCTCACAAAACGAAGATATTTTTCTACGATTCGGCCTATCATCCACACGAAAACGCAGATTTACGTGATCAAAAACGATTCTTTTTAAAAACTCCGACCAAAGTGAAGATTTGCGAATTCTCCGTTTTATGCGTCTGCATGTGGACATCAGTAACCGGGGTTTTGCGTTTTGAAACGTCACCGCCTGCGACAAAATATGTTCTTACGTCACATATGCGACCTGTGTTTACATTCGGTAACAGTATGGATGCTCTCACAAGGTTTTGGGTGCTGTTTCTTGTACAGGCGCTTTTTACTTGCGTGTTTTTACAAGCCCAGATACTGCTCCACATTCAACAACACAGGCGAAGGACGACGTTAAGGACGGTTATTCTCCACCACCTTGCGAGGATTTGGGGAACTACTGCCACCTAAAGGTCCGGCATGCTTATGAATGTGCTGAAAAATGCACTTATGCGGTTAGGTGTGGATGAAGGTTTTTTTTGAAAACGAGGTGGTGTGTACGTAAGTTTTTTTCTAGATGGAGGGGGCAGGATATTCGGTTTTACAAAAACCCTGCTACGTGTGGACAAGGCCTCAGTCAGAGGAAGAAACCTGATTATGGAGGCAGGTGAGAGGATCAGTCACTGAGTCACTTTTCTCTCTGAGGACTTTTTTCAGAGTTCACTTCTGTGGACAAAAAAACTCAAATGAAGACAATTATGAACTTGTGTGTTACTATGACTTTCATTATGTCCTGAGCTCATCGTCAGTGTTGCTGGTTTTCCTCTCAGACTGAAGTCGTCAAGATGAGTGAGGAGGAGTTTCCAGCCTCCAGCTGTCTGTCTATGAAGAGTGACCGATCCAACGATCATCCTCCAAACTTCAGTAAAGAACCTAAACCCTCAGACACAAAGTAAGAAAACTATCTAACTTATTCTTATGACTCCTTTATAATTACATATGTCAGTTATATGTTGTGTCCCTGATGGTTGATTTTAGTTTGCAGAATAAAATGAACTTTGAAAAGGTTTCAAATAGAAATCCTTTATCCTGTTTTCCTCTCAGCATCTGTGACAGTAGAAAAGCTGTAATCTAATCAAAGAGGACAACTGCAAACATTAACCATCTCATCATCTGCAGTTTGTGTATTTAAACTACGTATATGATCAGAGAATTGATCAGTGATTGATGAGAATTCAAACATGTGTTTCAGCAGACGGAGAGTAGAGTCTGCAGCCTCCAGCTGTCTGTCTATGAAGAGCGACCGATCCAAAGATCATCCTCTATACTTCAGGAAAGAACCTAAACCCTCAGACACAAAGTAAGAAACTGTTTCTGCTGTAAACTGACCTGATGGAAGATGAAGGTTTCAGGATGAAGAAAGATGTTCTACTGAAACAGTCACACAGTTTTCATAAGGCAGAACTTTCAGACTGAGATCGATCCTGGTCTGGGTTTTAGAACCAGGAAGTTCTGATGGTGTTTCTGTGGTAAAACACCTGAAAAAAAATCTTTTTTACAGTTTACACACAATATTCAAACATCTTCATCCCAATATTAAAGTCAACGTAAAGATTTTCAGATTGTCAGAGTGTGTAAGAATGTTCTTCAGATGTGTAGTTGATGTTGTGGTTTGTCTTCATTGGTTCCTCGTTCTAATGATTCAGATGTTTGAAATGAAAGCTGAAGGCTGAGAGTCTGAGGCTGCTGCTCTGACACAGTTTTTACACCATTTCTACTCTGAGTTCAAAGTGAACTGAGTGGAGCTGAGCTGCCCAAAGTGACTATAGAAGAGTGAAGAACAGAAGCAGCTGTCTGTGATGGAAGGATGTTATTATGAAGCTATTATTAGTATTAACAGCAAACTGCAGGCAGATCAGTCAGAGTTTAATCAGACAGCTGATAGGAAAAGAATTCTCTGGTGTTAATATTAAAAGGAAGCAGCATTTTACTACTCACTGAATTCAGACAGAAGAGTTGCCTGATTTTTACTGTTCTCTGAGACCATCTGAGCTTCTGCACTGTGTTGTCAGATGTGGATATTTTCTCCAGATGATCTCAGTGATGAATAAATGTGTTGACAGACTGATGAAGAGGAGGAGAGTTTCTGTGGAGGAGCAGCCGTCCTGCTGTGCTTCCTGTCAGGACGTCCTGAAGGATCCAGTCTCTAGCAGCTGTGGACACTGGTTCTGCAGACAGTGCATCATCTCATACTGGGACCAGTCTGCTCCATCAGGACACTCCTCCTGTCCCCAGTGTGGAAAAAGATCCAGAACCAGCAGCTGTGGACAAAGTAAGACTGAACATCTGCTGATGGACTGATGTGTGAAAACTGACCTTGTTGTTGTGTCGTCCAGACATGAAAGATGTTTGTGTTTGTTGACTCTAATTGTTTGTGTGGTCTGTGAGCAGATGTTGGTCTGCAGGAGGTTCTGCAGGAACATAAGATGAGTCTGAGGAGGAGATGTGAACATGTGACTGAAGGAAGTGATGAAAGAGGAGGTGGAACCCTCCTGAACAGGATCTACACTGAGCTCTACATCACAGAGGGACACAGTGGAGAGGCTGATGTCCAACATGAGGTGAGGCAGCTGGAAACATCTTCCAAGAAGAGCCTCCATGACACTCCCATCAGCTGCCAGGACATCTTCAAAGCCTTACCTGAGCAGCAGAGAGCCATCAGAATGGTCCTGACCAACGGCGTCGCTGGCATCGGAAAAACCTTCTCAGTGCTGAAGTTCACTCTGGACTGGGCAGAGGACAGAGAAAACCAAGACGTCAGTGTGGTGGTGGTGCTTCCGTTCAGGGAGCTGAACTTGATCAGAGATGAGCAGCACAGTCTTCTCTCGTTGATCCATGTTTTCCATCCAACATTACAGAAGGTGACAGCAGAGAAGCTGGCTGTCTGTAAACTTTTGTTCATCTTTGATGGTCTGGATGAGAGCAGACTTTCACTGGATTTCACCAACAGGAATGTTGTGTCTGACGTCAGCCAGAAGTCATCGCTGGACGTTCTGCTGGTGAACCTCATCGAGGGGAATCTGCTTCCTTCGGCTCTGGTCTGGATCACTTCCCGCCCTGCAGCAGCCAATCAGATCCCTCCTAAACATGTGGACAGGTTAACAGAAGTACGAGGCTTCACTGACGGTCAGAAGGAGGAGTACTTCAGGAGGAGGTTCAGTGATGAAGAGCCTCCAGCACAATCATCTCCCACATGAAGACATCCAGGAACCTCCACATCTTGTGTCGACTCCCAGTGTTCTGCTGGATCACTGCTGCAGTTCTGGAGCACATGTTGACGACAGAGCAGAGAGGAGAGCTGCCCAAGACCCTGACTGACATGTTCTCACACTTCCTGCTGGTTCAGACACAGAGGAAGAAGAACAAATACCATGAGGGACATGAGACGAGTCCACAGGAGCTGACGGAGGCTGACAGGGAAGTTCTTCTGAAGCTGGGGAGGCTGGCCTTTGAACATCTGGAGAAAGGAAACATCATGTTCTACCAAGAAGACCTGGAGCAGTGTGGTCTGGATGTGACAGAGGCCTCGGTGTTCTCAGGAGTTTGTACCCAGATCTTCAGAAGAGAGTGTGTGATGTTCCAGAAACCAGTCTACAGCTTTGTTCATCTGAGCATTCAGGAGTTTCTGGCTGCAGTTTATCTGTTCCACTGTTACACCAACAATAACACTGAGGTTCTGGAGGACTTCCTGGGAGAAGACTGGAAAGATGAGAACAGAGACCTTCTGGATGTGTTCCTGGAGAGTGTCATGGAGAAATCCCTCAGAAGTAAAAATGGTCACCTGGACCTGTTTGTTCGCTTCCTTCATGGCCTCTGTCTGGAGTCCAACCAGAGACTCTTAGGAGGTCTGCTGGGTCTGACAGACAACAGTCCAGAGATGATCCAGAGAGTCATCAACAACCTGAAGAAGATGAACATTTCTAAAATATCTCCAGACAGAAGCATCTACAACCTGAAGATGATGAACAGTTGTGAAATGTCTCCAGACAGAAGCATCAACATCTTCCACTGTCTGATGGAGATGAAGGATCTCTCAGTCCATCAGCAGATCCAAGAGCTCCTGCAGTCAGAGAACAGATCATGGATGAAACTCTCTGAGATCCACTGCTCAGCTCTGGCCTACATGCTGCAGATGTCAGAGGAGGTTCTGGATGAGTTGGACCTGGACACGTACAGAACATCATGGGAGGGAAAACAGAGACTGATTCCAGCTGTGAGGAACTGCAGAAAGGCTCGGTGAGTCCAGATGTGATGAAGATGATCAGTAGTTCAGTTCTTCAGATGTTCTCACTAGAACATCCTCATTATTCTCAGTTCTCCACTTGTTTATTTCAAACATCACATGTCAGCTGTGTTTAGTCTCAGATGTTCTTGAGGTTTTCAAATGGTGTGAAAATGTAGATTTTTCACTTTCTTTGTTTAAAGCTGTTAAATGAACAGTTTTCCTGTTTCACTCTGATAATTGTTCCATCTGACAGTTTTTCCTTCCGAGTTTCTTCCTTTGGCTGATGGAGGAAACATGCAGATGAACTGAAACACATGAAGAACTGTAGAGCTTCTTTATGTGGACGCATTTTACTGTTTTCAGTGAAACAGAAGAGTTATTATCACATGAAGAGCTTCTGAAATCAGTCTTATATAATCAGACAAACAGATTTAATCAGCTTATTTCACTCTTTAGCGTTTAATATAAGATCTTTATCATTAACAAACAACATTTCTGAAGTCTGAGAGAAAACATTTATGGAATTATTGCTGTCACTGATGTGAATTGAATTTTAATTAATTTGAGTTCTTAGTTTTTATTTCAAATTATTTTATTTTGTATTCAATTACACTATATTGTTCTTTATGAGTCTTACATGTAATATTCAGTTTTTCTTCATTTTAAAGACACAGAATTTGTTTTTGAAATATTCTGGACTGATAAATAATTTTTGTAAACATTTAAATGTAACTTAAAATTGCAACTGACAATAATGAGATAATATTGATGCTGAAACAGTGATTTGGTTTCTCATGTAGAAAATAGTCCTGAGGTCAGTGAAATGATTCAGTCACTTGTCCAACAGTTTCTATCTAAAGCTTGTTAACGTGGACATGAGGCTCCATAAACTACTGATCATACAAAGACTGGCGCTGCAAAGTGTGTTGCACTGAGTCATGAAGCATTTTATTGATTCTGAACCCAGATGTTGATTCTAAAGAGGGAAGTCCTGTTCCAGACTCCAGATTTTACATCTTTTCTGATGTTTTCTGTGTCATTGATGCAGAGAAGAGATGAAATGCTCAGAGGTGTGAATATATCAGAGCAAAATGGTAGAAGTCAGATTGTTCTGATGTTACAAACCATGATAATAACATGTTTGTGATGACATTATGTTGGAAATAATTCAGCTATATTGGTTTGGTTTTTGTGTTTCTACTGAACAAATTTCTCAGAATCTACAAAGAACATTGAGGACAAAAGTTGACTCAGTCGTCTGTCATCACATCAGAATATTTCCTGATGTTCATATTCATGATGTTCAGGTGTGGTGATGTCCAGTGATCAGTTTGATTTGTGTAGCGTTTGACAGCAGACTGTAAATGTTGAGTGATGGTGGTGAAGCTGACAGCAGCAGATCCATAGCAGAGACATCATCATCTTTCAACTGTAATGTTCACTGAGCTCAACTCAGTCACAATATCTTGAGTCACAGAAAAAACAGTGGACAGAAAATGTTTTCAGCAGGAAATATGAAGTGTCCACTCTCATAATAACTTTTTTCATTTATGTGTCATTACAGATTTTGTAGCTGTCGACTCTCAGAGAGTCACTGTGAAGTCGTGGCCTCAGCTCTGAAGTCCAACCCATCCCATCTGATAGACCTGGACATGAGTGGAAACGACCTGCAGGATTCAGGAATGAAGCATCTTTCTGATGGACTGAAGAGTCCAAACTGTAAACTGGAGACTCTCAGGTCAGATCACTCACTGTTGGTGGAATTTATTATATAACAAGTTTTAAGTTTTGTTGGATTGTTGGAATTTTTCAGTATTTTCCTGAAAACAAATCTGAAGATGTCTGAGATTGTTGAAGTGTGAATAAATCCCCTGATCAGCTGACTGCAGAGTTCCCAGATGGAGGACAGAATCCTCAGTCCTGCTGTGTGTCTGAATGTGAAGCTGATGTGAAAGTGATGTGAGGCTTCAGCAGGCTGACTTCCACACATCCAGTCAGTATGTTTGTGTTTCCACAGTGTTTGTTCTGAGCTGCAGTGGAGCCTCAGGAAGTCAAAGAGGAGTTTAGTTGTCAACAGTCTGGAAGTTGATTAGTGTCAGTCAGAAGCTGAAGCTTGATGTTAGTGTGAGCTGAACTCATGAAGTGATTCCTTCCAGTGGAGTTGTGTTAGGAAGAGAGCAGTGGACAGTCAGTGTGGACAGCAGGAATCAGAATCCCTCTGGAATGTACAGATGACATGTGACTGTTGTTGGAAGACACACTGGAAGATCTGAATGAGACAAAGATACCAAGCTGATAAACACAGAAGAAGAAGGTGATGGAATAAATGAAAGAATGAAGAGATTTGATGTTGATCCTGTAATGAGAGAGTGGACTGAGGTCAGCAGATGTTATTGATGTGTGGACATGAATAGGTGGATGAATGTTGTGCTGACATGTGGATGATGTGTGTAGAAGGCTGACATGATGATGATCCACAATAACAGAAGGACAAAGTCACTCTGCTGGTTTTAGAGAAAAGCTGATTGATGAGGACAAAGTAATGTTGATCTGCACATTCAGAAGCTGAACACATCTGATGGATCATCAATGATTTAATCTACATCTTTTATGCTTTATTCAGATTGTGGAGGTGCTGGTTGTCAGAGATCAGCTGTGATTGTCTGGTCTCAGCTCTGAAGTCCAACCCCTCCCATCTGGAACATCTGGACCTGAGCATCAACGACCTGCTGGATTCAGGAGTGAAACATCTGAGTGGTTTTCTGGAGAGTCCAGACTGCGTCCTGAAGTATCTGAGGTCAGACATCATGTTTTCTTTGTGTGCTGAGATGAATGTGATGTAAAGTTGAGGTGACTCTAACCATCAGGCTGATGTTCTACTGATCCTCACTGAGGATCTTCATGGTAACGTCTGTTTTCTTCTTCTCTGCTTTAATTCTTCGACTGTGGCAGAGAAATGTTGAGCTGCACATTTCAAAGCTCAATATAAGAAGAAAAATCCTCCAGAGAAGTGACAGCAGAAACTAGCATGTCTTTTTCATCACTGATTAAGCTGTCATGTGGAGCTAAAACGGAGACAGTATAGGTTGTCGTTGAAAATAAGAATTTGACATTGAAAATGAAATTACAATTTTCTGAGTTTTTCTTAGATTCTGTGGTTGATGATGATGTTTCAAAGTTCTGTTTTCAGTGACAACTTCCTGTCTCTCTTGTGGCGTGGAGGGGAGGAGTCCCAAAAGAGAGACAGAAAAATGTTTGTGTTTGAGAAAAGAGTTTGAAGACGTCACCTGGTCCTCTGAAAACTGTGATGGACACTTTCCACTATCAATGACAGATGGATCAATAATGAAACCATCTGAATGTAGAGTCCTGATTGAAACGTCTCCATGGTTCAGAACATGAAGATATTTTAGAGTCTGGAGCCTCATTTTGTCCACGTTTCCTTCTTGTGTGTTTGTGTGACTCTGAGCAGAAAGTGAAATAAATGTCCGAGTGTTTTTCCTGGTGTTTGTTGCTCAGCATGAGTTTGTGTGGATGGAGCCAGTGGTGGAGCTGCAGAGTTTCAGAGCTGAAGTCACTCCGTCTTTATTGAAGCAGCAGCATGTTGTCATTAATATTAATGAAGCTCTTCTTCACTGCTTCTGTTGGACTGTTTGAAGCTGCATCCTGTTGGCTTCAGCTGTTTGGAGTTTCCATTTTCTAAACTTGGACGTTCTGGAGCTTCTTCATCTCTGAACTCATGATGAAACTCTGAATGATTTCAAGCAGGAACTTTGTCTCATCAAGTCACATTTTTTATTCTTTATTAAGATTGTGGTCCTGCAGTTTATCAGAGATCAGCTGTGATTCTCTGGTCTCAGCTCTGAAGTCCAACCCCTCCCATCTGGAACATCTCGACCTGAGTGGAAACAACCTGCAGGATTCAGGAGTGAAGCATCTGAGTGGTTTTCTGGAGAATCCAGGCTGCATCCTGAAGACTCTGAGGTCAGTTCACTGTCTGTCTGTTACTGTTGTAGATCTGATATGTTTAATGACAACTGAAGCTCATTTATGTTCAACAGAACTTCCATCCATGAAGCTGTAAATCTGCTGTGGTTCATATTTTCTCTTTTCCTTCATGTGTTGTGACATGAGACGATTGTTTGTAGCACAAAGTGTGGAAAATGTTCAGTGTTAGTTGTTAAGTAAATGAATGTTTGTAATTTGTGCTGAAGAGTCACATCTGGATCCAGAAGATCTTCTGAACTCAGATCAGTTTGAAGTGACAAAGTTTAGATCGTGAAGTAGAAATATTTCTTTGTTTTGTGTTGAGTTTTATTTGACTGATCCTGATCCTGTTGATGATGCAGCATGTTATTGATGTGTGGACATGAACAGGTGGATGAATGTTGTGCTGACATGTGGATGATGTGTGTAGAAGGCTGACATGATGATGATCCACAATAACAGAAGGACAAAGTCACTCTGCTGGTTTTAGAGAAAAGCTGATTGATGAGGACAAAGTAATGTTGAGCTGCACATTCAGAACCTGAACACATCTGATAGATCATCAATGATTTTATCTACATCTTTTATTTTTTATTCAGATTGAGGGGCTGCGGTTTGTCAGAGATCAGCTGTGATTCTCTGGTCTCAGCTCTGAAGTCCAACCCCTCCCATCTGGAACATCTGGACCTGAATGTAAACAACCTGAAGGATTCAGGAGTGAAACATCTTGGTGGTTTTCTGGAGAATCCAGACTGCATCCTGAAGACTCTGGAGTCAGTTCACTGTCTGTCTGTTACTGTTGTAGATCTGATATGTTTAATGACAACTGAAGCTCATTTATGTTCAACAGAACTTCCATCCATGAAGCTGTAAATCTGCTCTGGTTCATATTTTCTGTTTTCTTTAGTGTGTTGTGACAAGAGATGAGTGTTTGTAGAAGCTATTTAAGTAAATAATGATGAAACTGAATGATTTCAAGCAGGAACTTTGTCTTCCAAACTCACATCTTTTATTCTTTATTCAGATTGGAGACCTGCAGTTTATCAGAGATCAGCTGTGACTCTCTGGTCTCAGCTCTGAAGTCCAACCCTTCCCATCTGGAACATCTGGAGCTGAGATTCAACAACCTGCAGTATTCATTAGTGAAACATCTGTTAGATCTTGTGAAGAGTCCAGACTGCAGCCTGAAGACTCTGAGGTCAGTAGAAGGTTCCAGTCAGTCTACTAAACTCAATCAGTATCAAAGCAAAGATCCAGTTTCTCCTGTAAATGTGCAGCTTTTCACTGAAGCCATGAGACCAGAACAAATACTTAGTGCCTGTAATTCATATCTTTGTTGTTGTAAGCGTTAAGGGACCAAAAAAGAAGTTATTTTCTTCATTATATATTATATATATATTTTAATTAGTCGGCCGATTAATCAGTTGTCAATATTTTTTTCTGCCAAATATCGGAATCAGCATCAGCCTCAAAAAATCCATATCGGTCGGGTCCTAGTCTTTGTGACTGATTCCATCCAGATGTGTTGACTGACAGCCTCCATGTTGGTTTGTCAGCTGATGTTTGAGGAACAGATGAGATGTTGATGGACACTCAGAGACTGTTGGTTTAAATGGAGCAGCAGTAAATCCATGAGTGAAGAGTTTGTGTAGTAATGAAGCTTGATGACTGTCAGCAGTTTGTTTCCACTGCAGTGAAATGTGCAGAGAAACACACCTGATGCTGACAGTGTGTACAGGTGTGTGAGCTTGGAGCTCAGTGTCTTCACTCCAACATATTAACATGAAGCTGCTGCTCTAAACAGGACTGAAGTCCTGATGATCTGCTGATCAAACTCATTGATCTCCTCTGTTCTTTCTTCTTCTCTCTGCAGATGGGAGTGATGCTGATCAGGACGGTGTTTGTGCTGAGAGGATGAAGTGTGTCCTGATGATCCAGAGGTTGAAGCAGCAGCAGCAGCAGCAGCAGCAGCAGCAGCAGCAGCAGCAGCAGCAGCAGCAGCAGCAGCAGCAGCAGCAGCAGCTGGTGTGTAGAGACTCTGACTGGACCATGTTACTGGGAGGTGGACTGGGAACCAGTGTAAAGTGTGTTGTTATCACTGTGTAGTTTAGCGTTGCAGCTCCACACTGTGAATGATGCAGAACTGCAGTTAATGTTGACATGAAACGTTGGAGGTTGATGTCAGGTTGCAGAGTGTGCAGTAAGTTTCAGGATGTTTCTGTCACTGCAGTTGACTTTCTATTTCCAGCTGCAGTCAAAGTTGTTGAGCTTCTCTACCTGCAACACATTGAGCTGATGAGAACAAAGTGTCCTGGAAACATGTCTGCTGAAGCCTTGGTGCCCAGAGAGAGTTTCATGAAGCACATTTCAGTGAGTTTTGATCACATCCTGTTGAGGAGACAACCAGCTCTGAAGATGAATCCACAATTCCCTCTTAACTGTTTAATATTCATATTTATCCCTCTTGTCCAAACTGACGACAAATAAATATTTTTCTATATCAAAATGTAAACAAAGATTAATTATCAGCCACACAGTTCTTAGGTTTCTTTATATCGACAAATAGCATCACTTCCCTCGTAGATTGTGTTTTCTGATCTCAGAGCTGTAATTATATCTTAATATGTGTCATTATAAATACCGGCAAATGAAGTAAATAAAATGGACTCTGTTCCATCATCTGGTGTTTTATTTATTTATTTATTGGCCTTTTTTGGATCGGTGCAGTGGAGACAGACAGGAAAGCAGGGAGAACAGTTGGGGGAAGACATGCAGCAAAGGGCCGTGAGCAGGAATCAAACCCGGGACGCTGTATCGGGGACCAGCTCCTGTACATGGGTCACCTGCTTAACCCATTGAGCTATTCGGGGTGTCCATCTTGTCTTTTAGCTTAATATGAATTCGTGCTTATAGGAAATGCAGCTGACTCTTGTGGAAATAGATCACAGCTGTACTAATTAAATCCAGATATATGAAATTGAAACATACATAAAACTGAATGAATATTTGAATAAGCTCAACCTACTCAACCTTCAGAGCTAATATTTGTATTAAATATGTATACTTCCTATTGTTTCCTTCATAATAAAACCATTTTAAGTCTGTTGTAGTAACTAAAGAATTAAGCAGTTAATCATTTTAACACAAGAATGAGAAATGATACAATAGTAGGTTTCTGTAGGTCCAGTTGGCTTTGACTAACAACTACAATATAATTGTGAAACTGATAAAGACTGTCAGTGTAAACTAGGGCTGGACCGAATAGCAGTTTCTGGGCTCCGGATATTCAGGCCTTATTAATGACGAATATCTGAATATTCGGTCCACTCCGTAACATCCAACAGGGCGACGGAGGACGGACGGATGGACGTACGGAGGAACGAAGCGAATATTCGGTTCGGTCCGTAAGGTCAGAGGTGGTGAGCTAACGGAGGAAGGAGCCAAATTTTCAGCTAGACTGCGGTTTTAAAACTCAGATTTTGCACACTACAAAACTATTTCCTGGAGTGTCTGTAAATATGTTGGTTTAAATAAATGACAGAAATCAACAAGTAAATACAAGAAATTACACAATAGAGGAATAAACAAAAAAACCCACAAAGAATAAACTGAGCAGTGAAAGAGCAGTTTATGGACCGTTAGGAGTTGGTGTTTCTTTATTTGATATTTTAGTGGAAAAACAATAAAATGAAGTCATAGCAATCAACTCTAACAAGTGTGCAGACAGACTTTATTTAAAAGCATAAATACCTTCATTTTTATTTACAAGATGAGTCAGGATTATGTTTCATAATTATGATTGTAAAAAGGTTAGACTGAATCATTACCAAAGATGAGGTCATGATAAACTAAAAGATAACAGTGGAACATCCCCAGAAACAGATGAAGGACTGAAAACCTGGAACTGAGGCTCCAAGTGGGCAGATATCAGTCAGAGGGTAAAAATGTGGATTTTCAGCTCAGAATCAGAGTCTGTGTTCATGAACCAGCCTCTGTTTGCTGCATGGAGCTGAAATGACAGTAAATCTCAGACTTCATCTGACTCTGACTGACTTCCAGTCTGACTTTGGTGTTTTGTTCTTTACTAAGTCTGAGGATAGAAAATACTTGGAGTTCACCAGGAGACTGAATGTTGATGAAGACTTGAAGATTTTCTGGCTCATTTGAAGAACGGACCAGGAGGAATCTCAGTGGATGAACTGAGTCAATAAATCAAACTGGACAAAATTTGTCCAAGAGGAAGCAGATGTTTGACAGCAGCAGCTGGTAGAAAACCTGTTTTACTGGTAAAGAGCTGCAGGACCTGATGAAGGAAACAACTAAAGTCTGACAAAGCTGAACAACAAGATCTTCATGTGTGGAACAAAGCAGAGTTCTGGGAGTCTGATGGACTGATGAGACTAAAGTGGACTGTTTGGGCAGAACATCTGGAGGCAGAAGGACCAGAAGAACAGCATCAACAGTCCTGTTGGTGGCTTTGAAGCTGCTGGAGCATGTGAGCAGCAGCATGGATTCTCTCAAACACCAGGACAGTTACAAGAACAATGTGAGGAAATTGAAGCTCACTGGACTTTCACCAGGACCAGCATCCAAAGCAATGTCCACCAAGACCTGCTTCAGGATTCCTTCCTGGAAAGTCCTGGAGGTTCGTCTCAGTCCTGGATTTAATCCAGATAAAATCTTTAAAGGGATTTAAAGAAAGCAACAGCTCAGAAAACAAAGACTATCAGTGATCTGGAAGCTTCTGCACGCGAGGAACCAACTGAAGATGAAGAAGAGAGAAACTAGCACAAACATTTACTGGAGCTCAGAAAGGTCAAAGGATGTTGACATTAAATATGAACTCTGAGCTCAACAAGCTGCTTCTGGACCTTTGAGGACTAAACTGGTGACAAGTGAAGGAGTGGTTTGAGATTTTCAGTGAACCAAACAAAGACAAGACAGTTTGATTTTAGACTAAATATAATGAAGAAAACAGACAGACTGATTTTTGCGGAAGTGATCCATTGATTATTGAGTCACACTCCATATAAACGTCAGAAGTGTCCTTCAACTGGTGTTTTCTGGACCAATGGCACCATCCGGTGGATATTATAGGATCCTACAAGCATTCAGAGACACGCAGCAAAGTGAAACTAACCCTAACAAGTCATTGTGTGAATTAAAACTAACTTCTGAAATGCTTTTATTCGTAAAATGCCGTGTTGTAAGTGGTGTAAACAATGGCAAACTTCTTCTTCTAGTTTATTACCAAAGTAGACCAGATAGACGTGTGTTTGCGATACACTGCCCCCTGCAGTTTGGGAGCAGACTTCTTCTTCTCTAGTTTATTACTAGAGTAGACCAGGTAGAGATGTGTTTGCGATACACTGCCCCCTGCAGTTTGGAAGCAGACGCCGCACGGAGTATAAATGCACACACGTTCGCTCGCGTGGATTTCCGTGCGGCTCATTTCCACGCGGCTCGTTCGTGCCGAAAGTATATTCCAGCTTTTACACAGACCAGGAAATAATTCCCCTCGCCTCGTGGAAACACACACGGACAAAGTAGAGTCTGTCTGTGGGAGAAACCCTCTGAAGAACCTCTGTGACATCTGGAGGCAGTGGACGCAGCGACACGCAGGTAAGATCCAGGAAAAAGAGCTGAAAACTTTCTGAAAGGTAGAACATGTCGACTTTTCTCGAGCTGAGGGAGAAACCACACCCTTCTGGAGTTTTAAACAGAAAAACTGTGAAGGAATCATTTCTAAATCGGTCTGTAGTTCACAAATAAGCGTCAGTTTGATCAGTGCTAACGTCCCGATGGAGTTCGGTAAAGTTGGAAAGACATCCACAGATTCTGACTTCCGGCATCAATAACTCATTAGATATACGTTGTGAAAACGTAAACGATGCGTCTTTCAAATCGTTGTAAGCTAGATAATGTGCTACAAGGCCAGTTTTATCAAAAGTTGCTGTCTTTCCAGCTGCAGAAATAACATTGGTGTCTATGAGCAGCCAGCTGTAGGACGAGTGAACAGGGACCGTCTGCAAATAGCAAAACCGCTGCAACAGCGAAGAGACACAAATATTCAATAACTTCACTCTTACGCACTGTAGTGTCACCAAAATCACTGCAGCCTTCAGTGGTCTCCTGCTGATCATACTACAACTCTTGGTTTGATATATATTTTAAAAATCCTAATTTTAAAGAATTTCTACAGTTAAAAAAATAATCAATAAATTCACTCTCATGTACTATAGTGTCACCAAAATCACTGGAGCCATCATTTGGCTCCTGTTTATCATACTGCAACTCTTGGTTTGATGTAAAAGAAAAAAATATATGAATTTTAAGGAATTTCTATAGTAAAAACCATCAATAACTTCACTCTTATACACTGTAGTGTTACCAAATTTGTTGCAGCCATCACTTGGCTCCTGCTGGTCATACTACAACTCTTGGTTTGATATAAAACATTTTTTCATAATTTTAAGGAATTTCTATTAGTAAAATTCAATAACTTCACTCTTACGCACTGTAGTGTCACCAAAATCACTGGAGCCATCAACTGGCTCCTGCTGGTCATACTCCAACCATTGGTTTGATATTAAATTTTAAAAAAACCCTGAATTTTAAGGAATTTTTATCGTAAAAAAATTCCATAACGTCATTTTTATACACTTTAGTGTCACCAAAATCACTTTAGCCATCAGTTGGCTGTTACTGATCATACTGCAGCTCTTGATTTAATATTAAATATGTTTTTCATAAATTTATGGAATTTTTGTTATTTTATCATTTCTACTATTATTTTATTAGTAATAAAATTCAGTAACTTCACTCATATGTACTGTAGAAAAATTACACTCAGTCTAACCAGTAGTTGGCTCCTGTTGATCATACTACAACTGTTGATTTGATATTTAACAATTTTTCATGATTTTAAGGATTTTTTATTAGTAATGAAATTGTTGTTACATATTTCAAATATTTTTTGTTGTAACATATAAAAGTGCTCATCCATTTTTTGGTAGATTGTGGAACATTAATAACCTAAAGTAACTGAATTTTATTTTATTGCCATGTGAAGTTGTGCACACTATTTAGTGTGCATGCTTGTGTGTGAAGTTTAAGGATTACAGAGTAAACTAGCTTTGATGGCTCTTTTCTTGATGTGTGTGGTTCTATATTTTTAGATTTTTAGATTCACAGTGCACCTGTTTGTCCAAATACATGATACTGAATAGTAATGGAACCTGGAATCCTCACCAAAGAGAGGATCAGATAACACCAATACAATATACCAAACTAAACTGTTTAGACTCCTCAAGTACTGACGATTGAGAAGAAAGACAATAAAACGCCTTCTTACAAGGTTTCAGCGTTAATTGATTCATTTAAGCCATAATGTTAAACCATATTTTCCAAGTTCAGGACTGTACAGACAATACTTACTAATAAAAGCAGGACGCCTTTGATGGTTGGATGGAGTTTTTTTTTCTTCTGCAGTATATATGAGTGAAATTGTTTAATTTTACTACAAATAAAAGTTCCTTAAAATTATGAAAAAATATTCAGTGTCAAACCAAGTGTTGTAGTATGACCAGCAGGATCCAATTGATGGCTCCAGTGATTTTGGTGACACTGCAGTAGATAACAGTGAAGTTATGGAATTTTTTTACTATAGAAATTCCTTAAAATTCAGATTTTTTTCTTTTGCATCAAACCAGGAGTTGAAGTTTGATCAGTAACAGCCAGTTGAAGGCTGCAGTGATTTTGGGGACACTATAGTGAGTTCGGTGAAGCTGGAAAGACATTCACAGATTTGGACTTCCGGCATCAATAACTCATTAGATATACGTTGTGAAAACATAAAGGATGCCTCTTTCCCATCGTTGTAAGGTAGACAATGTGCTACAAGGCCAGTTTTATCAAAAGACATTTAGCTTGTTGCTAGTGCTGGAAACTTAGCAAACGTTGTGTCAATGGGCAACACAGCTTTCTTTGTCCAATCATTTGTAGTGAACAAAAGTATAAACACAGAATGCACACGTTCTTCAGTAATGACTTTAAGATAAAGTGAAAAATCTCATTTTTTATTGTCATGGTTAGAGAAGGATAAATTTTAGTCAATTGGGCGCCAAAGTTTTCGAAACGTTTAGCTGATGACTAGTTTTCAACCATGAAATCTGGTTAGTTGTGGCTTTAAAGGACAATAGCAGGATGCTGTTACCAGTATTAATAATAAGCCCTAAAATGCAGCTTTATTTAAATGACAGGATGCTACAGATGACAAGAGAAAGAGAACAAGCTGTTGGCAGGTTTGATGCTCCCAGGTCAGTTGAGGCTGTAACCAGGTACTTGAATGTCTACAGTCCTCTATTTGTCATCTAAAAAGTCATTTCTGACAGCTCTGGATGTCTGACAACATGATCCTGTTCCCTAAAATATCTGCCAGCTTTACCAAGCCCTTCAGGAAGAGAACAACATCATTAGACAAGCAGCAGTTCCTCATTTAGTCTGTGTGGCGTAAATGTGTTGCACAATGCAAAGTTAATGGTGGACACACTCTTTCCTGACTTATGATTCCTGGTTTATGACACGACTCTATCTGCCCGTTATCACTTCCCATATAGTCATGCTTTGTTGTTTCATGACATCCGTTCTGTTGTTGAGATGAAGTGTGCTGGAACAACAATCAGATATTCCCCAATATTATATAATAATGGATAGTATTGAGTAAAATATGAAATGCTTCCTTTGTGTTTTTGTTCAGTATTCTTTGTACCAAGTAGAATTTGTTTGTGGGGATTGTTTTAGATTCCTCTAAGAGAAATAAATCCCTGCATACAAACAAAACTAGATTTTTATTTATTCTGTCTTTACTTATGACTGCATCAAAAATAGTTCATACATGCTGTGATTCTGCTTAAAATCGTTTTTAGTTTGGTTGGTCTCACAGACTGTATTTGCTTTTAACTTAAAGGAACTCTGTTGTAAGTTGGTTGATTTTCAGTCGTAGTGTCTTTTAGGAACAGTAAGAACTTGATCACAAGGTAGATCCTGTGTGTGTTTTAAAATATTCAGAGAAGGTGAAACTGCTTTTCAGCCTTGACTAGATCTCAATCTCACGCTTCTCCGAACTTTGACCGGTGGACAAAATAGGTGCAGCAGATTACAGATTACTCACGACTGCTCAAAAAGCCTAAAGGTCACCTCCTAAAATGCTTAAAGTCACATCAAAATGTTAGGATTCTGTAATAGTTTGTGTTTTGATGTTTTTCCACAAAAGCTTTAAGCTGCCTCGTTAAAAGTTCTTGAAATTTTATTGCCTCTTCTTGCGAAAATGAAAAATTTCAATTTCTTAAATATGTAAATATTTTTCAGAAGTTTCACTGCTGGACAGAGGATCTATTCTACTTTACTGTCAAGTCTATTCTCAGTGTGTACTGGAGGTTTCAAGTTTCCACATCACAGTTGTGAAAGTTTCATACTCAACCATGACTGGATCCAAAATGCTGTTTTATGGTCATAAATCCTGCAGGTAACTTCAGGTGAACTCAGACAAACTTTCTGTCAACAGCTTTCTTTGTCTATGTTTCAGCAAATGACTCAATTTGCATGAAGATTGATGTTTTTTTGGACTTGTGACCCTTTATATATTTTACAGGTGTCCTTGGTTTCATGTCACTTGCTATCCAACAATTCTTTGTGAGGCGGTTTAGTCTCATCTCACAGAAAATGAAGAGAATCTCACTCGGCTCATGTGGCCTCCTGGTCCCAGTGCAGAGAGGAGCAGGTGTGATGGTGTGTGACATTAACAGATATTTACAATCAATTATAGATCAAAGCTATTCTGACAATATTTCTATTGTCTTGCAGTTTTTCACCGTGATATTTTTCTCATTTTTAAATCTCATTCTAAAGGTGCTGAGCAGCTGATAGTTTGTCTTCAGAAGAGGCTTTGAGGCTGATGTGTAAGTGTTTCTCTCTGATATACTGTGCAGTCTGCATGGAGCTGTGTATGATGGGCTTTTTACAGATATGCTAAACTTGTTCTGATGTCTTCAAACATTTTAGCTTGACAATAAAACCATGAATCTATGTATAGAACACATTCCACACAAAAATGTGTCATATTTAACACATTATTAAACACTGCAGGTGAATATAAGAAATATAAACATGATTTGAACATGATTCATTAATGTGACCAAAATGTACACATTATCAAATATATATTAACATGTTCACAGCGAACTACAGTTTATTGGTCAGACCTGTAGAACATTACTATGTGAAACCGTGTTAACAGTTCAGAGATGTTCAATATTAACTCTACTTGTAGCTGTTAGATTCTTTGGTGTGGTGAATAGTTGGTTCCAGCGCTCAGCCTCAAAGTGACAATCCTGGTGGGTTTGACAACTTTTAAACTTCCTCAAAAGCCACAGATTCAACCAGGTGTTTTACCTGTGTTACATACAGGACATGTGTAGTTTATCTGATTACAGAATAAGATTGTTTGGATCCCTACCTTCCCATTTTGGTAGTATATTCTTCAGTAGTACATGGATTTCTATCTTTGAATTAGTTATGGACTGGTTACTGGCCTGGTCCATTAATCAGACGTATGTAGAACATAATTACACAATGACGTTTCAGTGAAGGTTTGTGTTGAAATTTGTGTTATTCTAAATTTGACAAAGATTTTCATTTTTACTGCAAATGTATATTGTTTCCTAATATAGATTATCAGTTTGATTGATTACTCATAATCTTTATCAGCACTGGCTTAAAAATAACATATCAGTAGACGCCTGCTTTGAACTGAGATACATTAGAGTTGATGTTGAACTGCAAATATTGCTTCATCTAAGTTTCTGAGTAACATCTGATGCATCACAGTCATAGTAATTATTTAACATTTGTTAATCTGGTGTCTTGTTCTGCAGGTCGTTGACGTTGGGTCTATGTGCAGAACTCACAGGAGTCAGGAAACATGGCTTGTACATCACAGTCCGCCTCAAATTATGTCAGTAGTGCCAGAAAGCACCTTGTGGGAGAATTACAGAATCTCTCTGTGATTTTGGAGAACTTGTATCAGAAACGAGTTCTCAGTGATGAGGAGGTCAGCAAAATACAGGCAGAGCGTGATGACTACGATAGAACCAGAAAAATCCTGGACTCAGTCATAAAAAAGGGGGAAGCAGCCTGCTACGAGTTACTGAGAATTATTGACATGACGAGGAAGAGGACTTTAGGGAGGCCGACTCCTCTCCCTGAGAAAAACACTGGAGCTTCCACTGGAATCCAGAAGTTTGATCTCCACCACTGGATCAGCTGCTTTTCTTTCAAGGAAGAAACACAAATGGATGTGGACTACCTGCAAGGTATTGTGAAACAAAATTCTGCTTCAAATGTGTCACATTTCTTAGCAATTCCACATAATGTGTTTTATTATATAATATTTGATATGTAGCAAGAGTTTAGGAGAAAACTATGGTTGTGTTATAGTACGTTTATTTTCTCACTGCTATTTCATTTTAGGACCAAGACCATGCCACAGATATCAGGCAAAGTTGAAGTTAAAAGCACAAAAATTATCTAATGACTTTTGGAATACAAGTAAAAACCTGTTTGAAGAAAACAGGAGGCCTGATCTGTCATACACCTCACTTGTATTGGACACACAGAAAAACCCATCTCCATCTAAAATCAAGAAATTGAAGAGCAAGAAAAGCAAGATGAGTCGACCTAAGAAACTGAGGACATACATCCCTGAGGACAAACCAGAAATTTCCCCCACTGACCTTCTGAAAACACAGGAAAACATCCTCTTGGTTGGGAAGCCTGGAATTGGAAAGACGGCAGTCGTTCGTGAAATGTTGAGACTCTGGGCAGAAAAGGACAACAAGGAGTTAGATTACATGTTCTACTTTGACATGAGGGAAATGTCCCAAACCACACCGACTAGGACCCTGGAGGATCTTCTTTTCAGTGCGTTCAGTGAACCAGATGTAGGTGTGGATGAGGTTTTACAGGATATAAAGAGTAACTCTGATAATGTTACCATCATTTTTGATGGAATCACAGATCTGTCTCCATCAGTGGTGCGGAAGCTTGTAGAGAAAGACCTACTACCTGATGCAAAGATCATCATAACCTGCAGACCAGATGATGAGGAAGACTTCTTCTCTGAGGACTGTCTCAGAGTGGAGGTGAAAGGATTTAGTGAGCGAACCATAAAGTCCTACTTATCTGCAACACTCAGCGAAGCACAGAAGGTTTTGAGCAGCTTGGAGTTGCTGACTCTTTGCCATGTACCAATGTATGCTGTGATGGTGGCTGCCTGCTCTTCATCAGAACACTCTCCACAGCCATGCACTATAACAGAAATCTACATCAACATTGTTCGTTATTGCCTTCAGATAAACAGCAACAAAACAAAGAACAAAGATCTAAACACCTTCATCTACACCAAGAGAGAAGAAATACTGTCTTTGGCTGAAATAGCTTTTCATGCAACTCAAGGAAAAACTGTGAACCTGACAGAACTGACCTGTACAGACAGCTGTGTCCTTTCCTTTCTGAAACCACTTTTTATCAAAGTCAGCTGCACTGAAACAGAAACTAGACACGCATTCCTCCATTACACACTGCAGGAGTTTTTTGCAGCTGTGTGGCTCTTAAAGAATCCTGATAAAATCAGGAATGTTTTTCAGCAGAGCCTCACTGAGGAAATGAAACACATGAAACATTTGATCCCTTTCGTGTGTCGACTGTTGAACAAGAAGAGCCCAAGTTGGATGAAGTGTCTGATTCCAGCTGAGGAGCTCAACAGTACATCTGACTGGTTCTTCAAGGAGCTGATAACCACATTAGTCCCAGGTCTGCATCAGCAAGATGTGGTTGACACTGAAGACAGTGGTCTTGAAGTCGACATATTGTTCTTATACCAGTGCTTGTATGAGTCCCAGTGTCCAGAGGCCTGCATCTACCTTCTAGACAAACTGGACTACCGTGTTGACCTCTGTGGAGAGAGTCTTGATCCTTACTCCTGCTGTGCTGTGGCCTATGTGGTCAATCAGTCGAAGGAATGGAAAGTATGGTTGAACCTTGACGATGTCACGATATCAGAGCAAGGAATGAGAGAACTGTTTGGATGCCTTCAAAATGTCCAATGGCACGAGTGAGTGTGTTTTTTAGTGTCACATGACTGCTCAGGTTACAACATACAGTATAATGAGAATGATATTCTCCTGCGGATTTGTTTGATCATGAGGTTGTTCTTTAAACTACAGGTGTGACCCTTTGCCACAGCAGCTGTGGAAGATTTTCCTTCTCAGTGAAGGACAGATGGACTTTGTAAGTTTACTTGGCCTCGTTGAAAATCAGTTGCACCTTCCAGTGGAGGGTAAAAAACAGCTGTTTGAAAGAGCTGTGGAAGTCATGAAGAGGATGACAACAAAGGTCAATGTCTGCCTCTACTGGGACAGAGAAACTCCTGTCTGCCAGAGTCTCTGTGAGTCCCTGATAGAGGCTTTGCCATACGTCAACTCACTCAGGTATGTTGCTTTAGCCCAGTGTTTCTCAAATAGTGGGGCGCGCCCCCCTGGGGGGGCACAGAGGCACGTCAAGGGGGGCACGAGCGACAGAGGAAAAGGTCCGTCTACACGGAACTAATTAGCTGAACTATTGTTTTAACATTGGCCTGTTTTTCGCGCCGTACAACTATACTGAAATTGCGCTGGCCCATAGACTGTATATGCGCTGGCCATTCGGACTCGGAAGTACAGACTCCAGAGAACGGGAGAACGCATCGTTGATGTGCAGTCGGAACACCAGCGTACTTGATCACGTCACGTATTCGACTCATCTACTCCGATTATTTTTCCCAGCGAGGTCAAACATACGGCCCGCCGGCCAAAATCGCC
>CM049590.1:17654552-17729552 GCA_027123335.1 Amphiprion clarkii
GTATAAACTAAGATGTTTTTAACAATTACTAATTTCCCAAATAGCACAAATCAATTTTATTGTCTTCTTTGTAATATCCAAAGGAAAAATAAACACGTTGGAGTTAATCTACAACGGAATCCCTGTTGTGACCAGAAGTGTTAGCTGAGCTAGCGGAAGTGCTAATGAGGGTCTGCTCTGTAGTTTCTAAAATGAATCCTCTATAGGACATCCACATCTCAGGATATCCATTTCTAATATTTGTATCAAATTTATTTATGTCTATAAAATATACTGGACATAAATAAAAAATGTCTGCATAGTGAAATATATGAAGTATATATACATTTGAAAGTGAAGATGTTTGTGTTTGAGAAAAGAGTTTGAAGACGTCACCTGGTCCTCTGAAAACTGTGATGGACACTTTCCACTATCAATGACAGATGGATCAATAATGAAATCATCTGAATGTAGAGTCCTGATTGAAACGTCTCCATGGTTCCAGAACATGAAGATATTTTAGAGTCTGGAGCCTCATTTTGTCCACGTTTCCTTCTTGTGTGTTTGTGTGACTCTGAGCAGAAAGTGAAATAAATGTCCGAGTGTTTTTCCTGGTGTTTGTTGCTCAGCATGAGTTTGTGTGGATGGAGCCAGTGGTGGAGCTGCAGAGTTTCAGAGCTGAAGTCACTCCGTCTTTATTGAAGCAGCAGCATGTTGTCATTAATATTAATGAAGCTCTTCTTCACTGCTTCTGTTGGACTGTTTGAAGCTGCATCCTGTTGGCTTCAGCTGTTTGGAGTTTCCATTTTCTAAACTTGGACGTTCTGAAGCTTCTTCAGCTCTGAACTCATGATGAAACTCTGAATGATTTCAAGCAGGAACTTTGTCTCCTCAAATCACATCTTTTATTCTTTATTCAGATTGATGGACTGCAGTTTGTCAACGATCAGCTGTGATTCTCTGGTCTCAGCTCTGCAGTCCAACCCCTCCCATCTGGAACATCTGGACCTGAGTAACAACATCTTGCTGGATTCAGGAGTGAAACATCTGTGTGGTTTTCTGAAGAGTCCAGACTGCATCCTGAAGGATCTGAGGTCAGTTCACTGTCTGTCTGTTACTGTTGTAGATCTGATATGTTTAATGACAACTGAAGCTCATTTATGTTCAACAGAACTTCCATCCATGAAGCTGTAAATCTGCTGTGGTTCATATTTTCTGTTTTCTTTAGTGTGTTGTGACAAGAGACGATTGTTTGTAGCACAAAGTGTAGAAAATGTTCAGTGTTAGTTGTTAAAGTAAATGAATGTTTGTAATTTGTGCTGAAGAGTCACATCTGGATCCAGAAGATCTTCTGAACTCAGATCAGTTTGAAGTGACAAAGTTTAGATCGTGAAGTAGAAATATTTCTTTGGTTTGTGTTGAGTTTTCTTTGACTGATCCTGATCCTGTTGATGATGCAGCATGTTATTGATGTGTGGACATGAATAGGTGGATGAATGTTGTGCTGACATGTGGATGATGTGTGTAGAAGGCTGACATGATGATGATCCACAATAACAGAAGGACAAAGTCACTCTGCTGGTTTTAGAGAAAAGCTGATTGATGAGGACAAAGTAATGTTGAGCTGCACATTCAGAACCTGAACACATCTGATAGATCATCAATGATTTTATCTACATCTTTTATTCTTTATTCAGATTGTGGAGCTGCTATTTGGCAGAGATCAGCTGTGATTCTCTGGTCTCAGCTCTGAAGTCCAACCCCTCCCATCTGGAACATTTGGACCTGAGTGGAAACAACCTGCAGGATTCATCAGTGAAACATCTGTTAGATCTTGAGGAGAATCCAGACTGCAGCCTGAAGACTCTGAGGTCAGTAGAAGGTTCCATCAGTCTCTGCTGCTTTCAGCAGTTTTCTACTAAACTCAGTCAGTATCAAAGCAAAGATCCAGAGTCTCCTGTAAACCTGCAGCTTCTCAGTGAAGCTCTGAGAGCAGAACGGTGACAGAAACACAGAGACAGCAGTCAGCCAATCAGAGGAGCCAGAAGCTTGTTGTCATGGTGTGTTTGAGTGGATGTGAAGCCGACTGTTGTTGTTGTGTTGATGTGTTGAGGAAATAAAGCTGATTCCAACTGACAGCCTTCCAGATGTGCAGAGACAGAGGTCCTCCATCAAAGTGTCCATCAGATCTGATCTCACTGTTTGTCGTCTCATTTTACCAGTGATCAACTGATCAAACTCATTGATCTCCTCTGTTCTTTCTTCTTCTCTCTGCAGATGGAAGTGGTGCTGATCAGGACGGTGTTTGTGCTGAGAGGATGAAGTGTGTCCTGATGATCCAGAGGTTGAAGCAGCAGCAGCAGCAGCAGCTGGTGTGTAGAGACTCTGACTGGACCATGTTACTGGGAGGTGGACTGGGAACCAGTGTAAAGTGTGTTGTTATCACTGTGTAGTTTAGTGTTGCAGCTCCACACTGTGAATGATGGAGAACTGCAGTTAATGTTGACATGAAACGTTGGAGGTTGATGTCAGGTTGCAGAGTGTGCAGTAAGTTTCAGGAAGTTTCTGTCAGTGCAGGATCATATTTCAGTTGACTTTCTATTTCCAGCTGCAGTCAAAGTTGTTGAGCTTCTCAACCTGCAACACATTGAGCTGATGAGAACAAAGTGTCCTGGAAACATGTCAGCTGAAGCCTTGGTGCCCAGAGAGAGTTTCATGAAGCACATTTTAGTGGGTTTTGATCACATCATGTTGAGGAGACAATCAGCTCTGAAGATGAATCCAGTTTAGTCCTCAAAGGTCCAGAAGCAGCTTGTTGAGCTCAGAGTTCATATTTAATGTCAACATCCTTTGACCTTTCTGAGCTCCAGTAAATGTTTCTTATAGTTTCTCTCTTCTTCGCCTTCAGTTGGTTCCTCATGTTCAGAAGCTTCCAAATCATGAATATTTTTTTTTCTGAGCTGCTGGCTTCTTTAAATCCCACCAAAGACTTTAGCTGGGATTAAATCCAGGACTTTCCAGGAAGGATTCCTGAAGCAGGCTTTGATGGACATTTGCTTTGGATGCTGGTTCTTCTGAAAGTCCAGTGAGCTTCAGTTTCCTCACATTGTTCTTGTAACTGTCCTGGTGTTTGAGAGAATCCATGCTGCTGCTCACATGCTCCAGTTTAGCAGCTTCAAAGCCACCAACAGGACTGTTGATGCTGTTCTTCTGGTCCTTCTGTCTCCAGATGTTCTGCCCAAACAGTCCACTTTAGTCTCATCAGTCCATCAGACTCCCAGAACTCTGCTTTGTTCCACACATGAAGATCTTGTTGTTCAGTTTTGTCAGACTTTAGTTGTTTCCTTCATCAGGTCCTGCAGCTCTTTACCAATAAAACAGGTTTTCTACCAGCTGCTGCTGTCAAACATCTGCTTCCTCTTGGACAGATTTTGTCCAGTTTGATTTATTGACTCAGTTCATCCACTGAGATTCCTCCTGGTCCATTCTTCAAATGAGCCAGAAAATCTTCAAGTCTTCATCAACATTCAGTCTCCTGGTGAACTCCAAGTATTTTCTATCCTCAGACTTAGTAAAGAACAAAACACCAAAGTCAGACTGGAAGTCAGTCAGAGTCAGATGAAGTCTGAGATTTACTGTCATTTCAGCTCCATGCAGCAAACAGAGGCTGGTTCATGAACACAGACTCTGATTCTGAGCTGAAAATCCACATTTTTACCCTCTGACTGATATCTGCCCACTTGGAGCCTCAATTCCAGGTTTTCAGCTCTTAATCTTGTTCTATGAATTGTACATCATTGTCTTTTGGGGGGTATTATAGCATTATAAAAACTAGTGAGTGCTGATGGTTCAGTTGAACTTGTTCCTTTGATCTCTTTCCAGAAGTAACTGCAGAGCTGGAGATAATGGTAGAAATCTGTTCTGTCTAGATTATATGTCTGGCATAGATTCTGAAAACTGTTCATCTCCCATTAGACACAATTTTACACATCGCTGTCATGCCAAGCTGAGACCATCGCTTGCATCTGGAGTCGTGGAGTGCTGGTGTAAAGTTTGGGGTAAATGCTGGCCAACTGATTAGTTTGATCTCCCTTTTAATTTGAAATTTCTTGACCACTTCCCTCCACGCTTTGAATGACACATTAATCCATGGGTTCCCTCAGTTCCAGCTCTTCTTCTCTTCCAGCTCAGCCCAGAAGTGACTGTATTGGTATGTCGATCTGAGACATCTCAGTATTTTTCCACCTAGCCACATAGGCAGGGTTACAGGAGTACACTAAAGGTCTCAGCTGGGCTGACAAGTAATAATCTTTGAGGCATGGGAGAGCTAGGCCTCCTTTCTCACTGTCTAGCTGGAGAGTGGAATATTTCACTCTGGGTTTTGTGTTGTTCCAAATGAAACATGATATGTGTTTGTCCCATTCTCTGAATTGTTTGGATGGAATCTCTACTGGGAGAGATAGAAATATATACAACACTCTTGGTAAAACGTTCATCTTGACCGCCCTGATTCTGCTACTAAAGTCAAGTGGGAGCAGACTCCACCTATTGATGTCATCATATATTTGTTTGCTGATGTCATTATAATTGATATCGTAGAGTCTTGTTGAGTCTTTTGGGATAAGTACACCTAAATATTTCATTTAAGGGGAAGACCAATTAAAATTCTAATTATCGATATTGTCTTTGAGTTTTGTCATTCTGCTAGCATCACCTCACTGTTGGTAATAGTTCAGTCTGACCTTTTTGAAAAATGCATGAAACATAATCATGACTCATCTTGTAAATAACAATAGGAGCCATTAAATCAAGTCTGTCTTCACTTTTGTTAAAGTTGATTGTTGTCATGACTTTATTTCAACTTGTTTTTTTCCCAGTAAAATATCCGGGGGACAAACACCAGCAACAGTCCACAAACTGCTCTTTTACAGCTCAGTTATTTTATTGATGTTGTTGTTTATTCATGTGTTTATCATGTGCCATTTATTGTGTACTTATTTCTTCATTGCTGGCATTCATTTCAATCAGCTCATTTACAGACATTGCATTAACATCTTAAATGTAACACTGCCCTCTGGTGGTCACAGCTTGTACCTACAATGATTTCCATTTTATTTTTGACTCACTTTACCGGAAGTACTACATTTAACCCTTTGATGCGCAGTGTGGGTCAGGAGATACCCATTTTCCATTGGATTTGGGTCACTTTTGATCCATGTTGCGCATCAGAGGGTAAAGTAAGTTGTCTCTCTTGATATTTTGTTGTACTTTGGCCAGCAGAGGGCAGAAAATCAAACGTTCTTTATTTATGTTGCTTCTACATAAAGCAGAGGCTAATTCCATTAAGTTTTGTGACTTCACTAATATTTACAGTAAATGTAAATGCATACAGCCTAATTTATCAAAGAGATCCTTCTGACTCTTCAAAAATTGTGTCATACTTTCATTAAAACCAGCAGACTTATGCTTGTTTTACTTTGACGGAGCTAACAGGAAATGCAGCTCATCTGAAATTTGAATGACTTCATCTTTAGTGAGGTTCCCATCTGTGGCCTCTAGAGGGCAGAATAATTCAAACTCCAGTAGGTCAGACGATAGCTATATATAGAAGACGAGACATGCTAGCACGCTGTAGCAGCCGGCTAAGCTACATGGCGGCCATCTTGGAGGGGGCAATGTTCCCATTGAAAGCAGTTCATGTACATTGAAAATAAATCATAATTTGCTCATTTCTCAACCAATTTTCATGTGGTTTACTTTATTGTCAACGTCAAAACATGTGCTATTAATACAGAACATTTGATTAAAAAAAAAAACAAACGGAAAAAGTCTTTCTGCATTCAGCCATTACATATATAAATGTAAAATTTACATTGTAAATAATTAGATATATATAGCTATATGAACAAAAAAGAGAAAGATCAAAATATACATATATAGAAAATATGTTTTTAGATCAAAAGATTTAATTGTAAAGGTAATCAAATAATAATTTATATTTATCTCTCTCTCTACAGCTGTAGGCTGTTATATACATATAGGGTTGCCACCTTTCAGAAATGAAAATAAAGGACACTCACCACGGCTGCCGAGGTCACAGTTGAATAAAGTTGTAAACATATTCACAGATTCAGATTTCCAGCATCAATAACTCAGATAAATATTGTCAAAACATAAACGGTGCCTCTTTTCCATCATTATAAGGTACACAATGTGCTACAAGTCCGGTTTTATCAAAAGTAGCTGTCTTTCAAGTTGCAGGAATAACATTGGTGTCAACAGGAGCCAGTTGAAGGCTGCAGTGATTTTGGTGACACTTCAGAGTATCAGAGTGAAGTTATTGAATATTTGTGTCTCTCTTTACTGTTGCAGTGGTTTTGCAATTTGCAAATGGTCCCTGTTCACTCCAGACACCTATGTTATTTGTGCAGCTTGAAAGACCGCTACTTTTGATTAAACTAGGCATGTAGCACATTGTCTACCTTACAATGATGGGAAAGAGGCACCGTTTATGTTTTGACAACCTATATCTCATGAGTTATTGATGCCAAAAGTCTGAATCTGTGAATATCTTTCCAACTTTACTGAACTTGGGGCCACTACCACCTAAGGAGTGGTATATTTAATTTTGAAAAAAGCATTTAGCCATACGTAATGCTTTAAGTGCTTTATTAACACGATACTAAGAATTTTGTATTGTTTTATGATCACTGGTTCTACCTGAAAATAAGTAGCATCATTTTAAACAGTGAAACCAAACTAATGAAATGTAATGAGCAACCAGTGAGCAATACTGGATTCTATAAAAACATTAACAACTGAATGCAGAATACTGGACAAAGAAATTCTCCGCAGACATTTGTTTTTCATCTAAATCTTATCTTAATACAATTAATGTAGTGACATATTTATATATTATATATTATATATATTATATATGAATGAACCAATGAAATGGGAAAGAATTTGTGAAATTCTTCAGTCTCCAATCTAAAGGACATTTTCATGAATGTGGAAAAATGACAGGAAGTGGTTTAAAGCAAAGACCCAGAAAAACTCAGAAAGTGTGATAAAATCCAAGAAGAGACCAAAGGAGAGCAGAACACTAAACTATTGAGCTTCCACATTGAAATGAGGAGTGGATTAAAGTCCACAGCAGCAGACAAAGAAGAAGATGAAGCCAGAGAAGGTTTGGATTCCTCAGGTGACATGTAGAGTGTAGATTCCCTCTCTGACTGTAGTTCCTGGAAAACAGCTTCTCAGGACATTTAGTGTTGAAATGGAGTCATCAGTTCTGGGACTGATTCTTCTTTATTCTACCTTCTGGATTTTGTCCTAAAAGGTTCATATTTAGAGAATTAGAAAGAAATGGAAAATGTTCCCAAACTCACATTTTCACAAAGTTACGTTTCAACTCACCACAAACTGATGGATCAGATAGAAATCAGTTTCCTACTTCGTTGCCCTGACAACAGTGACGTCACGCCCCTACCTGTTCCTCAGGTTAGGTGAGTTTTACCTGGTGAGTCCTGGTGTCGCAGCTTGTTTTGTCCGTGTGAAGGTGAGTAAAAGACACTTTAAAGTGTTTTCTAGCTGTTAGTTTAGTTCCAGCAGCAGAAATGTGGCTCCACAGCTCCGTGTTCGCTCCTTCATGGGACTAAAAAGTTGTCCGTTAGCGGCTAAAATCTGTGAATGTGTGTGAAGTTTGAGGAGAAACGTCCCTAAACTGATGTAGTTCAGATGTCTTCAGCTGTACAGCTCAGTTATCGTTAACCTGCCAAAGTGTGACAAACAAACTATGGTTTAACTTGTCGTTGAAGACCGTAAACTGCTACATTTAGCTGATGGAGGCTGCTGCTAAACCAACTGTTAGCTTGTTAGCCTGTTAGCTTGTTAGCTCATCTCTGTACGGAAGCCATAGCGCGAGACAGCTCTGTGTTGGTGGGAATTATATCGAGAACATTAATTGAACTGAAGAGAACGATGGAGCATGTCGACGTGTGTGTCTTTCACTGTCTATCAGGATGTGTCAATGTTGATCCATTTGGACCAAAAAAGTGAACTATGTCCAGTTTATCAGATGTATCAGAGTCAATATTTTATTTTGGAAGCATTAATGTACATATTCCAAATAAAGAAAGCATTCACAGGTCAGCAGATTTATACATTTTTAGTTATTGATGAGGGAGGCAATGCCAGAAGGTGCAGCAGGTTAATGATTTCTGATAATCAAGTCCAGTAAAGGAGCTTTCTAATGTGTTTAAGATGTTTTAGAGTGACGGTGGTCCAGTTTAACTGGTGATCAGGTTAACTGGCTATAGCCAATGTTTGTGCAATGGCTCTGATTGATTTTCCATCTTCTCTCAGCTTCATAATTGCTTGTTTTTCATTCATAAACAGCTCTCTGGTTTTCATGTTGGTTCCACCTCTAACTATAGATGCAGTCTGCACAGGCAAAACCAGAATCTGAAACTGAACGTAGACATTGAGCGCTATTTATTGTTTGAATAATCAATGTAATAAGACACACCAGGGCAACAAAACACACCTGTCTGTCACATGTTCTAATCCTCTATTTCACCCAAAAATTTGGTGTTCCATTACACATAATGTTATTTTCTAAGTTGTGTATCAGATCTAGATGTAAATCCCTGGAAATAAAAGCTGAAATGTTGATCTGTTGTCTCATATTCATCATTTGATGTCAATATACCTAACTTTAGATAGTAATATTGGTACTGGAACATCCCTGTTTCCTGTTCCTCCATCATGCATCTGCATCTATACCAACTGTCTTTCCATTAGTCGTCGTGTTCTGACCTTTGTTCCTGTTTATCATCTGCATGACCTGACAACAGTCTGTTCCTGGTATGTTTTACAGCTCTGTTACTCTGTCAATGATTCTCTGATCCACACCTCAAACAGATTCTCTGATGTGTTTCAGAGTGACGGCAGCCTGCAGACACAGAGGACCGGTGACGGAGAAGCAGCCCAGGATTTTCTATGTTTCTGCTCAAACCCAGACAGCAGAGATCTGTACTGGTGGGAAGAAGCTGAGTAAGTAGAACTTTGATTGATTGCAGTCTCTGAGGTTCCTCCTTCATCACCAACAAGCACAAACATGAGGCTCAGTGTCTTTTAAAGCAAGTGTGCAGACAGAGAGAAGTTTTCTTCCAGAGGACACAGACGTCCCATCAGACTGAGGACTGGACATTTCATGTGATCCTGTTTTATCCTCAACACCAAACTGGTGACTGAAATGTGCTGTTTAGTGAGACTCAGTTTGTTGTTTGGACTCAGTGGCGTCATTAGAGCTGGACATCCCAAGCTGTAGCCCCCAGTGTTTTCTGAAGAGCCCCGGATCTGGTTCATGGATCATTCCAGTCATTAAACTCCCCCAAAACCAGAGCAGAGCACTGATCCAGCTGGAGCTGATGTTGTGTGTGATGTGTTTTGTGTTGTTTTCGTCATCGACTTCGGTTGTTAGAAAACTGCTTGATCTGCTTTAGCTGGCAGGGTTTCTGCTTTTGGATCCTTCAGCCAATCAGTGAATGAGAGGAAATCTCAGGTGTGTGCATGATGTTGATTGTGCTTGTGAGAGGTGTGTTTAGTCCCTGGTTTGTGTTTCCAGTAGTTCAGGTGTTTGTCTTGTTGTTGTGTCCGTTGTCTGGGGTTTGGTGACGTCTCTTTGGATTGGAGTAGCGTCTCCTGTTAGGCTTTGCAGTTAGTTCCCTCTGTGAAGTGCTGTTGTCAGATCAGGTACAAATCTGTTTCCTGCTTCGTTGCCCTGACAACAGTGATGTCACGGCCACTTCCTGTTTCTCAAGTTAGTTCCGCTTTTACTGTCTTTTGAGTTGCAGCTTGTTTTCTCCATCTGAAGGTGAGTAAAAGGCACTTTAAACTTGTTTTTATGTTTTATATATCTATAGAACATAAAACTGATTGAATCATTTGTCGTATTTTAACTCAAAAACAACGTTGTTGTGACACAATTAAAACATTAAATCAATCTTTTTTTCCCTAAAACCAAATCTTCAGACATGTTGGGGTGTTTCCAACCAGCAGGAGTTATCAAACTGATGCAAATAGTGCTGAAATCAATGTGTTTTATCAGTAAATATCATTTGTATTTATCAGGCAGTTCTAAACATGAGTTGTTCTTATCAGCAGAACTTCAGTGCAACAGTTGTAGGATGGAAATGCTTTGAACATTTGATTTTTCTGTACGTTATTTGTGGTTTTGTGATGTCACTTTGGGTTGGAGTAGCTGTCTCATGTTAGGCTTGGCAGCTAGTTCCCTCTGTGAAGTCGTGTTGTTCTGAGTTGAGGTGAATGTGGGCAGAATTTTAGACACGCATCCTCCTACTTATGTGCAATAGCTGATACCTCATCAGTGCAATAACTGATACCTCATCCTCTTGTATATAATCTTCTACATGATATTTACTTAAAAACAAAAACATCTGTATATAATGTTTTTTTTCAGCAATTTTTGCACTGTGTTTCTTTTTCTTATCTATTCCTGCACTGCCTTTATACTTTTTCTTTGGAGCTGCTGTAACGGTGAACTTTCCCCACTGTGGGATCAATAAAGTTTATCCTTATCTTTATCTTGGGAACACCAGCCTGTTAGTCAGCCAGGAGTCAGTGTGAGACTTAGACGGTAATTTAACTTGTGGACAGCAGAGGGAGTTATTGCAGTTCTAGTTAAAGCAGCAGTTGGAGCTGCAGCGACTGAGGCTTGAAATAGAGGAAAGACTAGAAACCATGAAACAGAGAAATAAAGAGGGAAATCCTGAGCAGCAGCAGCATTTGGAGCTTTACTTTCTGAAGGACCTCGTCCAGAATCTGCCATAAAAATATCCTCCATTATTATTATTTTCAACTTTCACTAAGTTAGATTTTTAAACCAACATCAGTCCTGATGATCACAACCAAATATTCATTACTTTTAGGATTTAACCCCTTTAAATGCCGGTTTGTTGACATGATATCATTGTTATTGTTTTTTTTAACACAAACAAAATTACAACATATTTAGTGGTAAGTGGATTTTTTATTGTTACAGTGTGACAATGAAAAATTAGGAACAACATTGAGTCTGATATATTATTTTTTTGTGTCAAGTGAGATATAAAAAACCCTACAATTTGCAACTTTTCAAACAATTATTATCTATTAATATTTTTTTCCACTTTTGCTCAATTATATTTTTAAGCAGCATCAGTCCTGATCATCTCTAACACATATTCATTTACTTCTCAGATTCTAACTTTTTAAATTAAACTTTATTTGTATTATACTGATGTTTGTAAAATTACATAAAAATGAAGTATTTTCTCTATAATATATGTTAAGGGGCTTTTTTTTTTTTTTACAGTGTGGTACTAATAATCCCACAGAGTGTAGCTGTGTTGAGTGTAGCTGACACCAAAGTGTCCGAAACTGTAAAGTTTCAAGATTTTGTGGCACCACTGTATTTGGTACAGCATAGTATCAATAAACCCTAGCATACTGATCAATAGATGGATTAATTAATTAATTAAATGCAATCCAATTTTGCATTGATGTAAAGATTGACAATGTCTTGATATATTAAAAAAATTTTATTGACAGAATATCTATACTTCGCCACCAGTCTTTTCCTGGAAATCATCTGATAATGCTCCTTTAAACTGAACACAGACTAAACGCTTTGTTTGTGGAACATTTGAGTATCGATGGACTCTACAATTTCCTCATGTTCCCTGAACGCCTCACATGCAGACTATAGTAGATGCTGCTGGGTTCTCAGACAGGTGGATGACCAATAATCACTCTGAAAGAAATGCTGCTGTAAGGTGTTCTAATGTCAGATTTACCCAAGCTGACATCAAATCATTTTATCTACATAATCTGTTTTCTATGAACAGAGTTTTCTACCAGTGGAGCTGTTTGTCAACTACATTGTTTTTGATGGCTGGTCTGGACACAGTAACTATAAATTTGACAAAATGTGAGTTTTCTAAGTCCACTGTAACATACCTTAGGAAGATGGTGGACCAAGACCAAGTCCACCCAGTGCAGGCCAAGATCTCAGCTGTGCAGCAGTTCTACAACCAGAAACCAAAAAGGAGCTGAGACGTCTGTTGGGAATGTTTGGTTTTGTAAAAACTTTTCATCGTTAGTCTCCCTTCTGACAGACCTGTTAAAGGAGAGAACTGAGTTTATCTGGACTCCACAATGTCAGGAGGCATTCCAAGGTGTAAAAGCTCTGTTGTTTGTTGATTCAGTGTTGTTGGCAGCACAACTTGACCAGCCATTCACACTGCAGAGAGATTCCAACCAAGTGGATGCTGGGATATTATTGTTGTTGTAATTTTGCAGTAGAATGTCCAAGTGTGGATTGTCCTGTGAGTGTCTTTTCAAAGAAGATTAATAAACAAGAACTAAATAATAACTACATAATAACAACTACAGTTAAGAAGTTGACCATATTCAGGTGTTGGGGAGGATCATTAGACTGAACTGGTTCTACCTCTGTAGGCCTCCACTCAGGTTACTTTGGTCTGAACATTGTCTCTCCTAGGATCCACACCTCTTGCCTGTAGTTTGTTTCTGACACACACTACAGACATTTGGATTCCTCACACCTCAAGCTGATCATTGTTTGTCCTGATGTTCCTTTTGAAATGAAACATCAATGTGGCATCTTAAACTTGTTTCTCCTCTTTGTCACTGGCTGTGAGTTAGGTATTGTGTTATTGTGATCCCCAGATATCTCATGAATCAAAAAATGAAGCAGTTTCACTTGCTAATGAAAATATATACAACAGCAGCTTCAGTCATGCAGACTGGTGGTGAATCGTAAAGTAAACTGTGCAGCTGTTTTCAAAGCAGTTATTTTTTTTTTCAAATCTGTTGGATCTTTACAGGGTGAAAGATGACGACGCCTCAAGAAGTCCTTCTGAGGACTTTGAAAGATTTGGTAGACGAGGACTTTGAAAACTTCAAATGGTTCTTCTACCAGGAAGGGGTTCTAGAAGACTTCAGATCAATCCCAAAGTCTCACTTGGAGAAGGCAAACAGGTTCAACACTGTGGATGAAATGGTCCAGATCTATGGAACTACAAATGCCATTAAAGTCACTGAGAAGGTTTTAATGAAGATGAATAAAATTGATCTGGTGAGGAAAATCTCAGGAACCATCAAAGAACCTGCAGGTAAGTCAGGTGAAGATTAAAAGTGGGATGTTCCAGAGATACCAAGCAGAATACGTAGATGTTAGAATGATTAATTAACATGATACATCTGGCATAAGCAACAATAGGACCAAAGAAATCCACAGTAGCAGCACAAACCATGAATACAAAGTTTCCTTGTGAAAATGTGATCGACAAATCAGATTTGACACAATCTGGGAAGAACACAAAACACATTGTCCACCTGAGAATGATGGAATCAGCCAATATTTTCTGACCTAATTCTTCATGTGTCCAGACACAGGAGACACATTACTGATCAAAAACCAGTAGAAAACTAAACCACACAAAAAATGCCCCCTGAAATTTGACATGAACAGAAAACGTTAAATCACAATCTGCACATGAATATGATTAAAATCAAAATAATTTCAGGAACTGCAGAAAATAGCCCAAAGATTTATCCCAAATACACTTTGTCCATGTGGACAACCAAAGCAGACACACTGCAGTTGGTGTCTCCAGTCTCTTAGTTTAAGGCTTTGTCCACATTAATGTGGACATTTTCCAAGAAGGATATCTTCACACTTTTCACACTACACTTAAAAAAATGACACAACCATCATTTTGCACGTCTATACACATGACAATGCAGAAACGATTGACGTGTATGAGTGGACTGGTTGGTAAAGGTGTGTCCATGTGTGAGTAAGAGACAAAGATGTGGCAGACAGTGGAGTGGAATTAGTTATCTGTAGTACATTATACTTTCTATACCTCTAAATGTACACACACACACACACACACACACACACACACAGACAGACACACACATTTCTCAATACACACACACAAAATTAGCTCCACAGCAGTTAATGGAATGAAACCTAATCAGCGTTGCTGCTAACCTGCTCCAGAGGAGGTCATGTTCAGAGTTTGGAATTTAATGGGCTGATCTTCTTTTCACCAGTTCTTCTTCTGACAATTCTCTCTGAGTGATACAGATTCTCAGCCGAAGTTTTATCTGCAAACCTGTTGATCTGCAAACCTGTTGATTTATACATGAGTGATTACACTGAATGAAGCTATGCAGGTACAATATTTCACACTGTATGTATTGTGTTGCCATGGGAACCCACATAAATTCACTTGCTGATGCAAAAAATTCTACACTGCTGGTGCTGCAGTTAATAGAACAAAGATTACAAAATTGATTGGTCTATTGGTATTTATGACAGAAAATATTCAATAACATTCATTTCACTTTGGTTTGGCCATAAACCTAATTGATATCCTTTATGATGGGACAGTGTCAGACTTAAATATTGAGTATCATGTCCAATGAATGAAGTTTAAATTTGAACAGTTCCAGTGAGCAGCTTTAAGTTAAAAATAAGCAGCTGCATTGAGAGTCACTGACTGGGAAAATACATATAATAACTCACTTCATAAACAATTTTCTACCAAAATTATTCTCTGGAATCATTTGCGCTTGTCCTCTGGCTCTTACTGTCGTTCAGCTCCTATTTTAGTATCCGTCAAACCCCAGTAAAACTGTTCCTCTCTGCTTGGACTCAGTCTGCGTTTGCATCATCCTCCCTGATTTCATGACACAAAAGATGACTTTACCACAAAACCTCCCATCCAGTGAGGACCTGACAGTCCAATAAGCTGAATCTATAACACACCTCCCAGAATATGTTTTCATTCATCCATTTTTTGATCGTATCTTCTGATTTGTGTAATCTTTTGTTTTTGATTCAGAGATTCTGTCTGGGTGTCAAGACAAACTCAAGTCTAACCTAAAGAAGAGGTTCCAGTGTGTGTTTGAGGGCATCGCTAAAGCAGGAAAGAAAACCTTCCTGAATGAGATCTACACAGAGCTGTACATCACAGAGGGAGGGACTGCAGAGGTCAATGATGAACATGAGATCAGACAGATTGAAGCAGCATCCAGGAAAGCAGACAGAGCAGAAACAACCATCAGACCAGAAGACATCTTTAAAGACTCATCTGGAAGAGACAGACCAATCAGAACAGTGATGACACAGGGAGTGGCTGGCATCGGGAAAACGGTGTTAACACAGAAGTTCACTCTGGACTGGGCTGAAGACGAAACCAACCAGGGCATCCAGCTCATGTTTCCATTCACGTTCAGAGAGCTGAATTTACTGACAAAGAGAAAGTTCAGCTTGGTGGAACTTGTTCATCACTGTTTCACTGAAACCAAAGCAGCAGGAATCTGCAGCTTTGAAGACTTCCAGGTTGTCTTGATCTTTGACGGTCTGGATGAGTGTCGCCTTCCTCTGGACTTTGACAACAATGAGATCCTGACTGATGTTACAGAGTCCACCTCAGTGGATGTGCTGCTGACAAACCTGATCAGGGGGAAGCTGCTTCCTTCTGCTCGACTCTGGATAACCACACGACCTGCAGCAGCCAATCAGATCCCTCCTGACTGTGTGGACATGGTGACGGAGGTCAGAGGGTTCACCGACCCACAGAAGGAGGAGTACTTCAGGAAGAGATTCAGAGATGAACAGCAGGCCAGCAGCATCATCTCCCACTTGAAGACATCACAAATCCTCCACATCATGTGCCACATCCCAGTGTTCTGCTGGATCACTGCTACAGTTCTGGACAAACTGCTGGGATCCAGAGAGGGAGGAGATCTGCCCAGAACCCTGACTGAGATGTACATCCGCTACTTCGTGGTTCAGATCAAAGTCAAGAAGGTCAAGTATGACAGAGGAACTGAGACAGATCTAGACATCAGGAGGATGATTGAGTCTCTGGGAAAACTGGCTTTTGAGCAGCTGCAGAAAGGAAAGCTGATCTTCTATGAGTCCGACCTGACAGAGTGTGGCATCGATCTGGAAGCAGCCTCAGTGTACTCAGGAGTGTTCACACAGATCTTTAGAGAAGAGATTGGCCAGTACCAGGACAAGGTGTTCTGCTTCGTCCATCTGAGTGTTCAAGAGTTTCTGGCTGCAGTCTACATGTTCCACTGTTACACCAACAGGAACCAGAAGGTTCTGGAGGACTTCCTGGGAAAACACTGGAAAGACAAGAACAGAGACACTCTGGATGTGTTCCTGAAGAGAGTCATGGAGAAATCCCTCAGCAGTAAAAATGGTCACCTGGACCTGTTTGTTCGCTTCCTTCATGGTCTCTGTCTGGAGTCCAACCAGAGACTCTTAGGAGGTCTGCTGGGTCGGACAGAGAACCGTCCAGAAATGATCCAGAGAGTCATCAACAACCTAAAGGAGATGAACAGTTATGAAATATCTCCAGACAGAAGCATCAACATCTTCCACTGTCTGATGGAGATGAAGGATCTCTCAGTACATCAGCAGATCCAAGAGTTCCTGCAGTCAAAGCACACATCAGGGATGGGACTGTCTGAGATCCACTGCTCAGCTCTGGCCTACATGCTGCAGATGTCAGAGGAGGTTCTGGATGAGTTGGACCTGAATCGATATGGAACATCAGAGGAGGGAATGTGGAGACTGATTCCAGCTGTGAGGAACTGCAGGAAGTTTCGGTGAGTCCAGATGTGATGAACATGATCAGGAGTTCAGTTCTTCAGATGTTCTCACTAGAACATCCTCATTATTCTCAGTGTTCCACTTGTTTATTTCAGACATCACATGTCAGCAGTGTTTAGTCTTAGATGTTCTTGAGATGTTTCAAATGCTGTGAAAATGTAGATTTTATAGTTGGTTGTGTTTGAAGCAGTTAAATTAGTAACTGTTTTCTGTTTCATTCTAATAATTGCTCATCTGAAAAATTTTATCTTTTGTGTTTCTTCCTTTGGCTGATGGAGGAAACATGCAGATCTACTGAAACACATGAAGAACTGTAGATGTTCTTGTCCAGGTTTTGTCACAGCATCACTTTATCACATGGTGGAGGTTCAGACAGTTTTCAGTGAACACACTCAAGTTGTTAATACATGAGGATCTTCTGAAAGCAGATTTTATTCACTCCTCTTTAACGTTTGAAATATGATCTAAATGATTTTCTAAAGTCTGGGAGAACAGCTTGAATATATTTATGGTATTTTTCTAGAGTTGCTCTCTATTCCTTTTTTCGTACATTTTTGTTCATCTGAAAGATGTAGAAGTTCTTGTGTGGCGTGCTAGATAGTTAAACAGAGTATCTAAGTTTACCTGAAGCAGCTGCTTTGGCCACACATGACAATGATGAGATAATATTGATGTTAAAACAGTGATTTGGTTTCTCAGGTAGAGAAAATCCAGAGACCAGTGAAATGATTCAGTCACTTGTCCAGCAGTTTCTATCTAAAGCTTGTTAATGTGAACGTGAGACTCCATAAACTACTGATCAAAAAAGACTGATGCATTTTATTGATCTGAACTCAGCTGTTCATTTTAAAGAGGGAAGTCATGTTCCAGAGTCCAGTTTTTACGTCTTTATTCATCTTCAGTTTCTCACAGAAAGAAACTCAGGTTATCAGAGCAGAATGGTTGAAGTCAGACTGTTTCCAAAGATCTGATTCATTCAAAGGTCAGAGTTGTGTTTTAATGCTACAAACCCTGATAACATGTTTGTGATGACATTATGCTGGAAATAATTCAGCTATATTGGTTTGTTCATTGTGTTTCTACTGAACAAATTTCTCAGAATCTACTAAAGAACATTGAGAACAAAAGTTGACTCAGTCGTCTGTCATCATATAAGAATATTTCCTGATGGTCATATTAATGATGTTCAGGTGTGATGTTGTCCAGTGATCAGTTTGATTTGTGTAGCGTTTGACAGCAGACTGTAAATGTTGAGTGATGGAGGTGAAGCTGACAGCAGCAGGTCCACAGCAGAGACATCATCATCTTTCAACAGGAAGTGTTTATTCAATAACAACAAGCAGTGAAGTCCCAGTAAAAACAGGACAGAAAATGTTCTTCTGATCCAGATGTTCTCCTGAGAACTTTGTGGAGTCAGACGTGGATCAGATCACACTGACAGACTGTGGACAGTATGGAAGCCTGAATGGAAGTCCATCTTCTGTCCTCCATCTGCAGATTCAACATTTAGATTTTATACATTTCTCTAAAATTATTCGAGATTCAGAGTGTGCAGGTGTGGAAGAAGCTGATGAGAATTCAGTTTCATGTCAAACACAGAGAAGATCAGCTGAACCACTAATGTGTCCAAATGTTCTGCTATTAAATGAAGTGAAATATAAAGTGTTCGCTTTCATGTTGACATCTTTTGTCATTTCTGTCTCATTACAGATTTTGTAGCTGTCGACTCTCAGGGAGTCACTATGAAATCGTGGCCTCAGCTCTGAAGTCCAACCCCTCCCATCTGATACAACTGGACCTGTATAGACACAACCTGCAGGATTTAGGAGTGAAGCATCTTTCTGATGGACTGAAGAGTCCAAACTGTAAACTGGAGACTCTCAGGTCAGTTCACTCGCTGTTTTTAATATATTCAATTCAAAGCCTGGTTTCCGGTTCACAAATTTTCAGTGTTTTCCTGAAAACAAATCTGAAGATGTCTGAGATTCTTGAAGTGTGAATAAATCCCCTGATCAGCTGACTGCAGAGTTCCAAGATGGAGGACAGAATCCTCAGTCCTGCTGTGTGTCTGAATGTGAAGCTGATGTGAGGCTTCAGCAGTCTGACTTCCACAGATCCAGTCAGTATGTTTGTGTTTCCACAGTGTTTGTTCTGAGCTGCAGTGGAGCCTCACGAAGTCAAAGAGGAGTTTAGTTGTCAACAGTCTGGAAGTTGATTAGTGTCAGTCAGAAGCTGAAGCTTGATGTTAGTGTGAGCTGAGCTGATGAAGTGATTCCTTCCAGTGGAGTTGTGTTAGGAAGAGAGCAGTGGACAGTCAGTGTGGACAGCAGGAATCAGAATCCCTCTGGAATGTACAGATGACATGTGACTGTTGTTGGAAGACACACTGGAAGATGTGAATGAGACAAAGATACCAAGCTGATTTCCACAGAAGAAGAAGGTGATGGAATAAATGAAAGAATGAAGAGATTTGATGTTGATCCTGTAATGAGAGAGTGGACTGAGGTCAGCAGATGTTATTGATGTGTGGACATGAATAGGTGGATGAATGTTGTGCTGACATGTGGATGATGTGTGTAGAAGGCTGACATGATGATGATCCACAATAACAGAAGGACAAAGTCACTCTGCTGGTTTTAGAGAAAAGCTGATTGATGAGGACAAAGTAATGTTGATCTGCACATTCAGAACCTGAACACATCTGATGGATCATCAATGATTTTATCTACATCTTTTATTCTTTATTCAGATTGGAGGACTGCTGTTTGTCAACGATCAGCTGTGATTCTCTGGTCTCAGCTCTGAAGTCCAACCCCTCCCATCTGGAACATCTGGACCTGAGAGGAAACAACCTCAAGGATTCAGGAGTAAAACATCTGTGTGGTTTTCTGGAGAATCCAGACTGCATCCTGAAGTATCTGGGGTCAGTTCACTGTCTGTCTGTTACTGTTGTAGATCTGATATGTTTAATGACAACTGAAGCTCATTTATGTCCAACAGAACTTCCATCCATGAAGCTGTAAATCTGCTGTGGTTCATATTTTCTCTTTTCTTTAGTGTGTTGTGACAAGAGATGAGTGTTTGTAGCAGAAAGTGTGGAAAATGTTCAGTGTTAGTTGTTAAGTAAATGAATGTTTGTAATTTGAGCTGAAGAGTCACATCTGGATCCAGAAGATCTTCTGAACTCAGATCAGTTTGAAGTGACAAAGTTTAGATCGTGAAGTAGAAATATTTCTTTGGTTTGTGTTGAGTTTTCTTTGACTGATCCTGATCCTGTTGATGATGCAGCATGTTATTGATGTGTGGACATGAATAGGTGGATGAATGTTGTGCTGACATGTGGATGATGTGTGTAGAAGGCTGACATGATGATGATCCACAATAACAGAAGGACAAAGTCACTCTGCTGGTTTTAGAGAAAAGCTGATTGATGAGGACAAAGTAATGTTGAGCTGCACATTCAGAACCTGAACACATCTGATGGATCATCAATGATTTTATCGACATTTTTTATTCTTTATTCAGATTGAGGCACTGCAGTTTGTCAGAGATCAGCTGTGATTCTCTGGTCTCAGCTCTGAAGTCCAACCCCTCCCATCTGGAACATCTGGACCTGAGCTGGAACAACCTGAAGGATTCAGGAGTGAAACATCTGTGTGGTTTTCTGGAGAGTCCAGACTGCATCCTGAAGGATCTGAGGTCAGACATCATGTTTTCTTTGTGTGCTGAGATGAATGTGATGTAAAGTTGTGGTGACTCTAAACTGCAGCCATCAGGCTGATGTTCTACTGATCCTCACTGAGGATCTTCATGGTAACGTCTGTTTTCTTCTTCTCTGCTTTCGTCCTTTGACTGTGGCAGAGAAATGTTGAGCTGCACATTTCAGAACAACTTCAGCTCATATCTGACCTCATGTTTCTCTTCAATTCAAACTGACAGCAGCAACTAACAGTTGTTTTAATTATTGATGGAGCTGTCAGTTATTTCAGTAGTTTAGTTCATCAGATGTTAAAAACTGAAAAATGTTGATCCCAGTTTGTCAGAGTTGAAGGTGACGTCTTCAAATGTCTGGTTTTGTTCCAGCAACATTTTAAAATCACAAATATTGAACTTAATGTAGTAGAAAACATAAAGTGTTGACATTGAACAAAGTAGAACCAGTTTGATGTTTTACTGGATAAATGAGTGAAACCATGATGGAAATGTTTCTGATGTTTTGTTCATGGACTCATCAAACAGTGGACTGATAGTTTCAGCTGTAATTGAAGCAGTTTTTCATCCTGAGAGATAGAAACTAATATTCAGCATCTGCTGGTTGAACTCTTGGATGAAGCCATGTGATGTTTTAGAAAGTGAAATGTTCAAATCCAAGATACCTCGATTGGCAGCAAAAGTTGTGCCAGTTGATGAACAGTTGAAGTCATTCATCAGGAGCAATGGGAACATTTTCTGCTTCAGTTTCTGCTGATTTTCTTCTTTTCTCTGCTTTGTGTCATTTGAAAGTAAAGATGTTTGTGTTTGAGAAAAGAGTTTGAAGACGTCACCTGGTCCTCTGAAAACTGTGATGGACACTTTCCACTATCAATGACAGATGGATCAATAATGAAATCATCTGAATGTAGAGTCCTGATTGAAACGTCTCCATGGTTCCAGAACATGAAGATATTTTAGAGTCTGGAGCCTCATTTTGTCCACGTTTCCTTCTTGTGTGTTTGTGTGACTCTGAGCAGAAAGTGAAATAAATGTCTGAGTGTTTTTCCTGGTGTTTGTTGCTCAGCATGAGTTTGTGTGGATGGAGCCAGTGGTGGAGCTGCAGAGTTTCAGAGCTGAAGTCACTCCGTCTTTATTGCAGCAGCAGCATGTTGTCATTAATATTAATGAAGCTCTTCTTCACTGCTTCTGTTGGACTGTTTGAAGCTGCATCCTGTTGGCTTCAGCTGTTTGGAGTTTCCATTTTCTAAACTTGGACGTTCTGAAGCTTCTTCAGCTCTGAACTCATGATGAAATTCTGAATGATTTCAAGCAGGAACTTTGTCTGATCAACTCACATCTTTTATTCTTTATTCAGACTGGAGGACTGCAGTTTGTCAACGATCAGCTGTGATTCTCTGGTCTCAGCTCTGAAGTCCAACCCCTCCCATCTGGAACATCTGGACCTGAGCAACAACATCTTGCTGGATTCAGGAGTGAAACATCTGTGTGGTTTTCTGGAGAGTCCAGACTGCATCCTGAAGGATCTGAGGTCAGTTCACTGTCTGTCTGTTACTGTTGTAGATCTGATATGTTTAATGACAACTGAAGCTCATTTATGTTCAACAGAACTTCCATCCATGAAGCTGTAAATCTGTTCTGGTTCAGATTTTCTGTTTTATTTAGCGTGTTTTGATAAAAGTCGATTGTTTGTAGCACAAAGTGTAGAAAATGTTCAGTGTTTGTTGTTAAAGTAAATGAATGTTTGTAATTTGTGCTGAAGAGTCACATCTGGATCCAGAAGATCTTCTGAACTCAGATCAGTTTGAAGTGACAAAGTTTAGATCGTGAAGTAGAAATATTTCTTTGGTTTGTGTTGAGTTTTCTTTGACTGATCCTGATCCTGTTGATGATGCAGCATGTTATTGATGTGTGGACATGAATAGGTGGATGAATGTTGTGCTGACATGTGGATGATGTGTGTAGAAGGCTGACATGATGATGATCCACAATAACAGAAGGACAAAGTCACTCTGCTGGTTTTAGAGAAAAGCTGATTGATGAGGACAAAGTAATGTTGAGCTGCACATTCAGAACCTGAACACATCTGATGGATCATCAATGATTTTATCTACATCTTTTATGCTTTATTCAGCTTGTGGAGGTGCTGGTTGACAGAGATCAGCTGTGATTCTCTGGTCTCAGCTCTGAAGTCCAACCCCTCCCATCTGGAACATCTGGACCTGAGTAGAAACGACCTGCAGCGTTCATCAGTGAAACACCTGTTAGATCTTGAGGAGAATCCAGACTGCAGCCTGAAGACTCTGAGGTCAGTAGAAGGTTCCATCAGTCTCTGCTGCTTCCAGCAGTTTTCTACTAAACTCAGTCAGTATCAAAGCAAAGATCCAGAGTCTCCTGTAAACCTGCAGCTTCTCAGTGAAGCTCTGAGAGCAGAACGGTGACAGAAACACAGAGACAGCAGTCAGCCAATCAGAGGAGCCAGAAGCTTGTTGTCATGGTGTGTTTGAGTGGATGTGAAGCCGACTGTTGTTGTTGTGTTGATGTGTTGAGGAAATAAAGCTGATTCCAGCTGGCAGCCTTCCAGATGTGCAGAGACAGTGGTCCTCCTTCATCAAAGTGTCCATCAGATCTGATCTCACTGTTTGTCGTCTCATTTCAACAGTGATCAGCTGATCAATCTGATGTTTGTCACAGTTCTAAGATCAGTGAGACTGAAGCCTGCAAACCAGCAGCTCTTATTTCACAGCAGCATCATCACATGTAGGAACCATGAGGTGTTTCTACAGAGCAGAAGCTCTGCTCAGGTCCAGCAGTCACATCTGGATCTGTGTACTTTTGTCTGATTCTTTCAGATGTGTTGACTGACAGCCTCCATGTTGGCTTGTCTGACTGAAGTCCTGCTGCTCTTTATCCTAATGATCTGCTGATCAAACTCATTGATCTCCTCTGTTCTTTCTTCTTCTCTCTGCAGATGGAAGTGGTGATGATTAGGACGGTGTTTGGCTGAGAGGATGAAGTGTGTCCTGATGATCCAGAGGTTGAAGCAGCAGCAGCAGCAGCAGCAGCAGCAGCTGGTGTGTAGAGACTCTGACTGGACCATGTTACTGGGAGGTGGACTGGGAACCAGTGTAAAGTGTGTTGTTATCACTGTGTAGTTTAGTGTTGCAGCTCCACACTGTGAATGATGGAGAACTGCAGTTAATGTTGACATGAAACGTTGGAGGTTGATGTCAGGTTGCAGAGTGTGCAGTAAGTTTCAGGAAGTTTCTGTCACTGCAGGATCATATTTCAGTTGACTTTCTATTTCCAGCTGCAGTCAAAGTTGTTGAGCTTCTCTACCTGCAACACATTGAGCTGATGAGAACAAAGTGTCCTGGAAACATGTCAGCTGAAGCCTTGGTGCCCAGAGAGAGTTTCATGAAGCACATTTAAGTGGGTTTTGATCACATCATGTTGAGGAGACAACCAGTTCTGAAGATGAATCCAGTTTAGTCCTCAAAGGTCCAGAAGCAGCTTGTTGAGCTCAGAGTTCATATTTAATGTCAACATCCTTTGACCTTTCTGAGCTCCAGTAAATGTTTGTTCTAGTTTCTCTCTTCTTCATCTTCAGTTGGTTCCTCATGTTCAGAAGCTTCCAGATCACTGATAGTCTTTGTTTTCTGAGCTGCTGCTTTCTTTAACCCTTTGATGCGTCGACCACATCAGGAGATACCCATTTTCCTTTGGATTTGGGTCACTCCAAATCCCACCAAAGACTTTGGCTGGGATGAAATCCAGGACTTTCCAGGAAGGATTCCTGAAGCAGGCTTTGATGGACATTTGCTTTGGATGCTAGTTCTTCTGAAAGTCCAGTGAGCTTCAATTTCCTCACATTGTTCTTGTAACTGTCCTGGTGTTTGAGAGAATCCATGCTGCTGCTCACATGCTCCAGTTTAGCAGCTTCAAAGCCACCAACAGGACTGTTGATGCTGTTCTTCTGGTCCTTCTGTCTCCAGATGTTCTGCCCAAACAGTCCACTTTAGTCTCATCAGTCCATCAGACTCCCAGAACTCTGCTTTGTTCCACACATGAAGATCTAGTTGTTCAGTTTTGTCAGACTTTAGTTGTTTCCTTCATCAGGTCCTGCAGCTCTTTACCAATAAAACAGGTTTTCTACCAGCTGCTGCTGTCAAACATCTGCTTCCTCTTGGACAGATTTTGTCCAGTTTGATTTATTGACTCAGTTCATCCACTGAGATTCCTCCTGGTCCATTCTTCAAATGAGCCAGAAAATCTTCAAGTCTTCATCAACATTCAGTCTCCTGGTGAACTCCAAGTATTTTCTATCCTCAGACTTAGTAAAGAACAAAACACCAAAGTCAGACTGGAAGTCAGTCAGAGTCAGATGAAGTCTGAGATTTACTGTCATTTCAGCTCCATGCAGCAAACAGAGGCTGGTTCATGAACACAGACTCTGATTCTGAGCTGAAAATCCACATTTTTACCCTCTGACTGATATCTGCCCACTTGGAGCCTCAATTCCAGGTTTTCAGCTCTTAATCTTGTTCTATGAATTGTACATCATTGTCTTTTGGGGGGTATTATAGCATTATAAAAACTAGTGAGTGCTGATGGTTCAGTTGAACTTGTTCCTTTGATCTCTTTCCAGAAGTAACTGCAGAGCTGGAGATAACGGTAGAAATCTGTTCTGTCTAGATTATATGTCTGGCATAGATTCTGAAAACTGTTCATCTCCCATTGGACACAATTTTACACATCGCTGTAATGCCAAGCTGAGACCATCGCTTGCATCTGGAGTCGTGGAGTGCTGGTGTAAAGTTGGGGTAAATGCTGGCCAACTGATTAGTTTGATCTCCCTTTTAATTTGAAATTTCTTGACCACTTCCCTCCACGCTTTGAATGACACATTAATCCATGGGTTCCCTCAGTTCCAGCTCTTCTTCTCTTCCAGCTCAGCCCAGAAGTGACTGTATTGGTATGTCGATCTGAGACATCTCAGTATTTTTCCACCTAGCCACATAGGCAGGGTTACAGGAGTACACTAAAGGTCTCAGCTGGGCTGACAAGTAATAATCTTTGAGGCATGGGAGAGCTAGGCCTCCTTTCTCACTGTCTAGCTGGAGAGTGGAATATTTCACTCTGGTTTTTGTGTTGTTCCAAATGAAACATGATATGTGTTTGTCCCATTCTCTGAATTGTTTGGATGGAATCTCTACTGGGAGAGATAGAAATATATACAACACTCTTGGTAAAACGTTCATCTTGACCGCCCTGATTCTGCTACTAAAGTCAAGTGGGAGCAGACTCCACCTATTGATGTCATCATATATTTGTTTGCTGATGTCATTATAATTGATATCGTAGAGTCTTGTTGAGTCTTTTGGGATAAGTACACCTAAATATTTCATTTAAGGGGAAGACCAATTAAAATTCTAATTATCGATATTGTCTTTGAGTTTTGTCATTCTGCTAGCATCACCTCACTGTTGGTAATAGTTCAGTCTGACCTTTTTGAAAAATGCATGAAACATAATCATGACTCATCTTGTAAATAACAATAGGAGCCATTAAATCAAGTCTGTCTTCACTTTTGTTAAAGTTGATTGTTGTCATGACTTTATTTCAACTTGTTTTTTTCCCAGTAAAATATCCGGGGGACAAACACCAGCAACAGTCCACAAACTGCTCTTTTACAGCTCAGTTATTTTATTGATGTTGTTGTTTATTCATGTGTTTATCATGTGCCATTTATTGTGTACTTATTTCTTCATTGCTGGCATTCATTTCAATCAGCTCATTTACAGACATTGCATTAACATCTTAAATGTAACACTGCCCTCTGGTGGTCACAGCTTGTACCTACAATGATTTCCATTTTATTTTTGACTCACTTTACCGGAAGTACTACATTTAACCCTTTGATGCGCAGTGTGGGTCAGGAGATACCCATTTTCCATTGGATTTGGGTCACTTTTGATCCATGTTGCGCATCAGAGGGTAAAGTAAGTTGTCTCTCTTGATATTTTGTTGTACTTTGGCCAGCAGAGGGCAGAAAATCAAACGTTCTTTATTTATGTTGCTTCTACATAAAGCAGAGGCTAATTCCATTAAGTTTTGTGACTTCACTAATATTTACAGTAAATGTAAATGCATACAGCCTAATTTATCAAAGAGATCCTTCTGACTCTTCAAAAATTGTGTCATACTTTCATTAAAAACAGCAGACTTATGCTGGTTTTACTTTGACGGAGCTGACAGGAAATGCAGCTCATCTGAAATTTGGATGACTTCATTTTTAGTGAGGTTCCCATCTGTGGCCTCTAGAGGGCAGAATAATCCAAACTCCAGTAGGTCAGACCATAGATATATATAGAAGACTAGATATGCTAGCATGCTGTAGCAGCCGGCTAAGCTACATGGCGGCCATCTTGGAGGGGGCAACGTTCCCATTGAAAGCAGTTCATGTACATTGAAAATAAATCATAATTTGCTCATTTCTCAACCCATTTTCATGTGGTTTATTGTCAATGTCAAAACATGTGCTATTAATACAGAACATTTGATTTAAAAAAAAACGGAAAAAGTCTTTCTACTTTCAGCCATTACATATATAAATGTAAAATTTACATTGTAAATAATTAGATATATAGCTATATGAACAAAAAAGAGAAAGATAAAATATACATAGATAGAAAATATGTTTTTAGATCAAAAGATTTAATTGTAAAGGTAATCAAATAATTTATATTTATCTCTCTCTCTCTACAGCTGTAGGCTGTTATATACATATAGGGTTGCCACCTTTCAGAAATGAAAATAAAGGACACCCACCACGGCTGCCGAGGTCACAGTTGAATAAAGTTGTAAACATATTCACAGATTCAGATTTCCAGCATCAATAACTCAGATAAATATTGTCAAAACATAAACGGTGCCTCTTTTCCATCATTATAAGGTACACAATGTGCTACAAGTCCGGTTTTATCAAAAGTAGCTGTCTTTCAAGTTGCAGGAATAACATTGGTGTCAACAGGAGCCAGTTGAAGGCTGCAGTGATTTTGGTGACACTTCAGAGTATCAGAGTGAAGTTATTGAATATTTGTGTCTCTCTTTACTGTTGCAGTGGTTTTGCAATTTGCAAATGGTCCCTGTTCACTCCAGACACCTATGTTATTTGTGCAGCTTGAAAGACCGCTACTTTTGATTAAACTAGGCATGTAGCACATTGTCTACCTTACAATGATGGGAAAGAGGCACCGTTTATGTTTTGACAACCTATATCTCATGAGTTATTGATGCCAAAAGTCTGAATCTGTGAATATCTTTCCAACTTTACTGAACTTGGGGCCACTACCACCTAAGGAGTGGTATATTTAATTTTGAAAAAAGCATTTAGCCATACGTAATGCTTTAAGTGCTTTATTAACACGATACTAAGAATTTTGTATTGTTTTATGATCACTGGTTCTACCTGAAAATAAGTAGCATCATTTTAAACAGTGAAACCAAACTAATGAAATGTAATGAGCAACCAGTGAGCAATACTGGATTCTATAAAAACATTAACAACTGAATGCAGAATACTGGACAAAGAAATTCTCCGCAGACATTTGTTTTTCATCTAAATCTTATCTTAATACAATTAATGTACTGACATATTTATATATTATATATTATATATATTATATATGAATGAACCAATGAAATGGGAAAGAATTTGTGAAATTCTTCAGTCTTCAATCTAAAGGACATTTTCATGAATGTGGAAAAATGACAGGAAGTGGTTTAAAGCAAAGACCCAGAAAAACTCATAAAGTGTGATAAAATCCAAGAAGAGACCAAAGGAGAGCAGAACACTAAACTATTGAGCTTCCACATTGAAATGAGGAGTGGATTAAAATCCACAGCAGCAGACAAAGAAGAGATGAAGCCAGAGAAGGTTTGGATTCCTCAGGTGACATGTAGAGTGTCGATTCCCTCTCTGACTGTAGTTCCTGGAAAACAGCTTCTCAGGACATTTAGTGTTGAAATGGACTCATCAGTTCTGGGATTGGTTCTTCTTTATTCTACCTTCTGGATTTTGTCCTAAAAGCTTCATATTTATAGAATTAGAAAGAAATGGGAAATGTTCCCAAACACACATTTTCACAAAGTTACGTTTTACCTCACCACAAACTGATGGATCAGATAGAAATCAGTTTCCTACTTCGTTGCCCTGACAACAGTGACGTCACGCCCCTACCTGTTCCTCAGGTTAGTTGAGTTTTACCTGGTTAGTCGCAGCTTGTTTTCTCCGTGTGAAGGTGAGTAAAAGACACTTTAAAGTGTTTTCTAGCTGTTAGTTTAGTTCCAGCAGCAGAAATGTGGCTCCACAGCTCCGTGTTCGCTCCTTCATGGGACTAAAAAGTTGTCCGTTAGCGGCTAAAATCTGTGAATGTGTGTGAAGTTTGAGGAGAAACGTCCCTAAACTGATGTAGTTCAGATGTCTTCAGCTGTACAGCTCAGTTATCGTTAACCTGCCAAAGTGTGACAAACAAACTATGGTTTAACTTGTCGTTGAAGACCGTAAACTGCTACATTTAGCTGATGGAGGCTGCTGCTAAACCAACTGTTAGCTTGTTAGCCTGTTAGCTTGTTAGCTCATCTCTGTATGGAAGCCATAGCGCGAGACAGCTCTGTGTTGCTGGTAATTATATCGAGAACATTAATTGAACTGAAGAGAACGATGGAGCATGTCGACGTGTGTGTCTTTCACTGTCTATCAGGATGTGTCAATGTTGATCCATTTGGACCAAAAAAGTGAACTATGTCCAGTTTATCAGATGTATCAGAGTCAATATTTTATTTTGGAAGCATTAATGTACATATTCCAAATAAAGAAAGCATTCACAGGTCAGCAGATTTATACATTTTTAGTTATTGATGAGGGAGGCAATGCCAGAAGGTGCAGCAGGTTAATGATTTCTGATAATCAAGTCCAGTAAAGGAGCTTTCTGATGTGTTTAAGGTGTTTTAGAGTGACGGTGGTCCAGTTTAACTGGTGATCAGGTTAACTGGCTATAGCCAATGTTTGTGCAATGGCTCTGATTGATTTTCCATCTTCTCTCAGCTTCATAATTGCTTGTTTTTCATTCATAAACAGCTCTCAGGTTTTCATGTTGGTTCCACCTCTAACTATAGATGCAGTCTGCACAGGCAAAACCAGAATGTGAAACTGAACGTAGACATTGAGCGCTATTTATTGTTTGAATAATCAATGTAATAAGACACACCAGGGCAACAAAACACACCTGTCTGTCACATGTTCTAATCCTCTATTTCACCAAAAAATTTGGTGTTCCATTACACATAATGCTATTTTCTAAGTTGTGTATCAGATCTAGATGTAAATCCCTGGAAATAAAAGCTGAAATGTTGATCTGTTGTCTCATATTCATCATTTGATGTCAATATACCTAACTTTAGATAGTAATATTGGTACTGGAACATCCCTGTTTCCTGTTCCTCCATCATGCATCTGCATCTATACCAACTGTCTTTCCATCAGTCGTCGTGTTCTGACCTTTGTTCCTGTTTATCATCTGCATGACCTGACAACAGTCTGTTCCTGGTATGTTTTACAGCTCTGTTACTCTGTCAATGATTCTCTGATCCACACCTCAAACAGATTCTCTGATGTGTTTCAGAGTGACGGCAGCCTGCAGACACAGAGGACCGGTGACGGAGAAGCAGCCCAGGATTTTCTATGTTTCTGCTCAAACCCAGACAGCAGAGATCTGTACTGGTGGGAAGAAGCTGAGTAAGTAGAACTTTGATTGATTGCAGTCTCTGAGGTTCCTCCTTCATCACCAACAAGCACAAACATGAGGCTCAGTGTCTTTTAAAGCAAGTGTGCAGAGAGAAGTTTTCTTCCAGAGGACACAGACGTCCCATCAGACTGAGGACTGGACATTTCATGTGATCCTGTTTTATCCTCAACACCAAACTGGTGACTGAAATGTGCTGTTTAGTGAGACTCAGTTTGTTGTTTGGACTCAGTGGCGTCATTAGAGCCGGACATCCCAAGCTGTAGCCCCCAGTGTTTTCTGAAGAGCCCCGGATCTGGTTCATGGATCATTCCAGTCATTAAACTCCCCCAAAACCAGAGCAGAGCACTGATCCAGCTGGAGCTGATGTTGTGTGTGATGTGTTTTGTGTTGTTTTCGTCATCGACTTCGGTTGTTGGAAAACTGCTTGATCTGCTTTAGCTGGCAGGGTTTCTGCTTTTGGATCCTTCAGCCAATCAGTGAATGAGAGGAAATCTCAGGTGTGTGCATGATGTTGATTGTGCTTGTGAGAGGTGTGTTTAGTCCCTGGTTTGTGTTTCCAGTAGTTCAGGTGTTTGTCTTGCTGTTGTGTCCGTTGTCTGGGGTTTGGTGACATCTCTTTGGATTGGAGTAGCGTCTCCTGTTAGGCTTGGCAGTTAGTTCCCTCTGTGAAGTGCTGTTGTCAGATCAGGTACAAATCTGTTTCCTGCTTCGTTGCCCTGACAACAGTGATGTCACGGCCACTTCCTGTTTCTCAAGTTAGTTCCGCTTTTACTGTCTTTTGAGTTGCAGCTTGTTTTCTCCATCTGAAGGTGAGTAAAAGGCACTTTAAACTTGTTTTTATGTTTTATATATCTATAGAACATAAAACTGATTGAATCATTTGTCGTATTTTAACTCAAAAACAACGTTGTTGTGACACAATTAAAACATTAAATCAATCTTTTTTTCCCTAAAACCAAATCTTCAGACATGTTGGGGTGTTTCCAACCAGCAGGAGTTATCAAACTGATGCAAATAGTGCTGAAATCAATGTGTTTTATCAGTAAATATCATTTGTATTTATCAGGCAGTTCTAAACATGAGTTGTTCTTATCAGCAGAACTTCAGTGCAACAGTTGTAGGATGGAAATGCTTTGAACATTTGATTTTTCTGTACGTTATTTGTGGTTTTGTGATGTCACTTTGGGTTGGAGTAGCTGTCTCATGTTAGGCTTGGCAGCTAGTTCCCTCTGTGAAGTCGTGTTGTTCTGAGTTGAGGTGAATGTGGGCAGAATTTTAGACACGCATCCTCCTACTTATGTGCAATAGCTGATACCTCATCAGTGCAATAACTGATACCTCATCCTCTTGTATATAATCTTCTACATGATATTTACTTAAAAACAAAAACATCTGTATATAATGTTTTTTTTCAGCAATTTTTGCACTGTGTTTCTTTTTCTTATCTATTCCTGCACTGCCTTTATACTTTTTCTTTGGAGCTGCTGTAACGGTGAACTTTCCCCACTGTGGGATCAATAAAGTTTATCCTTATCTTTATCTTGGGAACACCAGCCTGTTAGTCGGCCAGGAGTCAGTGTGAGACTTAGACGGTAATTTAACTTGTGGACAGCAGAGGGAGTTATTGCAGTTCTAGTTAAAGCAGCAGTTGGAGCTGCAGCGACTGAGGCTTGAAATAGAGGAAAGACTAGAAACCATGAAACAGAGAAATAAAGAGGGAAATCCTGAGCAGCAGCAGCATTTGGAGCTTTACTTTCTGAAGGACCTCGTCCAGAATCTGCCATAAAAATATCCTCCATTATTATTATTTTCAACTTTCACTAAGTTAGATTTTTAAACCAACATCAGTCCTGATGATCACAACCAAATATTCATTACTTTTAGGATTTAACCCCTTTAAATGCCGGTTTGTTGACATGATATCATTGTTATTGTTTTTTTTAACACAAACAAAATTACAACATATTTAGTGGTAAGTGGATTTTTTATTGTTACAGTGTGACAATGAAAAATTAGGAACAACATTGAGTCTGATATATTATTTTTTTGTGTCAAGTGAGATATAAAAAACCCTACAATTTGCAACTTTTCAAACAATTATTATCTATTAATATTTTTTTCCACTTTTGCTCAATTATATTTTTAAGCAGCATCAGTCCTGATCATCTCTAACACATATTCATTTACTTCTCAGATTCTAACTTTTTAAATTAAACTTTATTTGTATTATACTGATGTTTGTAAAATTACATAAAAATGAAGTATTTTCTCTATAATATATGTTAAGGGGCTTTTTTTTTTTTTTACAGTGTGGTACTAATAATCCCACAGAGTGTAGCTGTGTTGAGTGTAGCTGACACCAAAGTGTCCGAAACTGTAAAGTTTCAAGATTTTGTGGCACCACTGTATTTGGTACAGCATAGTATCAATAAACCCTAGCATACTGATCAATAGATGGATTAATTAATTAATTAAATGCAATCCAATTTTGCATTGATGTAAAGATTGACAATGTCTTGATATATTAAAAAAATTTTATTGACAGAATATCTATACTTCGCCACCAGTCTTTTCCTGGAAATCATCTGATAATGCTCCTTTAAACTGAACACAGACTAAACGCTTTGTTTGTGGAACATTTGAGTATCGATGGACTCTACAATTTCCTCATGTTCCCTGAACGCCTCACATGCAGACTATAGTAGATGCTGCTGGGTTCTCAGACAGGTGGATGACCAATAATCACTCTGAAAGAAATGCTGCTGTAAGGTGTTCTAATGTCAGATTTACCCAAGCTGACATCAAATCATTTTATCTACATAATCTGTTTTCTATGAACAGAGTTTTCTACCAGTGGAGCTGTTTGTCAACTACATTGTTTTTGATGGCTGGTCTGGACACAGTAACTATAAATTTGACAAAATGTGAGTTTTCTAAGTCCACTGTAACATACCTTAGGAAGATGGTGGACCAAGACCAAGTCCACCCAGTGCAGGCCAAGATCTCAGCTGTGCAGCAGTTCTACAACCAGAAACCAAAAAGGAGCTGAGACGTCTGTTGGGAATGTTTGGTTTTGTAAAAACTTTTCATCGTTAGTCTCCCTTCTGACAGACCTGTTAAAGGAGAGAACTGAGTTTATCTGGACTCCACAATGTCAGGAGGCATTCCAAGGTGTAAAAGCTCTGTTGTTTGTTGATTCAGTGTTGTTGGCAGCACAACTTGACCAGCCATTCACACTGCAGAGAGATTCCAACCAAGTGGATGCTGGGATATTATTGTTGTTGTAATTTTGCAGTAGAATGTCCAAGTGTGGATTGTCCTGTGAGTGTCTTTTCAAAGAAGATTAATAAACAAGAACTAAATAATAACTACATAATAACAACTACAGTTAAGAAGTTGACCATATTCAGGTGTTGGGGAGGATCATTAGACTGAACTGGTTCTACCTCTGTAGGCCTCCACTCAGGTTACTTTGGTCTGAACATTGTCTCTCCTAGGATCCACACCTCTTGCCTGTAGTTTGTTTCTGACACACACTACAGACATTTGGATTCCTCACACCTCAAGCTGATCATTGTTTGTCCTGATGTTCCTTTTGAAATGAAACATCAATGTGGCATCTTAAACTTGTTTCTCCTCTTTGTCACTGGCTGTGAGTTAGGTATTGTGTTATTGTGATCCCCAGATATCTCATGAATCAAAAAATGAAGCAGTTTCACTTGCTAATGAAAATATATACAACAGCAGCTTCAGTCATGCAGACTGGTGGTGAATCGTAAAGTAAACTGTGCAGCTGTTTTCAAAGCAGTTATTTTTTTTTTCAAATCTGTTGGATCTTTACAGGGTGAAAGATGACGACGCCTCAAGAAGTCCTTCTGAGGACTTTGAAAGATTTGGTAGACGAGGACTTTGAAAACTTCAAATGGTTCTTCTACCAGGAAGGGGTTCTAGAAGACTTCAGATCAATCCCAAAGTCTCACTTGGAGAAGGCAAACAGGTTCAACACTGTGGATGAAATGGTCCAGATCTATGGAACTACAAATGCCATTAAAGTCACTGAGAAGGTTTTAATGAAGATGAATAAAATTGATCTGGTGAGGAAAATCTCAGGAACCATCAAAGAACCTGCAGGTAAGTCAGGTGAAGATTAAAAGTGGGATGTTCCAGAGATACCAAGCAGAATACGTAGATGTTAGAATGATTAATTAACATGATACATCTGGCATAAGCAACAATAGGACCAAAGAAATCCACAGTAGCAGCACAAACCATGAATACAAAGTTTCCTTGTGAAAATGTGATCGACAAATCAGATTTGACACAATCTGGGAAGAACACAAAACACATTGTCCACCTGAGAATGATGGAATCAGCCAATATTTTCTGACCTAATTCTTCATGTGTCCAGACACAGGAGACACATTACTGATCAAAAACCAGTAGAAAACTAAACCACACAAAAAATGCCCCCTGAAATTTGACATGAACAGAAAACGTTAAATCACAATCTGCACATGAATATGATTAAAATCAAAATAATTTCAGGAACTGCAGAAAATAGCCCAAAGATTTATCCCAAATACACTTTGTCCATGTGGACAACCAAAGCAGACACACTGCAGTTGGTGTCTCCAGTCTCTTAGTTTAAGGCTTTGTCCACATTAATGTGGACATTTTCCAAGAAGGATATCTTCACACTTTTCACACTACACTTAAAAAAATGACACAACCATCATTTTGCACGTCTATACACATGACAATGCAGAAACGATTGACGTGTATGAGTGGACTGGTTGGTAAAGGTGTGTCCATGTGTGAGTAAGAGACAAAGATGTGGCAGACAGTGGAGTGGAATTAGTTATCTGTAGTACATTATACTTTCTATACCTCTAAATGTACACACACACACACACACACACACACACACAGACAGACACACACATTTCTCAATACACACACACAAAATTAGCTCCACAGCAGTTAATGGAATGAAACCTAATCAGCGTTGCTGCTAACCTGCTCCAGAGGAGGTCATGTTCAGAGTTTGGAATTTAATGGGCTGATCTTCTTTTCACCAGTTCTTCTTCTGACAATTCTCTCTGAGTGATACAGATTCTCAGCTGAAGTTTTATCTGCAAACCTGTTGATCTGCAAACCTGTTGATTTATACATGAGTGATTACACTGAATGAAGCTATGCAGGTACAATATTTCACACTGTATGTATTGTGTTGCCATGGGAACCCACATAAATTCACTTGCTGATGCAAAAAATTCTACACTGCTGGTGCTGCAGTTAATAGAACAAAGATTACAAAATTGATTGGTCTATTGGTATTTATGACAGAAAATATTCAATAACATTCATTTCACTTTGGTTTGGCCATAAACCTAATTGATATCCTTTATGATGGGACAGTGTCAGACTTAAATATTGAGTATCATGTCCAATGAATGAAGTTTAAATTTGAACAGTTCCAGTGAGCAGCTTTAAGTTAAAAATAAGCAGCTGCATTGAGAGTCACTGACTGGGAAAATACATATAATAACTCACTTCATAAACAATTTTCTACCAAAATTATTCTCTGGAATCATTTGCGCTTGTCCTCTGGCTCTTACTGTCGTTCAGCTCCTATTTTAGTATCCGTCAAACCCCAGTAAAACTGTTCCTCTCTGCTTGGACTCAGTCTGCGTTTGCATCATCCTCCCTGATTTCATGACACAAAAGATGACTTTACCACAAAACCTCCCATCCAGTGAGGACCTGACAGTCCAATAAGCTGAATCTATAACACACCTCCCAGAATATGTTTTCATTCATCCATTTTTTGATCGTATCTTCTGATTTGTGTAATTTCTTGTTTTTGATTCAGAGATTCTGTCTGGGTGTCAAGACAAACTCAAGTCTAACCTAAAGAAGAGGTTCCAGTGTGTGTTTGAGGGCATCGCTAAAGCAGGACAGAAAACCTTCCTGAATGAGATCTACACAGAGCTGTACATCACAGAGGGAGGGACTGCAGAGGTCAATGATGAACATGAGGTCAGACACATTGAAGCAGCATCCAGGAAACCAAACAGAGCAGAAACAACCATCAGACCAGAAGACATCTTTAAAGACTCATCTGGAAGAGAGAGACCAATCAGAACAGTGATGACACTGGGAGTGGCTGGCATCGGGAAAACAGTGTTAACACAGAAGTTCACTCTGGACTGGGCTGAAGAGAAAACCAACCAGGACATCCAGCTCATGTTTCCATTCACTTTCAGAGAACTGAATTTACTGACAAAGAGAAAGTTCAGCTTGGTGGAACTTGTTCATCACTGTTTCACTGAAACCAAAGCAGCAGGAATCTGCAGCTTTGAAGACTTCCAGGTTGTGTTGATCTTTGACGGTCTGGATGAGTGTCGCCTTCCTCTGGACTTTGACAACAATGAGATCCTGACTGATGTTACAGAGTCCACCTCAGTGGATGTGCTGCTGACAAACCTGATCAGGGGGAAGCTGCTTCCCTCTGCTCGCCTCTGGATAACCACACGACCTGCAGCAGCCAATCAGATCCCTCCTGACTGTGTGGATATGGTGACGGAGGTCAGAGGGTTCACCGACCCACAGAAGGAGGAGTACTTCAGGAAGAGATTCAGAGATAAGAGGCAGGCCAGCAGCATCATCTCCCACTTGAAGACATCACAAATCCTCCACATCATGTGTCACATCCCAGTGTTCTGCTGGATCACTGCTACAGTTCTGGAGAAGCTGCTGGGATCCAGAGAGGGAGGAGATCTGCCCAGAACCCTGACTGAGATGTACATCCGCTACTCCGTGGTTCAGCTCAAAGTCAAGAAGGTCAAGTATGATAGAGGAACTGAGACAGATCTAGACAGCAGGAGGATGATTGAGTCTCTGGGAAAACTGGCTTTTGAGCAGCTGCAGAAAGGAAACCTGATCTTCTATGAGTCCGACCTGACAGAGTGTGGCATCGATCTGGAAGCAGCCTCAGTGTACTCAGGAGTGTTCACACAGATCTTTAAAGAAGAGATTGGCCAGTACCAGGACAAGGTGTTCTGCTTCGTCCATCTGAGTGTTCAGGAGTTTCTGGCTGCAGTCTACATGTTCCACTGTTACACCAACAGGAACGAGAAAGTTCTGGAGGACTTCTTGGGAGAAGACTGGAAAGACAAGAACAGAGACACTCTGGATGTGTTCCTGAACAGAGTCATGGAGAAATCCCTCAGCAGTAAAAATGGTCACCTGGACCTGTTTGTTCGCTTCCTTCATGGTCTCTGTCTGGAGTCCAACCAGAGACTGTTAGGAGGTCTGCTGGGTTGGACAGAGAACCGTCCAGAAATGATCCAGAGAGTCATCAACAACCTGAAGAGGATGGACCGTCATGACATGTGTCCAGACAGAAGCATCAACATCTTCCACTGTCTGATGGAGATGAAGGATCTCTCAGTACATCAGGAGATCCAAGAGTTCCTGCGGTCAAAGAAGAGACCAGAGAAGGAACTCTCTGAGATCCACTGCTCAGCTCTGGCCTACATGCTGCAGATGTCAGAGGAGGTTCTGGATGAGTTGGACCTGCACAAGTACAATGCATCACCAGAGGGAACACAGAGACTGATTCCAGCTGTGAGGAACTGCAGGAAGTTTCGGTGAGTCCAGATGTGATGAACATGATCAGTAGTTCAGTTCTTCAGATGTTCTCACAAGAACATTCTCATTATTCTCAGCGTTCCACTTGTTTATTTCAAACATCACGTCAGCTGTGTTTAGTCTCAGATGTTCTTGAAATGTTTCAAATACTGTGAAAATGTAGATTTTTTGTGTTTAAAGCAATTAAATTAAGAACTATTTTCTGTTTCAGTCTAAAACTTATTCATCTGACTGTTTTTTCTTTTGTATTTCCTCCTGTGGCTGATGGAGGAAACATGCAGATTGACTGAAACACGAAGAACTGTCGATGTTCTTGTCCAGGTTTTGTCACAGCATCGCTTTATCAGAACATGTTGGAAGTTCAGACAGTTTTCAGTGAAAACACTCAAGTTGTTATTACATAAGGATCTTCTGAAAGCAGATTTTATTCACTCCTCTTTAAAGTTTACAATATGATGTGAATCATTTTCTAAAGTCTGGGAGAACAGCTTGAATGGTTTGGTAATATTTGTCTTCAGTTGTTCTCTATTTGTTCTTTTTTTGACATTTTTGTTCTTCTGAAAGATTTAGAAGTTGTTCTGTGGCATGCTAGATACTTAAACCGATAATTCCTGTAATTTGAATTGAGCATCTAAGTTTAGCTGAAGCAGCTGATTTGGCAATGATGAGATAATATTGATGCTGAAACAGTGATTTGGTTTCTCAGGTAGAGAATAATCCTGAGATTAGTGAAGTGATTCAGTCACTTTATTCAACAGTTTCTATCTACAGCTTGTTAACGTGGACATGATGCTCAGTACACTACTGATCAAAAAAGGCTGATGCATTTTATTGATCTGAACTCAGCTGTTCATTTTAAAGAAGGAAGTCGTGTTCCAGAGTCCAGATTTTACATCTTTACTCATCTTCAGTTTCTCACAGAAAGAAACTGAGGTTATCAGAGCAGAATGGTAGAAGTCAGACTGTTTCCAGAGATCTGATTCACTCAAAGATCAGAATTGTGTTTTAATGCTACAATTCCTGATTACATGTTTGTGAGACATTATGTTGGAAATAATTCAGCTATATTGGTTTGGTTTTTGTGTTTCTGCTGAACAAATTTCTCAGAATCAACAAGAGAACATTGAGGACAAAAGTTGTCATTTATGTGTCATTACAGATATCATAACTATTGTCTCACAGAGAGTGACTGTGTAATCGTGGCCTCAGCTCTGAAGTCCAACCCCTCCCATCTGATAGAACTGTACCTGACTGGACACTACGGCGTGGAGGATTCAGGAGTGAAGCATCTTTCTGATGGACTGAAGAGTCCAAACTGTAAACTGGAGACTCTCAGGTCAGGTCACTCTCTGTTTTTTATATATTCAATTCAAATCCTGGTTTCTGCTTCACAAATTTTCAGTATTTTCCTGAAAACAAACCTGAAGATGTTTGCGATTCTTGAAGTGTGAATAAATCCCCTGATCAGCTGACTACAGAGTTCCAAGATGGAGGACAGAATCCACAGTCCTGCTGTGTGTCTGAATGTGAAGCTGATGTGAAAGTGATGTGAGGCTTCAGCAGTCTGACTTCCACAGATCCAGTCAGTGTGTTTGTGTTTCCACAGTGTTTGTTCTGAGCTGCAGTGGAGCCTCAGGAAGTCAAAGAGGAGTTTAGTTGTCAACAGTCTGGAAGTTGATTAGTGTCAGTCAGAAGCTGAAGCTTGATGTTAATGTGAGCTGAACTGATGAAGTGATTCCTTCCAGTGGAGTTGTGTTAGGAAGAGAGCAGTGGACAGTCAGTGTGGACAGCAGGAATCAGAATCCCTCTGGAATGTACAGATGACATGTGACTGTTGTTGGAAGACACACTGGAAGATCTGAATGAGACAAAGATACCAAGCTGATAAACACAGAAGAAGAAGGTGATGGAATAAATGAAAGAATGAAGAGATTTGATGTTGATCCTGTAATGAAAGAGTGGACTGAGGTCAGCAGATGTTACTGATGTGTGGACATGAATAGGTGGATGAATGTTGTGCTGACATGTGGATGATGTGTGTAGAAGGCTGACATGATGATGATCCACAATAACAGAAGGACAAAGTCACTCTGCTGGTTTTAGAGAAAAGCTGATTGATGAGGACAAAGTAATGTTGATCTGCACATTCAGAACCTGAACACATCTGATGGATCATCAATGATTTTATCTACATCTTTTATGCTTTATTTAGATTGTGGCACTGCAGTTTGTCAGAGATCAGCTGTGATTCTCTGGTCTCAGCTCTGAAGACCAACCCCTCCCATCTGGAACATCTGGACCTGAGTGAGAACAACCTGCAGGATTCAGGAGTGAAACATCTGAGTGGTTTTCTGGAGAGTCCAGACTGCATCCTGAAGACTCTGGGGTCAGTTCACTGTCTGTCTGTTACTGTTGTAGATCTGATATGTTTAATGACAACTGAAGCTCATTCATGTTCAACAGAACTTCCATCCATGAAGCTGTAAATCTGCTGTGGTTCATATTTTCTGTTTTCTTTAGTGTGTTGTGACAAGAGACGAGTGTTTGTAGCAGAAAGTGTAGAAAATGTTAAATATTAGTTCTTAAGTAAATTAAGCTTTGTCATTTGTGCTGAAAAGTCACATCTGGATCCAGAAGATCTTCTGAACTCAGATCAATTTGAAGTGACAAAGTTTAGTGAGTGAAGAAGAAATATTTCTTTGATTTATTTTGAGTTGTTTTATTTGACTGATACTGATCCTGCTGATTATGCAACATGTTACTGATGTATGGACATATTCTTCATTCAGATTGATGGACTGCAGTATGTCAGAGATCAGCTGTGATTCTCTGGTCTCAGCTCTGAAGTCCAATCCCTCCCATCTGGAACATCTGGACCTGAGTTACAACAAGCTGCAGGATTCAGGAGTGAAACATCTGAGTGGTTTCCTGGAGAATCCAGACTGCATCCTGAAGACTCTGAGGTCAGACATCATGTTTTCTTTGTGTGCTGAGATGAATGTGATGTAAAGTTGTGGTGACACTAAACTGCAGCCATCAAGCTGATGTTCTACTGATCCTCACTGAGGATCTTCATAGTAACGTCTGTTTTCTTCTTCTCTGCTTTCGTCCTTTGACTGTGGCAGAGAAATGTTGAGCTGCACATTTCAGAACAACTTCAGCTCATACCTGACCTCATGTTTCTCTTCAATTCAAACTGACAGCAGATACTAACAGTAGTTTTCATGATTGATGAAGCTGTCAGTTATTTCAGTAGTTTACTTCATCAAATGTTAAAAGTAGTGCTGTCAAACAATTAAAAATTGTGATCAGATTAGTCACAGGGTTGTTGTAGATTAATTTCGATTAATCACGATTGCATATCATTAATTTTTAATCTATATTAATTGCGTTTCATTTTGCATGAGCAAACAGATTCAAGAAACAAGGGAATATATATGCACTGAACATGTTTATTAGACACCTGTGCTGCGGTGCTTCATAACAGTGAACTATCATAACAGTAAACTTTGAATCAATCTCAATGTTAGCTTGTACTTTGTATGTATCATCTATCTTATCATACATGTATCCAATTGTGTGTTATATGTTCCTTGTCCCCCACCTTCCTCTTCTCCCAGCCCTCCCCTTCTCCACCTCTCTACCCCTCTACCCATCTACCATTGTACCTCTCTACATATCTACCCCCTACCTCTTCTGTCCCTCTCAACCTGCCGGCCAGCAGGCAGATGGGTCCCGCCACATAAAGAGCCAGGTTCTGCTCGAGGTTTATTTTCAGTGTTAAAAGAGTTTTTTTCTTACCACTGTCGCCTTGGTGCTTGCTCTGCAGGTTCAGGCATATGGGTTCTGTAAAGCATCTTGAGACAATTTGACTTGTAATTGGCGCTATATAAATAAAATTTGATTGAATGGAATTCGGTGAAAGGAAAACTCCTTCCTGCAGGGTGTGCATATTACTGTATGTCGGTCGACTGTTCCATCTTGGGTTTTTTTTGTGTTCAAATTTCCCACCGAGAGGGCCAACGTGCTGTTTAGCGCAGGGGTATTCAACTATGTCTGTGCAGGGGTATTCAACTAAAATTGAAAGAGGTCCAGTCAGAGAAAATGGATTAAAGCAAAAGTCCAGAACATCATAATGTCTAACTTGAATCAGTGTGATATATGTTGATGTAACCTGGTAGTTTTATTAGGGTTATGGTTAGGGTCATGGTGATGGATGAATCCACATTAACGCATTCATTTTGACAGCCCTGGTTAAAAACAAAAAAAAATCTTGACCCCAGTTTGTCAGAGTTGAAGGCGACGTCTTCAAATTATAAATGCCTGGTTTTGTTCCATCAACATTTTAAAACCACAAATATTCAGTTCAATGTGGTAGAAAACAAAGTCTTGACATTGAATGAAGAAGGACCAGTTTAATGTTTTGCTGGATAAATTACTGAAACCATGTAACCAGATGTTTGTGTTTTAGAAAACAGTTTGAAGACGTCACCTGGTCCTCTGAAAACTGTGATGGACACTTTCCACTATCAATGACAGATGGATCAATAATGAAATCATCTGAATGTAGAGTCCTGATTGAAACGTCTCCATGGTTCCAGAACATGAAGATATTTCAGAGTCTGGAGCCTCATTTTGTCCACGTTTCCTTCTTGTGTGTTTGTGTGACTCTGAGCAGAAGGTGAAATAAATGTCCGAGTGTTTTTCCTGGTGTTTGTTGCTCAGCATGAGTTTGTGTGGATGGAGCCAGTGGTGGAGCTGCAGACTTTCAGAGCTGAAGTCACTCCGTCTTTATTGAAGCAGCAGCATGTTGTCATTAATATTAATGAAGCTCTTCTTCACTGCTTCTGTTGGACTGTTTGAAGCTGCATCCTGTTGGCTTCAGCTGTTTGGAGTTTCCATTTTCTAAACTTGGACATTCTGGAGCTTCTTCAGCTCTGAACTCATGATGAAACTCTGAATGATTTCAAGCAGGAACTTTGTCTCCTCAACTCTCATCGTTTCTTCTTTACTCAGATTGAGGTCTTGCAGTTTGTCAACGATCAGCTGTGATTCTCTGGTCTCAGCTCTGAAGTCCAACCCCTCCCATCTGGAACAACTGGACCTGAGTAACAACATCTTGCTGGATTCAGGAGTGAAACATCTGAGTGGTTTTCTGGAGAATCCAGACTGCATCCTGAAGACTCTGGAGTCAGTTCACTGTCTGTCTGTTACTGTTGTAGATCTGATATGTTTAATGACAACTGAAGCTCATTAATGTTCAACAGAACTTCCATCCATGAAGCTGTAAATCTGTTCTGGTTCAGATTTTCTGTTAAGTGTCTTTAGTGTGTTGTGACAAGACACGATTGTTTGTAGCACAAAGTGTAAAAAATATTCAGTGTTAGTTGTTAAAGTAAATGAATGTTTGTAATTTGTGCTGAAGAGTCACATCTGGATCCAGAAGATCTTCTGAACTCAGATAAGTTTGAAGTGAGAAAGTTTAGATCGTGAAGTAGAAATATTTCTTTGGTTTGTGTTGAGTTTTCTTTGACTGATCCTGATCCTGTTGATGATGCAGCATGTTATTGATGTGTGGACATGAATAGGTGGATGAATGTTGTGCTGACATGTGGATGATGTGTGTAGAAGGCTGACATGATGATGATCCACAATAACAGAAGGACAAAGTCACTCTGCTGCTTTTAGAGAAAAGCTGATTGATGAGGACAAAGTAATGTTGATCTGCACATTCAGAACCTGAACACATCTGATGGATCATCAATGATTTTATCTACATCTTTTATTCTTTATTCAGATTGTGGAGCTGCTATTTGTCAGAGATCAGCTGTGATTCTCTGGTCTCAGCTCTGAAGTCCAACCCCTCCCATCTGGAACATCTGGACCTGAGAGAAAACAACCTGCAGGATTCATCAGTGAAACATCTGTTAGATCTTGAGGAGAATCCAGACTGCAGCCTGAAGACTCTGAGGTCAGTAGAAGGTTCCATCAGTCTCTGCTGCTTTCAGCAGTTTTCTACTAAACTCAGTCAGTATCAAAGCAAAGATCCAGAGTCTCCTGTAAACCTGCAGCTTCTCAGTGAAGCTCTGAGAGCAGAACAGTGACAGAAACACAGAGACAGCAGTCAGCCAATCAGAGGAGCCAGAAGCTTGTTGTCATGGTGAGTTTGAGTGGATGTGAAGCTGAATGTTGTTGTTGTGTTGATGTGTTGAGGAAATAAAGCTGATTCCAGCTGGCAGCCTTCCAGATGTGCAGAGACAGAGGTCCTCCTTCATCAAAGTGTCCATCAGATCTGATCTCACTGTTTGTTGTCTCATTTCAACAGTGATCACCTGATCAGTCTGATGTTTGTCACAGCTCTGAGATCAGTGAGACTGAAGCCTGCAAACCAGCAGCTCTTATTTCACAGCAGCATTATCTCATGTAGGAACCATGAGGTGTTTCTACAGAGCAGAAGATCTGCTCAGGTCCAGCAGTCACATCTGGATCTGTGTCCTTGTGTCCGATTCCATCCAGATGTAGATCCATGAGTGAAGAGTTTGTGCAGTAATGAATCTTGATGACTGTCAGCAGTTTGTTTCCACTGCAGTAAAATGTGCAGAGAAACACACCTGATGCTGACAGTGTGTACAGGTGTGTGAGCTTGGAGCTCAGTGTGTTCACTCCAACACGTTAACATGAAGCTGTTGCTCTGAACAGGACTGAAGTCCTGCTGCTCTTGATCCTGATGATCTGCTGATCAAACTCATTGATCTCCTCTGTTCTTCTTCTTCTCTCTGCAGATGGAAGTTGTGGTGCTGATCAGGATGGTGTTGGTGGTGAGAGGATGAAGTGTGTCCTGATGATCCAGAGGTTGAAGCAGCAGCAGCAGCTGGTGTGTAGAGACTCTGACTGGACCATGTTACTGGGAGGTGGACTGGGAACCAGTGTAAAGTGTGTTGTTATCACTGTGTAGTTTAGTGTTGCAGCTCCACACTGTGAATGATGGAGAACTGCAGTTAATGTTGACATGAAACGTTGGAGGTTGATGTCAGGTTGCAGAGTGTGCAGTAAGTTTCAGGAAGTTTCTGTCACTGCAGGATCATATTTCAGTTGACTTTCTATTTCCAGCTGCAGTCAAAGTTGTTGAGCTTCTCTACCTGCAACACATTGAGCTGATGAGAACAAAGTGTCCTGGAAACATGTCCGCTGAAGCCTTGGTGCCCAGAGAGAGTTTCATGAAGCACATTTTAGTGGGTTTTGATCACATCATGTTGAGGAGACAACCAGCTCTGAAGATGAATCCAGTTTAGTCCTCAAAGGTCCAGAAGCAGCTTGTTGAGCTCAGAGTTCATATTTAATGTCAACATCCTTTGACCTTTCTGAGCTCCAGTAAATGTTTGTTCTAGTTTCTCTCTTCTTCACCCTAGTTGGTTCCTCATGTTCAGAAGCTTCCAAATCATGAATATTTTTTTTTCTGAGCTGCTGCTTTCTTTAAATCCCTTTAAAGATTTTAACTGGGATTAAATCCAGGACTGAGATGAACCTCCAGGACTTTCCAGGAAGGATTCCTGAAGCAGGCTTTGATGGACGTTTGCTTTGGATGCTGGTCCTGCTGAAAGTCCAGTGAGCTTCAGTTTCCTCACATTGTTCTTGTAACTGTCCTGGTGTTTGAGAGAATCCATGCTGCTGCTCACATGCTCCAGTTTAGCAGCTTCAAAGCCACCAACAGGACTGTTGATGCTGTTCTTCTGGTCCTTCTGCCTCCAGATGTTCTGCCCAAACAGTCCACTTTAGTCTCATCAGTCCATCAGACTCCCAGAACTCTGCTTTGTTCCACTCATGAAGATCTTGTTGTTCAGTTTTGTCAGACTTTAGTTGTTTCCTTCATCAGGTCCTGCAGCTCTTTACCAATAAAACAGGTTTTCTACCAGCTGCTGCTGTCAAACATCTGCTTCCTCTTGGACAGATTTTGTCCAGTTTGATTTATTGACTCAGTTCATCCACTGAGATTCCTCCTGGTCCATTCTTCAAATGAGCCAGAAAATCTTCAAGTCTTCATCAACATTCAGTCTCCTGGTGAACTCCAAGTATTTTCTATCCTCAGACTTAGTAAAGAACAAAACACCAAAGTCAGACTGGAAGTCAGTCAGAGTCAGATGAAGTCTGAGATTTACTGTCATTTCAGCTCCATGCAGCAAACAGAGGCTGGTTCATGAACACAGACTCTGATTCTGAGCTGAAAATCCACATTTTTACACTCTGACTTTTATCTGCCCATCTGGAGTCTTAATTCCAAGTTATCAGTTCTTAATCTTGTTCTATGAATTGTATATCATTGTCTTTTAGTTTTGTCACTCTACTAGCATCACCTCACTGTTGGTAATAATTCATTCTCCTTTTTAAAACACGTATGAAACATAATCCTGACTCATCTTGTAAATAACAGTAAGAGCCCTTAAATAAAGTCTGTCTTCATTTTTGCTAGAGTTGATTGTTGTCATGACTTTATTTCAACTTGTTTTTTTCCAGTAAAATATCCGAGGGATAAACACCAGCAACAATCCACAAACTGCTCTTTTACAGCTCAGTTGATTTATTTGTGTGTTTCTGTTTATTCATGTATTTATCATGTGTCATTTATTGTGTACTTATTTGTTCATTTCTGTCATTCATTCCAACTTAGAGACACTGCAGTTTTGTGACATGCCTGCAAAATCTGAAATGTAACAGCGTCCTCTCGTGGTCACAGTTTGTATCTACAATGATTTCTATTTTATTTTTGAATCCCTTCACCAGAAGTACTGCATTTAAGTATGTTGTCTCTTTTGATGTTTTGTTGTACTTTGCCACCAGAGGGCAAAAGAATCACGTTCTTTATGTTGCTTCAACATGAAGCAGAGGCTAATTCCTTTAACTTTTGTGATTTCACTAATATATACAGTAGATGTAATTACGTACGGCTTAATTTATCCCAGAGATCCTTCTGACTCTTTCAAAATCACGTAATACTTTAACTAAAAACAACACTTATGATGGTTTTGCTTTGAAGGAGCTAACAGGAAATGTAGCTCATCTGAAATTTGGCCGACTTCACCTTTAGTGTAGCTCCCGTCTCTGGCCGCTAGAGGGCAGATCACCCAAAGTCCGATATGTCAGACTGTTGTTGCTGCAGCTGGTGAGTTGGTGGTTTGCACTGTGGCCTCATAGCCACAAGATCCATGTCAGAATCTGGTTCTAGTCTTTCTGTGTGGAGTCAACATGTTGTCCCTGCTGGGTTCTCACTAGGTTCTCCAGCTTCCTCCCACGGACCAGACAGACTGAGGTTAACTGGTGGTTCTAACTTGTCTCTAGGTGTGAATCTTGGTTGTCTGATGGACCGGTTGCCTGTCCAGGTGAACCTGCCTTCACCCTCAGTCAGCTGGGATCGATCCCCCACCCGATACACTACTAAGGATTAAGAGGTGTAGAGATGATGGATGTAGCTGCAGCTCTTAGCGGGCCAAAGTTTAACTCCAACTGTCTCCTCCAGATGTGTTTTGAAAGCTACTTACGGTAGCTAATTAAATGAGCCATCAGTGGAGAAGCTAACGGTCGTTAAAAAGAACTTGGTTTACAGCGACGATCCCTCTGACAATCATAGTAATAGTTATGGTGGTTCACAGGAAGTGCAGCCCAGGTGTAATTTGACCAACTTTTCCTTGTAGTTTCCGCCTGTGGCCACTAGAGGGCAGAACCAGCTGCTGCTCTGACTATGGTCTTCTATCAGGCTGGGGTTTTAGCTGCAGCTCCCAGTGAACAGCTGGATTTCACTCCGAGGAAGTCAGACTCACACAGAGAAACACTGCAGGTCAACTTTCTGGGAGAAAAATACTGATAAAAAGTCCCAAATAAAACGACGTGTCATGTTGTTGATTGACCGTTAGAGGGCAGCAGAGTGTCAGGCACAAATCTCAATGTCCCTGCAATCGATGACTAATCAATAATCCTGGTACATGATCAGCTAATCAATAATCAAGCTGAATGTCCTCATTATGAACCAAAACAGTCAAATTGTTAGAATTTTCTGACTTGATCAGACAGTTTAAAGGATTTTATTTTGGTAAAGTGACCTCTAGTGTCTGATATGACTAAAAAATAAAACACTGTAAATGAGCCATAATTCTGTATAATCGCTTTATATCAACATGTTTGGTTGTTTTGTGGTTTTTTTTGGAGTCATTCAGCATCTGTGTCTGATTGGTTGCATTTCTTGTGAATTTTCAAGTCTTCTGGGTCTCATTCTGTGTACATTTTTCATCAGTTTGTGGCTCTATTTTGTCTTTAGGGTTTATTGTATGTCTGTGGGATTACTTTTTTGATGAAAGCCAGATTGTTTACTGCAGCTTTCTCCTAGATGCTCAAACTGTTGTCATGACCTTTAATGCACTTTATTGCTTAATTTTGTTTTAATTCTATGATTTCAATGTTTGATCTTAATGCCCATTTCCAAATCATTTTTAAAATTAATTTAAAGTTCTGTGTGGATTGTAGTTCTTTGCCATTGTAAAGCTCTTTGGATTGCCTTGTGTATAAATTGTTCTATACAAATAAATTTGCCTTTTATGTCGCTGTGGGCTAATTTTATGCCTTTGAGGGACATTTTAATCCTTTGTAGGGTAATTTAGTGTCATTTCGTGCCATTTTGTGGTAATTTTATGTCTTTTTTGGCTCATTTTGTGGTGTTTTGGAGTAGTTTTAGACCTTTGTGAAGTTATTTTTTGCCTTCATGGGCTTATTTTAATCATTTTCTGTCTCTGTCTCTTTTCTGTTTCTTCTCTCTAAACCGTTATTGATCATGCAGTGGGGAAATTTGTAAAAAACAAAACAAAAAACATGCCTTTGTGAAGTCTTTAACTGTCATATTTTTTTCTTTGTTTTGTATATTTTGTTTCACATCTTTTCTGGGTCATTTTGTGCCTTTGTGGGATCATTTAGTGTCATTTATGGTCAGTATTTTTTTTGTCTTTATGTTTCCTTGTAATCATTTTGCATCTTTTCTTGTCTTTTATTTTTCACTATAAGTTCTTCTCGATCTAATTTGAGCCAACTAGAGCTACTATAATGAAGAAAGTTTAAATCAGTTACTGTGATAGGAAATATTCTGTAAAACTGGGTCAAATTCAGGAACATGGGCCTCCTGCTTTTTTGTTTGTTTGTTTGTTTGTTTTGTCTAAAATTGCAACAAAAAACTGTTAAATTCCCTGTTTGTTTAAGTAAGTGAAGCCATGATGAGGATTTGAGTTTAAAAAGCAGAAAAAGTTCAACCATCATCCTGAGTTTTAGCTTGTTGTAGTTCCATGTTTTGTCCTCTTGGGGGCAGTGTGAGCCTCAACCATCAGGGTGTTAAATCTCTGATCGATCAGGTGCATTGATCAGCTGTTTAAAGGAAATGACATCATGAAGTGTTTGTTCTGGCAGGTGATTCCGGCTGCAGGATGTTCAGGAAACATGATCCAGATCTTTTGAATCTTTCTGGAGTTAGAATCTGTTTTTCTGTTCATCCAGTGATTTCCTACATTTCCCAGAATCCCACAGAAGGGTGTCAGATTCTGGTTCCAGCCTCTGAAGATCTTCTTCCAGTTAAAACTTTTCTTAAAGGGAACATATTTCATTAATGACGCTCTGACTAACAGACGTGATGAATGTAGAAGAACTTCGTCAACAAACAACAAACTGGTTTCTGCTGCAGATTTAACTGGTTTCAAGTGTTTTCCAGAAGTTTGTGTTTGAATCATGAAACAGGAAGAAACCAGGTGGTCTGATCAAGAAAAATCGCTCTGGATTCTAGGAATATTTTAAACAGGTGAGTGTTTTTTCTTTCTTTTACCAGGTGGTTTCAGTAAATACAACTTTAAACATTTCATTTAAACAAAGAAGTGTTTAATAACCAAGTTGTTTGGGGTTGCTTTGTGTTTATTTGGAGACATTTTTTGTCTCTGATTGTTTGCATATTTTTGTCGTTTTTGTTGTTTCTTGGCTCATTCTGTGTCTCCTGTCGTTGTCTGGAATCTTGTGGGGGTACTTTGGGGCATTTTTTTTGGCTTCATGTGGTTGTCTTTCATGGCTTTGCATCATTTTGTGTCTCTTTTTGGTTGTTTTGTGCTGCTTTGTAGTAAATTTGTGTCTCTTTGTGGTCATTTTGTGTCTCTTTGTGGTCATTTTGTGTCTCTTTGTGGTCATTTTGTGTCTCTTTGTGGTCATTTTGTGTTTGTTTAGGTCATTATCTGTCTCTTTGTGGTCATTTTGTGTCTCTGTAGTCCTTTTGTATGTCTTTGTGGTCATTTTGTATCTCTTTGTGATATTTTTGTGTCTCCTTGTGGTCATTTTGTGTCTATTTATAATCATTTTGTGTCTCTGGTTATTTTGTGTGTCTCTGTGGTCATTTTGTGTCTCTTTGTGGTCATTTTGTGTCTCTTAATAATAATTTTGTGTCTCTTTGTGGTTGTTTTGTGTCTCTGGGAATATCTTGTATCTCCCCGTGGTCTTTTTATTTACGTGGGGTGGTTTTGTGTCTGTCCATGATAATTTTGTGTCTCCTTTGTTATAGTTTGATCTTCTTTGTGGTCATTTAGTGTCTCCTTGTTGTTGTTTTGTGTCTCTGAGGTTGTTTTGTGTCTCTTTATGATCTTTCTTAGTTTGTTTGTGGTTGTTTTGCATCCATTTATCGTAGTTTTGTTTCTTTGCGGTAGTAAAAATGTTAAATAAGATAGAAAATGTGACCTCCAGGTGGCGCTAGTAGACAGAGTAACTTTAATCCATCCTCTGGACACCGAGTGTGTTTGTTGGACATTTTCGTGAGCGATCACTGAGAGGAATGATGGCCAGATGAGAACAGCAGAGATGAGGAGGGAGGAGCTGATGATGGAGGGTTCAGGGCAGCTGTGATGTTACACTGATTTATGGATGCAATCAAGACGCTCAGCTGGTTTGTGAAGGTCGCTGCAGCTCAGGAGATCATTCTACTGTCTCAGTGCTGAACGACGGCAACTTTAAAATCTGATGTGGTGACATCCGTCAAAGTCCACCAGTTAGCACTGAAAGTCCTTTAATTTGAGGGATTTTAATGAACCATGTCTGAGTATTTGTAGTCATGTTGTGTCTTTTTAGGTCATTTTGTGTCTTTTTAGGTCATTTTGTGTCTCCTTGTGGTCATTTTGTGTCTCTTTGTGTCACTTTATGGTCATTTTGTGACTCTTTGTGGTCATTTTGTGTCTGTTTAGGTCATTTTGCGTGTCTTTGTGGTCATTTTGTGTCTCTGTAGATCATTTTGTGCCTCTTTGTGGTCATGTTGTGTCACCTTGCAGTCATTTTGTGTCTCTTTGTGTTGCTTTATGGTCATTTTGTGACTCTTTGTGGTGATTTTGTGTCTCTTTAGGTCATTTTCTGTCTCTTTGTGGTCATTTTGTGTCTCCTTATAATCATTTTGTTTCTGTGATCATTTTGTGTCTTTGTTGTCATTTTGTGCCTCTTTGTGGTCATTTTGTGTCTCTTTGTGTTGCTTTATGGTCATTTTGTGACTGTGGTGATTTTGTGTCTCTTTAGGTCATTTTGTGTTTGTTTAGGTCATTTTCTGTCTCTTAGTGGTCATTTTGTGTCTCTTTGTGGTCATTTTGTTTCTCTTTGTGGTCATTTTGTGTCTCTTTGTGGTCATTTTGTGTCTCTTTGTGTTCATTTTGTTTCTCTTTGTGGTCATTTTGTATCTGGTTTTGGTTGTTTTGAGTACAGACAACTTTCTTAGTGAAGTCAGATAATCCAAAGTTCGCTATGTCTGTATGTTATACTTTGTTTTAAAACAACTAAAATTCGTAAGAATTTTCCGTAACTAGAAACTTGGTTTTCATTTGGAGGAAAAAAGTGACTTGTCAATCATTTATTTTACCTTCCTTTACATTTTGGGAGGACTTTTCTTCAACAAAGTGCTAAAATCTGAACGTTAACGGAGATCCAGGTAAACTTCAGACACTAATACAATAATTTGATGGAATCTTATTCTGGTGTTTGAGAACATCATTCATGCCGATCTTCTGTATTGCAAAAAACTGTTAAATTTCAGACTGAATTTAGTAAAAGAATGTTACCCTACGAGTTAATTGGAAATTAACTGAAATAACAGTTTGTTTATTTATTTCAAAAGTTGTGTTTAGGAGAAATCACTGCTCATAACTGTTCAGTTTTGTGGATCAGATGCATTTATTCATTGTTTGCATTCATTGTGAGACTATAAAAATTCTAAAAACAGCTCACTTCCTGGTTTCAACACATCAAGCTGCTCATTAATAACAACAAAACATTATGTAAACAACATTATATAACATTTGAGCTGGGAAAAAAAGGCAGATTTCCACGAAGGCCCATTTTTGGCGTCGCATCGAGACACTGCGGCGGATTTGAACCTGCGCCTCCTCCGTCACCATGGCGACCTCGAACGTGCCAGCGCGCCGGGCTGCAGCTGCAGAGTGGCCATCTCATGTCGCATCTTCCCCGCCGTAATCCCATAATCCTCTGCTGCCTCCACTCTCACCCCCCCGATCGGATTAGAGGCTCCTGGATCAGAGCGCTGCATCCTCAACACACACCGGCACACAGACACCAACACACAGCCGCACACTGACACACACAGGCCTACCTGATGGCCTACATATCAGCCTCTTCCTCCTCGTTAGTGGTAATTGAACAGACTAGAGCAATAAACAGGTTTACAGACTGAAGGCGACAGACTGTGGACGGAATAAAGGTCAACGCGAGCAGCAACACTTCCATCCTGATCTTGTTTTTCTCACAAAACCTCACTGTACTGCCACCTTTATTAAATACAAACCAGTGTCCTTCAAGACATTTATTCAACAGGGAAAAATATCCACTGGCAGATGTTTAGTCCAAAAAATTGATGAAAGAAAATGAAAAGAGAAATTGAATCTCATCAGTGAACTATGTTGATTTATTTACAGAGAAACAAAAACATGTACACAACAAACCATATAAGTAAGCATTTTGGATTTGATCCCCTATTGACTAGTGATCGTCAGTCATACATGTTGGACACTGTGTCTGTGGAATATCTGAACTGAAAGAACTGAGTGTTTAATTGAAGAACTGAGTGGACAAAAAGGGGAGCAGAAAACCTGTTATCCAAAAGTAATGAACAAACCGTCTACAAAGACAGCCAAAACAAATGGATTAAAAAGATTCAAATATATAAATAATGGTGAAAAAATGAAAAAAAAATGCTAGAAATGCCCACTGAAAAGTGTGAGTAAAAGTTATTTTTTAGCTACACAATAACAGTTCAATAACTTGCTAAAATGTGGAATAAACAGTTTCAAACCGTTAGCTACAAGTATGGCTAACAGTTGAAATCATTAGCATAAAGTATGACAAAGAACTAGAATTGTTAGCTAACAGAGTGACTAACTGTTGAAGCTGTTAGCTAACAGTGTGGCTAACAGGTAAAACTGTTAGCTAACAGTACAGCTAACAGTTTATATTGTGAGTGAACAGTGTGGATAACAGTTGAAACTGTTAGCCTGAAGTATGGCGAACAAGTGAAATTGTTAGCTAACGGTATTACTAAGCATTGAAACTGTTAGCCAGCAGTACGGCTAACAGTTTAAATCGTTCAGTAACAGTATTGCCACGAATTAAACAGTGAGAAAACGGTACAGCTAACAGTTGAAATACCCTAACATGGGTCTCTGTAGCGTCATTTGGAATAACAACATGTTACTCTGATCTGTAACTTGCAAACTAATGTGCAATAATGACTAGAATTAACTAGTTTGTGCTTTGTTTTGCTTTTTGCAACACATACTTATTATTTATGTTTTTATAAAATAATTCATGACCACGTTAATATATTTTGAGGACCCAGGACAACATTTTGCGCCTTTACCATCACTGTTAGCACAAGCTAATCTGTTCAGTTGAGCAAAATCATAGATCACAATGTAGAAAAAATGTCTGCATTGAATTTTGTTTCAGTGTTGTCGCATGAAAGCTGTGGTCGCTGCTTGTTTGTTGACATCAGACTGTCAAACGCTGGCAGGGTCATCGGAGCTGTTTTTAGCTCATTAGTCGGTTAATTAAGTGAATCAGATCACACAGCTGGTGGAAGTCCTGCCGCCAGGAAGGAAGCACCATGTTTGGAGAAAAGCTGCTTCGTAAGCAGACAACACGACTCCAGGCCACGATTTATCTCTCTGTGTTCCAGACGAGGCCTTCGGATCTCGGGCAAATGTGTCAAAGGGCATGATATTTCAAGAAATGTCTGAGAAACACCAATGAAGCTCATAAAAATAATGATTATTTGCATTTCAAAATTCAGTACCACCTTTGCTATCATTGACTTTTCTTTCCCTTATACTTCAAAATCAAGAATATACTGGGACCTGCTTGGACTAAAATAGGTGCTGTATTGTTAATTTCTGTCTATATGGATATTTTTTTATCCATTTTTAGTTTTTTTTTTTTTTAAATCATGTTTGAAGTGCTTGTTCTTTTAAATGTTGAACGGAGAAAACTGAATTCTAACCATTATTGTCTGTTTGAACTTGTTTGTTTCGTCTTTATACTGGAGGCTTTTCAGCTTTTACTCTGACCTTATTATATTTCTAATTTCTGTCTCTGACACATAAATCACACAATTGTTCAAGTTAGTCTTGTAGTTTTGAAGTTGTTGTTTGTTTTTTTCTGGCAGAAACTTCAAAAGTAACCACATAAAGTTGAACAGATGGTGCTTTATATTGTTTCCGATGTCTGAATGTCACTTCTACTTCTTTGTGACAGAAGATTGGTAAATAACCTGCTAATCTCTAATAAGGAAGCATGTAAATAGTTAAGTTTTCTGTATTTTAGGAGGAGACTGGAGGGGTCAAAGCTGATGGATCTGATGCTAAGTCAGCATACCTGGATGTAGAGATTCACCAGGAAGATCCTTTCACCTGAACTGCTTGCATCAAGGCTGAAGATACAAGATCCTCACCAGCAAAATGGCTTCTCTCGTCACTGCGTTCAACGCTACAGCTACAGGTGAGTCAAACCTGGTCAACATCTGTTTCCAGATTGTTCTCCTGAGCTTTAACAGAAAACCACCATGACATTTCAAACTGTTGATAACAATGTCGCTTGAATTTCTCCAAAATTTGGACTAAACTGCACCATTTCCTTCCATTTCAAAACAAAATATTCAACTATAAAATTGTGGAATATGGTTGCCAGTGAACTAGTAAAACTACCTGTCGAGTTTGAAATGCATGCTATATTTAAAAATATCTGCAAAATGTCCTTGAACTCAATTTTGAAGTGCTGCTCAGTCGGAAAATTATCCTAATCTAAGCTTAAAATGTAACTAAAATTACGCGTCTCTTTAGCCAAATAGATTTGCTAAAAATGAAACATTTTTAATAACCAAATTTTGTAAAAATTCAAAAAATTCTGCGCTCCTGTGCACAAATAGCCATGAGCAACTGACAGTCACATGAAAAAAATTCAGACTGTTCAGCTGAACTGCAGGCAGTGTTTGCACAGAGCAGATAAGTTATAAGTATAAAAGCAAATTAGACACGGAAAGGAAAATAAACATCCAAGCTTTCAAATCTTGATATTTTATCAAAAATCACTTAATTCTACGTTTCATTTATAAAAATCATCACCATAAACTGTTAGCTGTAAGTAGATTTTGTTTTTTTGTTTTTTTTTTTGTTTTTTTTAAAATTCTGGGCTTTTTTAAACCTTTTTAAAAACCACGTGTTTTTTAAGGCATATTTTCTTCAGAATAATAAATAAAAATAAACGCTAAAATAACACCATTTATCAGAGCCAGAAAGTGTTAAATACAGAAAGAATTCTCAACTTTATAACGTCAGATGCAGTTTTGTTAATAATCCTCAACCAAATCTAAGCTTAAAGCCATGATAATTCATCAACTCACACTATTTCATGTCTTCTTTTTTTTTAAATTCCCAAAAAGATACAAACCCAGTTCTGTAAAAAACTAAAAATTCTGCCCTTTCCAACACAACTGTGAAGCCATTAGTGACTCAGTCGTGTTTAACACTAATGGAACAAAAATTCACTTTTTGCATGAACTGCAGGCAGTGTTTAAACAGAGCAGGGAGGGGACGATGATGCAAGCAAATGAAAAATGTAAGTCAGAAAACATATCTATAGTATGTAAAGATGAATAAAATAAATGCAGCATGGCTCCAAAATAGTGACCAGAGGAGCAAGTTGTTGAAGATACAATTAGAACGAATTAGACAAAATTCGAAAAATGAGACACAAAACGAGATACGAAATGAGACGAGGCTGTAAACATGGAAATAGTGAAATATCTACATTACACAAAGCCACTTTTTTCCAGTCTTGGAGAAAAAACTGTCAAAAAAAGGCCACAAAACAACACAAATGAGACACAAAAATGACATCAATTAGACAAAGTGAGAAAAATGAGACACAAAATGAGATAAGAAATGCGTAAAGCATAATGGAACACTAAAACAAAAGCAGCATGGCTCAGAAACGGTGAACAGAGGAGCAGGTTGTTGAAGATACATTCAGCATGGTGAAACATCTTTCTACTGATGATGAGCAGAGTACAGAGAAGGAGTTTGTTGAGCTTGGAAAAACATGACTAGTAGAATATCTGTCATATTTGTTCCTAGTATTTGTAAAGTTTGTAATGGAAAATGATTTATATGCTAATTCCAAGAAAGTGAAGTTTTGTTTCTGTCTGTTTTTATGGCAGAATAACTGTCATACTGCACAAAAGATATTTGACTTCTCTCCACATCGAGTCATGGTTGTTCTGTTTCCATTGAGGTGCAAGATTTTATACCGCAGAGAGTAAAAACTGACAGTAAAGAAACAGCTTCATTAGTTGACATCCAGTCAGTGACAGTCTGTGTAAATCTTTGCCGTCACTCTAATGAATATAAACCCCAAACTGAACAATCGGTCGCTGCCTTGTTGTCTCAGTGTTTGTGTCTGCCAGGCATTAAATTAAAGGAAGGAGTCTTTTCCTGCAGCAGTAAAGTATCTCCAGCCGTGATGGCGACCACACGGAGCTAATCTCTGAACTGAAAACCACCTCCCCCGCACACACAAAAACAGCTCCTGACAACCACAACAACATATGGTGAACGCTAAGCTGCCGTCAGGTCATAACAGCGGAGCTTCAAACTCTGGCACGTCGCTGCCCCGACTTCCCGGCAGCCGTCACAAGGGATTACCGATGAGCAGCACTTCATCGAGTCGTGACTTCGAACTCCTGACACAATGGAAGGAAATAATCCAAACCTGAAAGGAGCACCAGCATCTTTGTGTTACCGCTTTGTGAAATTCGGACGCTTGCAAAGATCTTTAATTTCGTCCTTTGGCAATAATCAACAGATGACTTTATGGATTTAAATTTCTTTTTAAGCAGTTTAAAGTCAAAGCCACAAAGGTGATCCAGGAGTGAAAAATGCTGCTGACAGTAAAGTTGTAGAATGTGTTTAGATTAACTGCAAAAAACTTTTGAAAGTCTGGCAGCAGAGTGCCAGAAAAAATATCTAAAAAAAATGTCTGCATACTGTGATGTTCAAAAACTGTCAGAAAAATAAACAAACTGAAAAAAACTTGGAAAATGGCAGCAAATGTCCTTAAAATAATGATGTTTTTGCTGATTAAATACTGGAACGCACTAATTTTACGATCACAAAGAATGAATTACTATTCACTAAAAATACAGACTATTGATGAGGACATTATTTAAATTTCTGGCCTCTTATGTATATTTGTTTGTTTTTCCGTGATTTTATGCAATATCTGTAATTTAATAAAACATGTAAAATCTGTAAAGTAACAGAAAAATTAGTGTAAATTAATTAAAATTTACTGTTTTGCAGTCTTTAACATACATTATTTGTCTTTTAAATATTGGCAGTTATCTGTAAAGTAATATTGTTTATCTCATTTAAATGGGTTGCACATTTAAAAAAATGACATTTGTAAAAATAAAACAAATACATATTTTTGATGGGGACATTATTTAAATTTTGGTCTTTTTTTTAATTACCATGGAAATTTTTACTTTTTTTTCAGTGATTTTACAAAATATCATCTGTAATTTATCGAAACATGGAAAATCTGTACAATACCAGTTTGACAATTATTTACAATTTTCCAATATTTAACCTACTTTATTTTTCTTTCAAATATCTGTGAGTTGTGTGATCACACATTGGAAAAGAATGAATTACTATTTATAAAAGTACAGATTTTTGCTGCGGACATTATTTAAATTTTTGGCCCCCTTTTTTTAAACGTTAAAACTTCACATAATTTGAAATATTGGCCAATATCTGAAAAATAACATTTTCTAGCTCATTTAAATACAGTAAAACGTTAGAATGGTATGGTTTGGATCTAGGAAAAGACGCATTATTTGAAAAAATACAGATTTTTGATGTTGACATTATTTAAATTTTTGGCCCCTTTTTTAAAAAAAATTACCATCTACATTTATTCTTTTTTCTGTGATTTATGCAACTTCAGGAATTTAACAAAACATGTAAAATCTGTTAAATATTACTTAGAAAATATATTTGCCATTTTCAGTCCTAATCATACTTTATTTGTCTTTCAAATATTGGCAAATATCTGTAAAATAATATTTTTCCGCTCATTTAAATGTAGTAAAACTTCATGATTGTATGATCACACATTTTTTACAGTCTACATGTAAATTAATACTTTTTTTTGTGATTTAATTTGCTACTATCCATAGTTTAACAAAACAGGAAAATTCTGTCAAATAACAGTAAATTGAAAGAAATTATTATTTTTTTTTTTAATGGGGCAGTACAGTGTTGAATTAGAGCATTCACTTTAAACGAGGTGAATACTTATGCAATCATTTATTTTATATTTTCAATTAATTCACATTAATTTGTAGAAATCTGTTCTCACTTTGAGATTAAAGAGTCTGTTTTTTGGTAAATTATTGTTAAAAAAAAAAAAAAGAAGAAGCCAAATTAAGTTGGCAGCGATTCAATATTATACGGATATATTATACTAAAGTGTTCCCTTTTACAGGAGGAGAAGCCACACATCAAAATAAAACTGCCACTGCTGTTCCATCGTGTGAATTAGAGGTAATTCAGTTTATGGTGATTGATTGCAGAGTGATTCGTCAAAACGTTGTCAAAGCGAAGCGACAGCCAGGATTCACTTGTTAACGTCTCGTCATATTCGACAGCAGGTTTCTTGTTCTTATCTTTGGACGCTGCGATTCTCGTTTCACTCACGGGATTTCAAAGTGGCTCACGGCAGGAGCTGTGTGACCGACAGACGGGTTAATTAACTTGTTTGTAATCTCGTTGAAAAGCTCCCCGGCCGTCTTCTGCTATCACAATGAACCTTCTCGTTTCGGATTCAAGTCCTCGCTGCAGCAGCTGTTTGAGTGCTGTGAAGGATGGATGACATCTTCTGTCCAGAAGGTCACGAATTCAGTTTGAGAAAACGTACGCAGACATCCACGTGTCCTTGAGCGATTCTAGAAACACTTCCTGTCCTCTGGAGAGAAAGAGTTTCAGCCAAATTGTGCAGCTTCAGATCGATAATTTATGATGTCAATGGTTCAGATTTGACATTTTGTTGAGCATCAGTATCTGAAATGAGCTACCATTAGATTCATTTTTGGTATTTAGCTGATGTATGCAGGTGAAAGCATCAATCAAACTTATTACAATGATAAAAGGTACAGCAAAAACTGTTGTTTGTCTGTTTGCAATGTTAAATATTTCTGTTGTGAGCAGTTACTGAGGAAGAGAAATAAACAGAAACTGGATTATAAACAGGACACCTTAAAAATGAAACAAACTGTAAGTAATGTGACCCAATTTAAGAGTTTTTGACGCTTTCTGTTCTCAAATTGGTCATCCAAGCTTGACTATCGCTAAAGGAACTTGAGTTAAATGAGCTGTTGTGTGGTTTTTGTGTTTTTTATGCAGTGGTTTCCTAGTTTTTCACATCTGAGATGAACTGGAACTGAAACCTACAACCCCAGCAGTCTGAGCATCATCGCTAAAGTTCATTAATTATCGCCTCTGCGTCCAAACATCTCCGTATATCAGCCGGAGTTTACGGCGTTTGATCCGGAGGTGGAGCAGCCGTTTAACCTTTTTATGGAGCTTTAATTCTCGCTCGGCCTTCCGAAGGGTTTCCTCGCTTCACCGGCTCGCCCAGTTAAATGAAATTTATGCGACTCCAGTCCTCCTGATGAAATTTAAGCCGAGTTCCGGTGGTTACATTGAAAGTGTCCGGCCTCGTAAAGAGGATGCCTTCCAACCTCGGCAGCTTCATCAATCACAGCTGATAATTGTGATTGATGGGGCAGGAGCTCGGACGAATGAAGGCCGGAAAACATTTAGCCGAGTGCGGCGAGGAAGTGTGAGATTAATGGCGATAAAAGTGACTGAGCGAGGGTGAAGGTGCAGCGTTTTAACACCAGTAAATCATTAGCACATTAATGCGGAGATGTCAGGGGAAGTACTGTAAACAAACAAGCACCATGTCAGCCGCCGCTGCCCCGGCTTTCCATCTTGGTTTGGGTTGGATTTGAAGGGAACCTGTTGGATATTTTCAGACTTTTTGCGAATGAAAAATGGAAGTAATGTCTTCAGGCTTCTCTATTTTATAATGCTGTCCTAGTTCCTCGAGATTGCAAAGTGAAGAAGCCGATATTGGGGATGCCTAATTTATCAGTTGGTCAAACCGCAAAGAGTCACCAAACTATGCCAAAGTGATGCAAAATGACTCTTACTCAATCCCAAAGAGACTCTGAATGACTGCAAAGGACTATAAAGAGACGTAAAATAAGTGAAGACAATTGAAATGTAGTCAGACTTACTTAAAACGCATATAAAGAGATTGAAAAATGACTATAAAGAGACACAACAAGATATAGACTGAAAATGATCAATACAAAGAGACTCAGATTTACCCAAAACAGTTATAAAGAGCCTCAACAAAACTAGAAAGACACTCAGAAAGTCTCAAAACAACCACAGATAGACTCAGTCTTATTCAAAGCAACCACAGGGAGAATCAAAATGTGTCACAATATTTAGAAAAACACCAGGAATTAATCAAAAACAAATACAAAGATAGTCAGCATTAGTCAAAAACAATAACAGAGAGCCTCAAAATAACAAGACACACACTCTGAATTATTCAGAATAACCAAGAAGAGACTCAGAGACATGAAATGACTACAACAAATATAAAATGACACAAAACTGACACTCAAAAGTACGTGATTAAAAACAACCAGAAAGAGATGCAAACCAACAAAATTAAAATGTGAAAAGAACACAAATGGACACAAAATGACTAAAAATAGATAAGAAATTAGTCATCATCTTTAGACGCAAAATGACTCAAAACAGTTAGAAATGGCCACAGCTTCCTGAGCTGTCATTGGTGAGTTCCAGTATTTTCTCGTCCTCTTTCAGCTCATCGACCTCCTGCTGCCAGTTTTTGGTCTGACTCTCAGAGCTCTCAGTTTAAATCTGTCTGGATCTGTCTGCTTCCAGCTGTTTTTCCAGCTCATCGAACTCCTGCCTTTATTTCCCCGCAAGTTTTCCATGAAGGTTTAATTTCACTTTACGGTTGTGTAGGTGGTGGCAAAACGTTGACTGTTCAACCAACACCTGCCTGATGTGTGGCAACCCTAACATATCTGATAATAATAATAATTATACCTATTCAATTGGTAGCAACAACTCATTCGGTTCAACTGGACATATTACCAGGTAATATAGCTGCTGCACATCGCTCCATCTAGATCTGCATTCAGACACAAAATGACTAAAAACAACGACAAAGACATTTAAATTGACCATAAAAAGACACAAAATGACTCAAATCAACTAAAAAAGAAACTGAGACAGAGTTGAGATTTACAACAGCTAACAACACTCAAACCAACTAGAAAAGACTTCAAACCAACTAAAAAGACACTCAGGCCAACTAAAAAAGACATTCAAACAACTGAAAAGACATTCAAACTAACTAAAAAAGACTTCAAGCCAACTAAAAGGACATTCAAACCAATTAAAAAAAAACACTTAAACGAACTAAAAAGACACTTGAACCAACTAAAAAACACTTAAACCAACTTAAAAAGATACTCAAACTAACTAAAAGGACATTCAAACCAACTACAAAGACATTCAAACCAATTAAAAAGACATTCAAACCAATTAAAAAGACATTCAAACCAACTAAAAATGGCACTTAAACCAACTGAAAAGACATTCAAACCAACTAAATAGACCCTCAAACCAACAAGAAAGACTCAAACCAATAAGAAAGACACTTAAATCAATTAAAAAAGACACTTAAACCAACTCAAAACTCAGAATGAGTCAAAACAGCGACAAAGAGACAAATACAAAGAAGCTTAAATCAACTATAGACTGACTCAAAACCAGTAAAACTCGCACTAACTCAAGGTAACTGCAAAAAAATTGACAACTGTAAACATTCAAACAACCACAAAGAGATTTACACTGACTCAAAACAAACAAAAAAACAAACAAACAAAAACCCCTCAGAATCTGAAGAACTCTGGAAAATCCGCCACAAAACAACCACAAAACACTCAAACCAACCCCAAAGTGAGTCAGACTGATGAAATACAACCAAAAACATTTGGAAACTCCAGAACTCCAATCTTTTTGATTTTGTGGTACAACTTGTCAAACCTCCTCAATCAGACATACAAGTTCACTTTTATCTGTTTGTTTTTGTGACCAAATATTTCCTATTAAGAAGTAAGCTATATGTTAGATGTTCTATATTATAATTATTATGGACCAGATACATATGGTTTAGTTAATCTGTGATCAGAGATGAGACTTTTCATGACAACTTAAACACCTTTTTTCGTATTTCAACTCGACTGTAATCAGATTATTTTAACTACCTGTCAAGTATTGGAGATTCTAAATCAATGACATGATGAGAGATAAGAGTGAAACTTTTAGGCTTTTATCTTTAAGAGTTCCACAGATATTGTCGTTCAAACAGCCTTAAACTTCACTGTGCAACTAAAAGTCCAGCAGAAGCGACTGAAGCATTTTCCTCCCCAACATGAAACATTAAAAGTGCAAAAATTGTAAATTAATTAGTTTTTTTTTGCAGTTTCAACTCCTAAACCAAGCTACTGTCGGTACACATCACCTGTCTGACTGCAGTTATTAAACAACCAACATAATTTATGGATTTCATTAAAGATTCGGTCCTGCTAAAGTTAATTTATCGCTACTTCTTCCTGACCTTTGAAGCTCTGACAGGAAGCGATCCAGTCGGACGGCTCAGGTTGCCATGGGAAACCTGTGGACAGAGGGGGGTTCTGGGTAATTGTTGTTGAGCCGAGGTGGGAGCCGGCGAGGGCTCAGAGAAAATGATTTCACAAAGGAGGCCCTACAGAGAGGAGATGGTGCTGAATTACATTACCTGTGCCGCTCGCTGTATCTACCTCCATTGATCCAACGCCAGGTGAAGCCACAGATGAGGTTTAGCCCCCAGCTGTAAAATATCTATCTGCCTCTGAACTGAAGTAATGGCCTCAGGCCAGAGTCGAGAACTCAGCCAAAGACACATTTCATCTTTAACCATAAACCTCATATATTCTTTTAAAGCAGCAGCTGATTCTCAATCCAGATTCTTCATGCAGATACCTTTAATTACTACAAAGATGTTCTGCCGGTCTTCAGAGACTATTTTTTGGGTTGCGTTGCTCCATCTTTCGCTTCAAAATACCCCAAATTAGTTGTGCTGGATTCAGATCAGGTGACGTACTTGTCTAGATCGTAGTTTTCACTTTGTTCTTGTGTGGAAACCTCTTTGGATGGTTCTCATGCTGGATCATTCCTCTTCTTCTAGCTTCTGCAGGCTGGGAGTCATCTAGTCAGCCAGTGCTTTGATATATCCTCATGGTGCATCTATAAATATCATCCTCCCAACACGTTTTGCACCAATACGATCCTCCGTGCTTCACTGTCAGGACTATGCATTCACTGTGGTAGTCCTGTTGAGGCTCACACCAATCGTCCTGGATTCCATCTGAGCCGAAGAACTTCATCTTGGTCTAAAGAATGTCCTCTCAACATTCATCAGGTGTCTTCATGTTCTTTAGGAAGTCACATCTTGCCATTTTTTGCTTTAGAATAGGAAGTGTTTGTCTTCTTGTCCTCTGTCCATAGAGGTTGATATTTTTCACACTGTGAGCTTCATAGAAACTCAGATTTCCATTGATAACCTTTGAGTAGTTCACCATCCACGGAGACATTTTTGGAGGACGACCATTGTAACCCTGATTGGTGGAACCATGGCTCCTTCTATACCTCCTGATTACTGCTTCGACTGTGTTTTCATTGATTTTTTAGTTGGTTACTGATCTTCTTGTGTCTTTCACCATCTTTGTAAAGTCACACAATGAGACTTTTCAGTTCCCCTTGCAATTCTTTTCCATGTGGAGCCATGATACAAGTCCAAAACTGATGAAGTTCTGCTGTTTTAGAACCATGTTCATGCAGTTAGGCTGAGTGGAATTTACAAGTGGGCTCAGTTTAGTTTCAGTGATCACAGTATTTAAGTGTATTAAGTTTGTTCTTTGGAACCTAATATAGTTTCTCTGATTGTTCATAAGAGAGAATGCTGCTGTTGTCTACTGTATCTTTTGATTTTGGATTGTTGGTTGGTCAATACAAGGTCGCTTGAGTTAGCATTAGCTGCAGCGTTTGACAACCTAATATTGATAATGCTGAACGATACCACAGTTAGTTCGGACAAACAAGAGAAATCTGAATCTCGTCACTCCTGCAGAAGCCTCGGTAAATCAGTCAAAAAGGAACATGAGAGCTGCTCCATCTTATACGGCCATTTAGAAGGTGATTCTCTTTTAAGGGAATCATTCATCATGAATATTGAGCCTCAGTTTGAACCAAATGATCCGACCTTTTCAGTAACAGCCATCCGTTGTCGTCATCTTACAAGATGAATCTGTATCATTTGAAGCTGTTGCCAAAACACTCTCCGTTTATGTGGGGAAAACATCATTACCCTCTGCTGATCATCCCGTATCTCCAGTGTCCTTGAGTCAAACTTCAAATCCCCTCCTCTCTTTGTAAGTTGCTTTGGATAAGAGCAACAGAAGTCGTAAAAAGTGCTTGATGCAGGGGATCCAGGCGGTGAAATGGTAATCATTAAGTAACCAGGGATTTTAGGGATTTACGGATTTAAAGGTCGCCTTTCTGAGAGTAGCATCGTTTGGTTTCATTGTGTCGACAGATTGGGCCTCTCTGTATTTCAAATTGCAGATGGAGGGCTCAGTTTGGATCAGGAGCATGAATAAAATGGCCAAAAAAAGGGAAAATACCCTGAAAGCACGAACTATTATGGCTAAAAAGGTACGGATATTAATTTGTTTCCTAAAACTGGCCATTGTCCAAACCTGCAGAGGATTCTTGAAGTGATTTACGATTGGCTTAAATGCAAATTCATCATCAGGAATTAACGCTAAATCCTAAAAATGCTGCCTAAGTGCAGGAGAGGCTGCACATTTCAGGTGTGTGTTGGTGTGCATGTGTTAGAAGAAGATACAGCGCTCTAATCCGTGGCCTTTTCCCGCCGCTGCGACCGAGGAAATGATGAATAAGTAATTTCCCGTGAACAGGTTGTGCAACCTCAAGTGTGGCGTCGTCGACGTAAATGAACAGATGGAGGCCAGAGAGAGAGGAATGGGCTGGGGACGAGAGGAGGAGAGGAGGGAAAATAATAAAGAAACAATTCAGTCTGAAGATGAAATGTCTTGTTCTCTCTGCAAAAGGAAGAAAAAAACTGGTTTCTGGCAGTTTTATTCTGCTGTGCATTCACAAGGCAATTTACTGCAATGGCTTCACTTACAGTTCAACAATTCACTTTCTCCGCCTTCAAAATGTGGCGTTTCAGCCACGTTTAAAGCCAAAACTACCAAATAGATCATAGGTTTATTAAAATGTACATCAGTTTGTATGCAGCCTCTAATAAACTATTCGATCTGTTAATGTTCAGCCTCTGTTTTACATTAATTCTCATGTAAATCAGCTTCCGATCAGTTCCTATATGTATAAACTGAGCAGACCAGTCCCACTCAAACTGCATAAAACACTGATAGTCAGATACAGTATGAAGAAATACACTTTAAAAAAACAACATAAAGATGTGTTCCATTTTGTTTGACTGACTTTTTCCATATTTTTTTAAGTGCACAAACATGTCATAAAATTACAGAAATAAACTGTAAACCTACATGTTTAAGGTAAAAATTCCATAATCTTGAAAGAAATAATACATAATTTTTATGACAAACAAAATATATTCAGAAATTTATCGCAATTTAATCAATATTTCTTGTTTATTTGATTGATGAAACAGTTTTTTAACATTACAAATATAAACCAGGTCCTCAGTTTACGACGTCCTCGACCTACAGCGTTTCGTGGTTATCTCCCCAAATTCTTTTTAAGAAAGTCGTGTTCCATCATTCCGATGTATGACCTTTGTGACGTTAAAATAACTTTCGTGTTGGAACTAGCTGGCTAGCGGAGTGGAAGAATACGTCGTCCCACAGCCCTACAGGAGGAAGACGGCTTTGTTTACATTCACCGGTTGTACGCCACATATGTTGCCGTATGTGAGTTCCGACTTACGGTGAAAATCGAGTTACGTCGCGCCATAGAAACGGAATCAAAATTAGATACCGTCAGTCAACAGAGAACAAAGTATTGGTTTTCTAAATATGCATCGATTTATTTGTTAACTGAGCGATAACTATGTTATTTAGTTATTTTTAAACTTGTAAATAACACACTTTGTGGACCCGTCTATCCGCCCCGATCTCCTCCCTGCTTGGTTTTGCAGTGTTTTAACATTAAATTACTTCCTCCTTTGCTTTTGATAGTAGAAACTCTGCCTTTATGGGGAATTCTGAACACAAATACTCAGATTTTCTCCCAGGAACTAATGTTTTCCTTCACAAATTAGGCAAAGTCTTATTCTGTGTTTGTAATTTGCTCTTCCAAAAGAAAGACTCTATAATAAAGGAGTTTCCATTGCTTACTTACAGATGCAAACTGTAAGTTAAACTCCTCGAAATTGCATTTCTATATGTTAAAGTGCAGCATCTCATAGATTTCAATGGAAATAGAAGTTAAACTGGGTTTTCTGTTAATATAAAAAGGAACATTTGTTAATTTATATATTCGTCAAATGGAAAATATGTTGATTTTATGACTTCATGTATGTTTTTTCATCATAATGTTGCATCTAGTGCAGTTGCAACTTGTGCAAACCACAGAAAGATCTTGGTCTGTTTTAAAACAGCCTTAACCAAAGTTTGTTGGTTCATCTGTTTTGTTTTGTTTTTCTAAAGAGTCTAAAGTGCTTCGTATGTGTAAATTTTGCAGTATTAAATTGGAAAACTGGTTTGTTGTACAGAAACACAATTTGTAGGAGCGTTAGCATTTTTTTAAATCTTATCCATTATAAATTTAAAGATTAATCGGTCTCTACTTGTGATTTTAACAGCATTAAACAACACAAAACCTCAGTTCCAAAGAAATTAATTACTTTGATCATAATCCATGAAGTAGCTTTCTTCTTGTTCTCCTTTATGAGCATTTAGAACAGATTTTAGGCCATGAATTACCAAGAGTTTATAATTTTGCTATTTTCAGTATATTTCTGACAAATAATAATAAAGATTTTTTTAGACTTTTTTCTATATTCGCACAAAATCTACTGCAGGATTACAACAGCTCTGGTTGTCTGGGAACAGTTCAAATCCTCCTCGAATGAAGCTCCTGAGCCGTTTTTTTTCCTGCTATTTTAAGCTCTTCTTTGCCTCGTTTTTCAGGAATTCCTGTATTTGCATTCAGGCCACATCTGAAATTCACCAGATTCCCGGTGTTCCTTCCCAGAACCAACCTGGCTGACAAGCGAGCGCTCGGTCATTCTGATGCAAAGCGAGCTGCGCTGATAGCGAAGCTCCTTGATAATGCGGTGAATAGAAAGCTGCTTTTCACATCCCATAGTTCCCATTCATCCCAGCTGAATAGACGCGTCCAATCCAGTCTGGGCCTCTAATAAGAGCTGAACTACGGGGCAGCAACGGTCCAACAGAAAACAACGACCAGCTTCCTGGGCCAAACTTCTCACGAGGTGCTTCCTCCAATGAAAACACTTCAAGGGTCTTTAAAGTTCTTGAAATTTCCTTGATGCAAACTGTTCTTGTAAAATGTAATGTTTTAAACGTAAGTAGGAAACATGAGCTGCTTTTATTGTCTCTGAAGATGGAAAATGATTTAGTTTGATGTTGCAGAAGTGATTGAAAAGGTGAAGATCAAGTTCAGTGGTTTGCTGTTGGAATTTGGTCAGATTTCCCCTGATCTTCTATCCTACCTAAAAATCACATAATCTGAGAATAATACTATGTTGACTCACCGTGAATGCAGTTTTGTGGCACCTTTACCTTTTTTTTACTGTTGTTTTTACAATATGTCATTTAAAAAAATGTAATTTTTATCTTCCAGATTTTTTACAGATTTTTTTTCACATTGGGTGCCAGAAATTATAACATTAAAAAGCTGTGAAAATATTGACAAATATCTGTAAAATAATTAGATTTTAACTGATTTAAATATAGTAAAACAGTGCAATTTAATGTCCACACATTGTGAAGTATTTGTGAAAATATTACCTTTAGTTTTGGTCTGTTTTTGTTACAACTAACATGTAAATTAATAGCTATATTTCCTGGGATTTAGCTAGATATCTGTAATGTAACAAAACACTGAAAATCAATAAAAAAAAAGTAAAAAATGTTTCAAAAAATAAAATACATTTAAAACTGTTTTTAAAAACATAAATTTTGCGATACTAAAAAAAATAAAATCAGTAAATCTGGAAATAAATAAAATCTGTCTAACATTTGCAGAAAAAGAAATGTTTTACTGAAACAGTTTAAAACTAGTAGTCCAGCAAAAACAATGGCAAATAATGTTTTTTGCTGATTTAAATACGCTAAAATATAGTATAGTTTTATTTTTAAATGTTGGAAATTAATAAACTACCATTTATAAAAACAGATTTTGATATTATCGACCTGTTTTCTTATAGTTAACATGTTAATAATAATCTGTTAAAGAAAAAAAAATCCGTAAAGCAGCTACAAATTCTTCCAAAACATTTTTATAGGAAAACAGTTTTTTTTTTTTTTTACAGTTTTTTCCCACAATGGGTGCCAGAAAAATGCAAGAAAAATCTGTAAAATAATTATATTTGAGCTGATTTAAATACAGTAAATCAGTGTAATTTTATAGTCACACAGTAAAACAGTAATAATAATAACAAATAATGACAAATATCTGTAAAATAATTAGATTTTGACTGATTTAAATATAGTAAAACAGTGCAATTTAATGTCTACACATTGTGAAGTATTTGTGAAAATATTATCTCCAGTTTTGGCCTGTTTTTTGTTTGTGATTAACGTGATTAATGCTTATTTTTCCTGGGATATAACTAGATATCTGTAATGTAGCAAAACACTGAAAATCAATATTAATAATAAAAAAATCGTAAAAAATAAATACAGTTAAATCTGTTAAAACTGGAAATTTTACAGTACAATTAAGAAAATCTATATATACAAACAAACACATAAATAGATATTTGTAGTGTAACAAAACACCATAAATCAATTTTTCCAGAGAAAACTGTACAAAAATAACAACGAAAAAATGGTAAAACTGTTTTAAAAAAGCTGAAATCTACAGTGCTCAAAAATCTGTAAAAAAAATAAAATAATATAAAAAAAATCTGGCAACAATAATGACAGCAAAAAATTTAAAGCTGGTTTTATTCAGTAACATTTTAAAACTCGTAGTACAGTGAAAATAATGGCAGATTTTTTGTTCATTTAAATACATTAAAATGTGGTATAATTTTATACTAAAATGTTTGGAAACAATAAATTACCATTTATAATAAAAACAGATTTTTGACATTATTGGCCTGTTTTCTTATAGTTTGCATAATAATCTGTAAAAGACAACAACAAAAAAAAATCAGTACAATAAAAAAAAAATTCTTTCACAACATTCTTCAGTTTAAGAGGAAACAAATCTTCATATATAAGAAGCTGGAAGCGAATAATGTTTGAAATTTTCCTTTGATTAATGACTTAAAACACCTAAATGCTCAATAAACAGATGGGAATTTAGTCCACCTTCACTTTTTAATCATAAAAATGACAAAGACCAGCAGACTAGAAAATAGAATCTGTTTTTTTAACTAATGCTGCTTTAGATGATGTGAATTCATGATTAATTTGGATGTTTTGGAGCAAACACAGAAAAAACGGCAGACTTAAATAATTATTCAGATTGGGTCTGGATTTTTTTTAATGCGATTCTTCATGTGGAATAAATGAAAGTTGAGCTGGTTTGATGGAGCTGCTGCTGCTCTCGACCCTGAAAGTGTTTGAGGAAGTTCAGGTCGACTAAATGGATGTCAGAGCATCACTTCACGGCTCACACCATCCATCCATCACAGACCGAGGACGACGTTCCGTCAGACGGAGACGCTTCCTAAAATCCTGAGTCTGAAGCAGGCAGGAGCTCATGAGCAGAAAACGGGCTGAAAGTGGAGAACTTTTCCTGCTAGATGTTCACGTCTCTGGAGACTTTTCACAAATACAACCAGCTTTGTACGAGAGACAGAAGAGGAGGAGTTTTAGTTCCTTTGCTGCGATTAATTAGGGTGTAAAAGCTACTTTCCTGCTCTGTTTTTGGTCTAATTAGCTGCATGTGTTGCTGCCTTTAAAAGCTCCCTGAGACTGAAAACCAACAGGATGTTTTTCACTTAAAAAAAAAAAAAAATTACAGGTAAAGCTGTTAAAAAATAAAAACACTGAAAAAATAGTAGATAAATTTAAAAAGTACAGAAAATACACACAACTGAGAAATACTGTAACATCAAAAAACTGAAAATAATAACAAATAATAATTACAAAATAATTACATTTTCTATCATTTCAATGCACTAAAAATGAAAGAAGAAATTGTTGTTTTTAAAAATAGAAATTTTTGACGTTGACATTGTTTTTAATTTTTAAACATTTATTTGTTTTCTTATTTAATAGGCAACATTTTTTTTCTTTAAAATAAATGCAAATGTCAGTAAAATAGTATGTCTTGCTAATTTAATACAGTAATAGTGTACAACCAGATATTGTAAATGAAGCGTTTACTAAATGTAAAAATACAGATTTTTGATGGATTGTTATTCACTTTGTTTGCCTGTATTTACAGTGCAATGTTAAAGAGATAATAATAATAATAATAATAATAATAATAATAATAATAATAATAATAATAATAATAATAATAATAAATAATAATAATAAAGGAGGCCAGAAAAATATGTTTAAAAGCTGGTGAAATACAGTAAAGTTAAAAAAAACAAACTGTGAAACCCGTGAAAATAATCTGAAAAATACTACTAGTATTTTTAGCTATTTTAAATACATAATATAATTTTAGATAAATAAAAAAAGTGTAATTTTATAGTTGTGAAACAAATTTGCTATTTTTTAAAATACAGACTCACTAGATATTAGCTGTATGCAACAAAACAGGAAAATTTGTACTATTCATATATATGTGTATATATATATATACACATATAATATATATATGTTTATATATATAATTTACAGTCAAACTTTGTAAAAGAATAAATTAACATTTATAAAAATACAATTTTTTTTACATTTTATTCTGACATAATCTACAGTTTTAGCCTGTTTTTCTATGTTACTATATAAATGAGTCTTGAATTTTACATTTTTTTTCTATGTTTTTACTCATTATTATCTGTAAAAAAAACAGCAACAATGATTTACTTTATAAAATCCATATTAAAAACTTTAAACAACTAATCAATTACTGAACTAACTGTTTCAGATAAAAAGGAAAGTAAGAGCATGTCCTTTAATCGATGGAAATTTAGATTTGTGGATGTTATTTACAGTGTTTTTTACAGATAATATTTAAATTAATACTTTGAAAGTAAGATTTTTCTAATTGTTTGTAATTTAGCAAACTAGAAAACATGTTTACCATTTTTCTCTCCTTGATATAAATCTAATTTTAGCAGCTAGTCACCCACCAGTTAAAAACCACTGATAGTTTAGCTTTCATCTCTTTCTTTGACTGAACTGATCAAAGTTTTCTTCGGTTCTACTTTACATTCCGATCGGTGGAGGTGCTGGATTTGATCTCCTGAGCGTCCAGGAGGATTTACTGGTCAAAGCGAGTCCAAACTGTCAGTTAAAGCAGAATAAAATATGTGATTTTCTGGTCTGGCTTTGCGGTCGTCAGCTGTCGAGATGTAGAAGTAGCACAGCGCTTTAATTACCAGGAGAAGCTTTTATTTTGACATCCAGCGTGCAGCTGCAGCCTCCAAAGTCAGAATAGATGGCATTAGATTTAATGGAATACTTGATGTTTCTTCATCCTTTTGTCTTTATCTCATGCTTTTGACTGTTTCTGTCATATTTCAGAAATTTTGTCTCATAATTTTGAATTTTTATTTCATATTTTTGACTGTTTATCTCATAATTTTGACTTTTTAACTTATAATTTTGATTTGACTTTATGTCTCATTTGTACTACTGAATTTTTGTCATAATTTCGAAATCTTTTCTCATAATTTAGAATTTTTTTTCATAATTGTGAAATTTTATCTCAGAATTTTGACTTTCTATTTTAGAATTTGGACTGTTTATCTCATAATTTTGACTTTTTAACCCATAGTTTTGATTAGATTTTTTTTTCTCATACATATTTTTGAATATTTGTCAAAATTTTGAAATTTTATCTCATAAATTTGACTGTGTTGAATTATTTGTGTCTTTATTTTGGTTTGACTTTATATCTCATGCATAATTTTGAATATTTGTCATAATTTAGAAATCTTTTCTCATAATTTAGAAATTTTATTTCACAATTTTTTACTTTATATCTCATCTTCTTTAACTTTATATCTCAGAATTTTGACTTTTGTTTAATAATTTAGACAGTTTTTCTAATTTTAACTTTTTAACCCATAATTTGGATTTGACTTCATACCTCATACATACTTTGAATCTTTGTCATAATTTTGAAATTTTGTCTCATAAATTTGACTTTACATCCGAGAATTTTGACTTTTTAACCCATAATTTTGATTTGACTTCATATTTCATTCATACTTTTGAATCTTTGTCATAATTTAGAAATTTTATCTCATAATTTTGACTTTATATTTTATAATTTTGATTCTCTGTCTCATTATTTAAACTTCTTAACTCAGAATTTTGATTTGACTTCATATCTCATATATACTTTTGAATTTTTGTCACATTTAGGAATTTTATCTCAGAATTTTGACTTCATATGTCATAGTTTTGATTCTTTATCTCGAAATATTGACTTTTTCACCAATTTTGATTTGACTTTATGTCTCATACATACTTTCAAATCTTTGTCGTAGTTTAGAAATCTTGTCTCATAATTTTTATCTCATAACTTTAATGTTTTTAGCTCATAATTTTGACAATTTATCTCAGATTTTTTTAAACTTTTGAACTGTTTAACCCTTTTTTTTAACTTTTATTGAATAATTTTGACCATTTATTTCATGCTTCGTGATTGTTTTGATTATAGTTTGACTTTTTGTGTCACAATTTTGACTTTTTATCTCATAATATTCACTTTTTAGATTGATAGTGTGAGTCTTTTGAAGGTAAAACCATCACTCCGGACGATGTAATCCTCAGATGGAAACACGACGAAGTGAAATATTTCATTCTGAGTCTAGATGTCCGAACCTCCTCTTTGCTTTAAGACATTTTGTTTTCTTCTTGTCGCCTTTTTGTTTCCAGAACAACTTGACAGCAGTTTTATCCAGCAGAGAAAAGTGTGTCAGATTAGAGGTTAAAGCTCTGTTACAGTCATGATTTTTCTCTATTTTAGCCTTTTAATGCTCCCTTTAAACCGTCATCAAGTCTTCATCTTTCATCAAACTCTGACGGTTAAAGGTTTTTGCTCCCAGCAGACTTTTTTTTTCTGACAAAAGACAGGAGAATAATTGGATTTTTTAGTGCGTTTTATTGTGGAGTCACCCAGACTCCAGCCTCGGAGGATTTTATCTCGCTGACGGCGTTTAATCACCAAACTCTCAGTGAACCGGAGCTCATTAGCAGAAACCGTCCAGCTGCAGCAGTCATTTACCTTCAGCTTTATTTATGAAGACCACCGACTCCAGAGACGCTTTTATTGTGGCGGTCTGATGTTCCTGTCCTCTGTTTGTAGAAAGAAAATCACGGCCAGGTTCTTAGTTCAGAATGTGAGCTGCAGCAGTAAAGAATGGGAGTTTAATGGACGTCCTGCTTCTTGTTTTTGTCAGTTAAAGGAAGTTAAATTGAATCAGAGTCCAGCTTCACCGCTGGAAGGAAAGAAGCAGGAAGCAAAGTCATTTTCATGACGCTTCACTCTCATTATTCTCACTTTAGCCAAGCTTTATTTGGACTTTTAGCTCTTAAATTTTAACTCTTCATCTCCTAAGTTTTACTTTGTCAGAATTTTTAGTTTTTGTCACAATTTAGTATTTTATTATTGTATTTTTTATTCTTAATTTAAGAATTTTGTCTTTTTACGTCATAACTTTGACTCTTAATATTTTTCCCCATAATTCTGACTTTCTATTTCAACATTTTGACATTTTGTCTCATAAATGTGATATTTCGTCTTACAATTTTTATTTTTATCTTGCAATTTTGAATTTCTTTCCACGGCTTTTATTTTTTACCTCATAAGCATGTTTGTTTGTTTGTTGAGGAGTATAAAGTAGAGAATGAAGTAGTTTCAGTGGTTGTATAAATAGTAAAAGCATTTCCACACACATGTAGGATGTATGTTGTACCGTGTTGTCTCCGCCCCTCCCGGTGACTCCGCCTCCTCCCTCCCA
>CM049590.1:17737052-17862536 GCA_027123335.1 Amphiprion clarkii
GCCACTCCTGGTTAAGTTGAGGGTTTTGTTTTCCACCCGGCAGATGCGTCTCGGCCTCCATGCTGTAATCTGCTCATTTTAAACCGCTGTGATGGAGAAATGATAAAGTCAATGCGAGCATATGGCTGCTGGAGATGGTTATTATAGCAGCATTCATCCTGGGATTAGGATCGGCCGACTCTCGGCTAATTAAACTTTCGCCTCCCCGACGCTCCGACTGAAGAGCGTTAATAACGCAGAATATTTCAGCGGCTCAGATATGAATGCATTCCCTGTTTCCAGTTGTGAGAAAGGCACCAGCCCTCCAGCAGTTTGATGCTGAAAGCTGCTTTTCCAGCGTTTCTTCTCCCTCTGTAGTGGAAATTTCTCTGCCAACGTGAAGCAAAGCAAAAGTTATTCAGCATCTGTGTGATCTAAAGAATCCCGTCCTATTTCCTGTTTCTGTAGCTGCTCGTGACATTAAATCCTGGATGTCTTCTGGAAGTTTGGGCTTCCAGGAGGCCCAGCTGCAGGACTCCAGTTCTGCTCTGAGCTCCTGCTGCGTTTCCAGTCGCATCTTCCTCCTTCCACATCCATCCTCGCCTCCCGCTGAACGAAGCAGGGATCTCCTCGGTGTCATATCAAAGCTTCTTTGTCTGCCGGCGTGTTATTGATCGCAGCTTTGCTCCTGCTGCCCGCTGAGCGCTCGTTTTCCAGAGCGCATCGATAAAACCTCCTCCCCGGCGAGGAACCAAGGTGCAGGAAAATGAAATGTCACCTGGCAGGAGTCTGACCGGAGCCATTAAACAAGAAGCCACCACTTCCTCCCAGAGAAGTGTTTTAGAAACGCAAGTTAGAGCAGGGCGATGAGCAAATTAAATGGAAAACGTGGAAGGAATGAACCAAATACGTGCTGGGAGCTTTGATTATTTGAAAGAATTTGCGATCAGGGTTGGAGATTGAAGACTTGTGACTTCAACAGGTCGATTTCTGCTGTTGATTTAGTCACATTTTTGCTCATTTTTCACTACAATCTAAAGTCCTGCAGCTCTGTGGAAACAGAACAGCCACGAAGAAGGAGATAAAACTCAGAAATATCTTCTGTGCTCGATGACAAAGTTATAAATCTGAATACATTATGAAAAAAATGACAACAATTTAAGTTCTTTGAATATTCATTGTAAAGAAAAGTGCAAAATCTTGGAAAAAAAGAATTATTTAAGGCTCTGTAAAGTATAGATATTTATTTATTTACAGTTTTACACATCAACTCTACAAAGATGTTTCACCATGATGACTTGCTCCTCTATATTATTATTATTTTACTGATCTTTAGTTTTTTATATTGCTTACATTTTTAGTTTGTTTGCATCTTGGTCTCCTCTCTGCTTAACCTGCAGTTCCGCCAACAACAACAAAAATCCCTGATTTTTTTGTCAGGTGACTTTTGGTTGCAGATCAGTCACTGATAGCTTCACAGGTTCGTTGAAAAATGCAGAATTTTTAGTTTTTTCACAGAATCTAGGTAACACAAACAGTTTAATTTTTGGAGATTTTCTATTTAGGACATAGAATGAGCTAATTCTGATTAAACACCCTGATTTTCAGCTTAGATTTGGTTGTTTTTACCAAGAAAAAGTTCTTAAATATGAAAATGTAGCTTCTTGCTATGATAAATTGTGAATTTTTGGGATTCAGAGGGCTAAACAGCTAATGAAGACTTTAGCAGGTCAACATCCAGTGTCATTGCAAATAAGAATTACAGTAGAATGATGGGAAATGTAGTTAGAAATGTAGTCATGTGACTGTTGGTTGCAGCCGAGCCATGAACGGCATCACAGCTGCACCAAAATCCACTGGATTTTTGTCTTTTACAGAATCTGGTTACTAAAACTGCTTATTTTTGATGATTTTTTATAAATGAGACGTGTAGAATAAAATGATTGTGATGAAATATGAAGATTTTAAGCTTAGATTGATGGAACAGCAACAACGTTCTCCATTTTTACAGTCCCTAGCTGTGATTCTGTAACGATAACACCCCTTTCAAATCTTTTTTTAAGGGTTAAATAACTTCATGGACTCCAGCAGTTTGTTTTTCCCACCATGATATTCCACAAAGCGTTCTGTCGTGTTTCACTTGTAGTTGTGTGTCGCTTTGCACAGCCTTGATGCTGCTTGACGACGCTTCTATGCAGAAGTTCTGATTCAGCAGCAGTTGCTAAATACTTGAAACCAACACAAAGCTTCCCAAAAACACAAGTTTACTTTTCTAATTAGTCTAATTTAACGAGCTCTCAGAGGAACGTCACAACATTCGTGTGCAGCAGCGTTCAGAGCTGGAGGAATAATGCATGATACATTTCCGTGTGGTTTTCTCAGTTTTGACTGAAAACTGCTCCATTAAAACCCGATAACTTGCATGAATGAAAGTCCTTCAGCTCACACATTAGAGCTCTAACGGCGGTCATCGGTGAAAGGCGTTTTCACGGCGTCTCCTGCACTCTGCGGAGCTTTAATCACATTAAAATGGCATCATTAGCGTGCAAATGCAAATGTTCCCGCCGCCAGTGCGTCCTGCAGGAATCCTAAAGTCTCTCGGGACGCTTTGCTGCAACACGATTTCTTGTCGCCTCTCTAATCAGATTAGAGTCCGCTGCTGACTGCGTCTTTTCATACACAAATTGAATCGCAGCTCAATTCTGACAAGGAAATTGGTAACTTGCTGGATACGATCTGAGATGTAAACACCAGAGGCTGCAGCATTCAGTTTCTGTGGGCAGAAAGGAGACAATAAATAGAATTCTGCAACATTATGTACGATATGTGGTCGAAAACATGTGGACAAATACCTGACTGCAAACACAACATTGGATTTTTCCCACTTTGATGTGGCAGAACTTCACTGTCTTGTCGTCCATCGCCTTTGAAATGAATTGTTGTCCTGCATTTCTGACTAAACTACAGTAGCCAGCAAGCTAAATGCTAACAACCTGCTCTCAATGCACTGTAGGAAGAACAAGAAACAGGAAAAATGATGCTAAAAAACTGCAATACTGTAATAGTTTAAAAAAAAATAAACAAAGCTGTGAAAATAACTACAAAGAACTGCAAAATAAATACATTTTTGGTTGATTTAGGTAGGGAAAAAAAGGGCATTTTTACCATTAAACACTGACAAAATTGCATTTTTTGAATTCAACATGTAAATTAGTACTTTATTCTGTGAATTATCTGTAACTTAACAAAACAATGAAAGTTAAAAAGCCATTGACCTTTAATTTACATACTTTTTCTTTCAAATATTGGAAATATCTTTGCAATAATGAGATTTTTTGCTGATTTAAAGCCATAGTTTTACAGTTAAACATTGTAAAAGGACAGATATTTCATGTGGACATTATGTGACGTTTTCACCTCTTTTTGTGGTTATTTTTTAAATTTTTTTATATAAGTGAATATGGGTTATTTTCAGTGATTTTACTTGATATTATCTGTAATTTAACTAAACAGAAAATTTATAAAATCACAGTTAAGAAGACATATTTACCATTTTTCACACCTTAATATACATACTTTTTCTTTCAAATATTGGAAATATCTTTGAAATAATGAGACTTTTTTGCTGATTTAAAACCATAATTTTACAGTTAAACACTGCAAAAAACTGATATTTCATGTGGACATTATGTTGAGTTTTGCTTGTTTTTGCGGTTGTTTTTAATCTTTATTGTCTAAATTAATGTTTTTTTTCAGTGTTTTTACTTGATATTATCCGTAATTTAACAAAACAGAGAATACTTGTAAAATAACAAGACGATATATTTACCATTTTTTACACCTTAATGTATGTTTTCTTTCAAATAATGGCATATATCTGGAAAATAATGGTATTATTTTTGCTGATTTAAATACAGCACAGGAAAACAGCTTTAACTTTATGGCCAAGTGAGCCAGATTTTTAGTTTTATACAGAATGTGGTTGGAGCAAGAACTTTTTCTTTCAATTCTTGTCTGAAATAATCTTATTTTGATTTAATATTGCGATTTTAAGCTTAGACTTGGTTAAGTTTCCTGACAAAACCAAAAGTCCCATTTGATAAGTTGAAGGACTGTCAGAAAGTTGAACATCAGTTGTTTTTTTTTTTGTTTTGTTTTTTTTTAAACAGTTTTTGGCTCTGCAAATATGCATAATTTTGGCAATGAGCAACATCTAACACCCGTAGTTTTAGCATTAATATTCTAGTATAACATATGGATGAAAGATGAAGGTGTTTAGAGGGATGTACTGTATGTCTAAATGTATTCAGTTTCTGGTTAATACACTTTGTCCGACTGGTAGAGTGTGGAGATAATAGATTATTTTAATAAAATCACATTAACAGTCTCAGTTGTGCTGCTGTAATATAGCATTCAGTCCCACATTGTATTATAGCTGCAAAGAAACGAGTGAACTTTCTTCCCTTGTGTTTTACATGATGTCTCTGACCTTCTTCACTGTCACTTTGACTCAGAGCTTAAATCTCTTTTGGTTTCATTCTTTATTGCCTTTTCGATCGTTCTCCTAAATCGCATCTCCCTCTTCCCCCCTTCACTGCGACTCTCTCTGCATTGATTGAGGGAAAACCCTCGCTGTTCATCCGAGAGCTCGTTCTCTTTCCCAGCTTTATTTTCTGCTGCTGCAGCTCTGACCTTTGACTGTGCTGCTGATCTAGAAAATTAGCGACGCCTTTGCACGTTTGCTGGAGCGCAGATGTGGTTAAAATGGTCTGAAATGCTCCGTTTGCCTTCCAGGTGAACAGCTGCCAGTGAGCTTTTATCGGAGCAGGCCATGGCTGCCCATCGAATCATCAGAGTGACCAACAACAACCACATCCTCCCTCGCTGCAAATCTGAAGGGACGCTCATCGACCTCAGTGAAGGGGTCACTGGAGCCAGTCTCAACGATGTCAAAGGTTAGCGTTTAACTGCTGTAGCAGCATAGAAATCATGGTGCATTCCTAGGATGCATACTATCATACTATACAGTACACCAGCAAAAAGATTTAGTGTGTCTGAATATAGAAAATGTCAAATGTAATACGACAAAAACACTGGATTTTGCAATAATGAATGCATTATTAGGACAAATTACTGTTTCCCAATGGTATGCATACGTTGAACAATATGTACAATGCCTTTAAAGAGCCTTTACCCTCGTTGGAAATTGTCCTCTTCTCAACGTTGAATCATGGTTAATTTAAGTTGCCATTTTTGACAAAAATTTGCAAAAAAGAAAAAGCAATTTATGTTAAAGCAAAAGCAGATTTTTATAAGGTATTGTCAACTAATGAAAAATATAAAATGTAAATAAGTGGTTGCATAAATTTTCATCCCCATTAAAGTGACTCACGCATATCTTAGGTTTGTAGCTCCTTCAGGGGAGTCATAGGTGTCTTGGTGGCCTCCCTCACTAGTGTATTTCTTGTAACTCCTTCAGAGGAGTCATAGATGTCTTGGTGGCCTCCCTCACTAGTGTATTTCTTGTAACTCTTTCAGAGGTGTCATGGGTGTCTTGGTGGCCTCCCCCGCTAGTCTATTTCTTGTAACTCCTTTAGAGGAGTCATAGATGTCTTGGTGGCCTCCCTCAATAGTTTCCTTCTTGCTCTGTTTTTGAGAACGTCCTGTTCTAGTCAGATTTACACAAGTCATATTGTTTTCATTTCCTAATTATAAATTTAACTTTACTTTGAGGGACATTCATTGACTTGGAGATTTTATTTTTTCCATCCCCTGACTAGTGCTTTTCAATAACTGTCTCATGGAGTTGTTTGTAGTGTTCTTTTGTCTTCATGGTGCAGTTCTATCCAGGAGTACTGGTTCACCAGTGACTGGGCCTTCAGATACAGGGGTCTTTATGCTATTTACCATTATTAAAATTACTCGCGAGACGTTTTTGAAATGGAGATCATCTGAGTGCAGTGAATGTGTCCCAAGTGATTGTAATGAAAAGACACCTGTATTGGAAGGTCCAGTCACTGGTCACCAAGACATTTATGACTCCTCTGAAGGCGTTACCAGCTAGCATATTAACTGGGTCACTTTAAAGGGGTGAACATCTGTGCAGTTGCTTGTTTTACATTTCATATTTTTACTTAATTTACATTACTTTGTAGAAATCAGTTTCGCTTTCACACTTTTTTTGTGAGAACTAAGCTGACCATGACTCGCTGTTGAAAAGTAATAAAACAAAGCTAAAAGGGATCAATAGTTTTTATAGACACTACACTTTGTTGGGGCAGTTGTAGTGTGTAATGAAACTCAAAAGAAAACGTTTGAGATGCAGACTCTGCTCTGCAAGGTACAAGACTATGATTAATTACTCCATATGTCTATAATGTGAATAATTTGTTGTTTTAATCGCATTCTTTTCATCTTTTTGCAATTAAATTATGCAGCTGAAAATGGCGTTTCTTATCTGGCTGTTTAATTTTTACTGGTTTCACTTCATTACAGCTTTGTTTACATGCTCCATATACTCTAATGAGGTGGACTAAAAATAGTAATATATGCAGTTCATCTCCTCATACATACCTGAAAAAATTCAGGTTGGATTCAGATGATTAGAAATAAGCTTTTAGTTATTTTGGGGGCATTTTTGATTATTATTTTTTCCATCATAAGGACTGAACCATTGACCCACTTTTACACAAAAGACTCTGTGTCTAATCCATACTGTTGCTGGCTGATTAGTTAAACTGGTCGCTTATATCTGTGTCTGATTATAAGACAAGCGCTGTTAACTGCAGCACAGTGAGTAATCAGTCAATATGTGATTAAGTGCACTTATCTAAAGCAGAGCCAAACCTGTTACAAAACACTTGTAATCAGGACAGATAAAACTGTGATTTCTTTCCTTTTTAGTGCCTTCTCCCAGTGCCTTAAGGCTGGACACTTCAGCCTCCTATGGAGCTGCACAGGAGGTGGTCGCCATAAAGGATTATTGCCCGAGCAGCTTTACCACGCTGAAATTCTCCAAAGGCGATCGCCTTTATGTGCTGGACACATCAGGTGGAGAGTGGTGGTATGCCCACAACAACACAGAAATGGGATACATCCCAGCTGCCTACGTCCAGCCAGTCAACTTCAGGAACTCTTCGCTTAGTGACAGTGGGATGATCGACAGTCTAGGGGAGGGGTATGACGACGGGTCGAAGGAGTTTGGAGGTCTCGGGGAGTGGACGGGAATGAGCCTGAAGCCCTCCACAATTTACAACAACAGTCCTTTCTCTGTGAACCCCTTTATCTGCCCGTTAGATCAAAACTGCAAAGATATAGGTGTGAGGAACTCTGCAGATCTTATTGTCTTTGACGCTCTGGCATCTCCTTCATCCTGCTCCAACTTTAACACTGGTACAATCATGAGTAACGGGTTCAGCAGCTACCATATTAACAACACCAATCCTACCAGCCCCATCCAAGAGATTGGACCTAACCTTCACAGGGATAATCCATTTTTCAGGAGTAAACGCTCCCACAGTTTGTCAGAACTGTCCGTCCTGCAGGCGCAGGCAAATCCAACATTACCTTCTTCTGGGTTCTTCACAGGCCTTAAGGCTCCAGTGCCAGAGCAGTTTCAGAGCAGGGAGGACTTCAGGACTGCTTGGTTGAACCACAGAAAGCTCGCCAGGTCTTGCCATGACCTCGACTCTCTGGGTCAGAGTCCCGGATGGGGCCAGACGCAGCCGGTGGAGACCAACATTGTGTGCAGATTGGACAGTAATGGAGGGGTTGTTCAGCTTCCAGACACCCAAATCAGCGTACACATCCCTGAGGGCCATGTTAGCCACGGAGACTACCAGCAGATCTCCATGAAAGCCTTACTGGACCCTCCTCTGGAGCTCAACAGTGACCACTGCTCCACCGTCAGCCCTGTGGTGGAGATCAAGCTCAGCAACATGGAGACCAAGTCCTTCATCACGCTGGAGATGAAGGTGTCGGTGGCTGTGAAGAAAGAGAGTTGCCACTCTGCTGAAGTGCTTTGTGTTCGAAGTGATTGCAAAGAAGGGCCTTACACACCGATCCCCAACGCTTACATTTATAAGGACACCGTCCAGGTGCAGCTGGATAGTCTCGAGCCTTGCATGTATGTGGCTGTTGTGATCCAGTCACAGTATATTAGCCACAATATGACTGTTTGGGACCACGTACAGAGGAAAGTAACTCTGGGTGTATATGGACCGAAGCACATTCACCCATCTTTCAAAGCTGTTGTGGCCATGTTTGGGCATGACTGTGCGCCCAAAACCTTGTTGGTGAATGAGGTTGGCCGGCAGGCTACCTCGACCCCGCCGGTGGCCCTCCAGCTTTGGGGGAAGCACCAGTTTGTGTTGGGATACCCTCAGGACCTCCAGGTCGGATTGTACTCCAACATGTCCAACTACCAGGTGAAGGCGAGCGAGGGTGCCGGGGTGGTTCGTGGATTTCAGGTAAAACTGGGGAAGGTCAGCAGGCTGCTGTACATGATCACGTCACACAACCCCTGCAGCATCTCCGACTTCACTCTCAGGGTCCAGGTGAAGGACGCCCTCGACTGCATCCTCACTCAGTTCTGCGTCCAAACTCCGCAGCCACCGCCAAAGACCGGAACGAGGATTACAGGCCAGAGGAGGTTTCTGAAAAAGAAAGAGGTGGATAAGATCGTCCTCTCGCCCCTGGCTGTCACTTCCAAATACCCAAAGTTTCAGGACAGGTGCATTACAAACCTGAAATTTGGCAAGTTGATCAAAACGGTGATCAGGCAGCACAAGAGTACGTATCTATTGGAGTACAAGAAGGGGGATGTTATTGCTTTGCTCAGCGAGGAGAAAATCAAACTGCGAGGGCAACTGCGGACCAAAGAGTGGTATATTGGATACTATCAGGGGAAGATGGGGCTTGTCCACGCTAAGAACGTTTTGGTTCTGGGTAAGGTCAAACCTATTTATTGGTGTGGGCCGGACCTAACCACCACAATGCTGCTGGAGCAGATCCTGAAGCCTTGTAAGTTTCTCACCTACATCTACGCGACGGTAAGGACGGTTTTAATGGAGAACGTGGGTAACTGGAGGGCGTTTGCTGACGCATTGGGATATGGGAACCTGCCGCTGAATTATTTTTGTCGGACCGAGCTGGACAACGAGCCGGAGAAGGTGGCGTCGGTTCTGGAAAAGCTCAAAGAGGAGTGTACCAGCATGGAGAACAAGGAGAGGAAGTCCTTCCAGCGGGAACTAATGATGGTAAGCCATTTAAGTTTCAGTACTGCAGTGTTACATATAACATCAGATTATAGCCGTTGTAGATTGACGAAATCATTATCGAGCACATGGAGGGAGTTAATTTCTAACAAGAAATTCCAAGATAAACCACGAATCGACGTTTACATTTTTCAAAGCACAAACATGTTATCAATCATTTCTCTCCTCTTCTCAACTTACTATAGATACTTGACTGCTTACATTTTTCATTACTTGACTGCTTACATTTTTCATTTGCTGATCTATATATACACAGTCTGCGCTCCAGTCGCCTGAATTTATGTCAAGTGTCTGTTGGTATTAGCTGAGTCATGAAGGGCTCACCAACTGAAGCACAGAATTTTTAGTTTTTAACAAAATCTATATATTTAGGATGCATTTTAAAAGATGGCATTTGACATTAAGTGATTTGGATGAAATTTCACAATTATTAGCTTAGTTTTGATAACTTTTGCTGGTGGAAATGCACAGAAAATTAATAATTGAATGGGGTTTTTTTTGCTGTTTCTGACTGATTAAGGGTATAATCTGATGGTTTTGGGGTGCAGTGAGTGAACATGCTGGAAAAAAGGGAACATTTTACATACATAATCTTCTTCACATAGTCAGAAAATCAACTGCAATGTCCCTAATGGACAGTCGGAGTTACAGTATTAAAGACATCATGCAAGATTTGTCTTCACGCTTAGTGAGCGATAACCTTCAGGCAGAAATACACATCAGTGCATTGAAGTGATTTTGCCAAGATTTTATTATGCAAGTAGATTTTACGACCCATTTCCACAGAAGTAGCAGACTATGTCATTCCCACTGGTCACCAACATTTTCACTGTGAACTAGTTGAAGTTTGAAGTTGCGAAAAAGCAAAAACAAGTCCACCTGGTTTCCTCTGTCGTGCAGCTAATGTTGGATTTTCCAGGCCTTAGTCTGGTCCCATTGGGTTCTTTAATGAGGACAGCTGCTTTAAGTTCCTGCTGAGTGCAAAACACTTAAAGTTGTATGTTTCCCGTTTTAAAAATTCACTGATGTTCCTTCTTTTGATTTAGTTGCGTAACTGCATTTCTTTTTCTCGATGTAGAAACCTCAAAGTGGCTTCAGAAGTTGTCATAATATGGGGCTGAAAATCTGTTGGTGGTCTAAAGTTCAATTAGTTATTTAGCTCAGAAAAAGTTTCCAAAAGACAAAGTTTCACATTCTGGTGTTAAAGAAAAAGACAGACCATTTCGTTGTAAAAAGAAATGCTGAATTGTTCATTCCTGCATAATTGATGCCATTCCCCTGTAATTCCTCAGCTGTTAGAGGCGATTGAAAAGTACATTCATGCTCAGCATTTACTGCCCAGATAAATATAAATGCAAAACAAAACTGTCCTGCATTAACATAACAATAAGCAGTAGGTTTTATTCATAAATAATTCACTTGACAGAGCAAGAGAGGACTGTCGGTGTCTCTTGGCTGGCTGCTGCATCATTAGTTTTGCTTTGTGTTGGCAAAAAAGTCACATTTCTCCAACAATCGGAGTGTTTTATTGATGATGATGTCTTTGCAGTGGAGTCGTACAGCGTGAAACAGTGTGCACTGGAAGGATTCGGCGTCCACACTCAGTCACATGAATGGTAAACGACTTGTCTTACAGCCCGAGGAGGCTCACGAAGAAAACAGCCGTCGCATGAAAAATGAAGCAGGAGGCTTGGAGGAGGAAAACCCTGCAAAGGCGACGCACAGAAATGAATCTTAACATCTGCAGCTGGGCTGGAAACAGCTCCGTCAAACACGCCGGCCTCCATGTGTTTTTCCTTCTCCGACGGCGCTGGCGCCCCGCGGGAAGCAAAACGGTCCCGAGACATTTCCCTCGCCAGACGCCATTATTCAAAAAGTACTTGAGCAAAAGTAACTGCTGTTTATCCGGGCCGAGTCGGTGGAGCGTGTTTGCAGTGTTGTTGCAGCTCGGAGCAGCTGGGGGTAAAGTGCTTCGCTAAATGGAACTTTGACAGTAGCTATTAAGGTAAAGGAGAGCGTTACTCATTTGCCGTTGATGCACTTTACCTCACGGTGTTACCCAGAACAAGTCACCTGAAACTACCTCTCCCTGTTTGTCAGATCAAATCTAAAGAGAAGGAGGCATGCTTTTATGTTTTTTAAAAGGCTTTTATTCTGGCGGCTCCTTGCTGTGTGCACAAAGATTGCCTCGGTTTTCTTATCTCCAAACCCGGCCTCATCCTTGACACCGCCGAGCTCCGTTTTTTTTATTTTATTTACTGGAAAATGAAACAAGGACGCTCTCAGGTGTCCTTCAATGAAGTCCTGCAATTTTCTTCTGGAGCCAAAAAACACTTTCATCAGCGAGGACGCTGCAGAGCTCCGTCCCGCTGACCTCGATGGAACCATTTGTCCACACAGTTTAAAGTGCTGCTATTAATCTCTGGCGTGATGTTTTTGGCAGCTGCAGAAAAACTGATTTTGCCCCATGCATTACAAAACACTGATTTCATTCATTCAGTGTTTTGTGTTGCTTTGGAGGCTGTTCGAACCAAACCACATTAAAGGTTTACTGAGATTTGATCCGGCTGATAAAAGCAGCTCACGGCTCACATTTTTGTAGTATTTTGTGGTACTACTATTTTGCAAAGCTGAAGTACAAACAGTTAATTGTTTAAACACAGAATGTACAAGCTAAAAATAAGCGTGAATGTCGTATCTTCAGCTATGCTTCAGCTTCTAAGCTAAATTTTTCACCCTCTGAACCCCAAACAGCAGTTTCTGGGCGTTTCCTGTTCCTGTCACATTTTTACTCACCATGGGTTCATTTTTCACTGCAACATAAAATCCTGCACCTCTATGGAAAGAGAACAAGCATGACTAGAAGTAGAAATAACAGAAATGTTTTTTATGCAGTATGACAGTTGCAATGGCTTAAATCATTAACAAAAGTTACATTTCTTTAATTATTTGTTTCCAATGTTGGAAAAAGTGGTGACTTCTCTGCTTTAACTCTATAAAGATGTTTCACCATGCTGAATGTATCTTCCAACAACTTGCTCCTCTATGTACTGTTTTTCACTCATGCTGCTTTTAATTTTTTGATCAAATATAGTTTAGTTTCCTCTCAGTTTCTCTAATTTGTTTCTATACTTGTTTTCTCTCTGCTCTGACTGCAGTTCAGCCGAATAGTTTCTGAATTTTTGTCACGTCACCGTTGGTCACAGTTCAGTCATTCATGGCTTCTCCGTTGTGCTGAAGAGAGCGGAATTTTTTGTTTTTAACAGAATCTAGTTAGTCAATCGTTTATTTATCGCATATTTTCAAATGAGACAAGATTTTCAAGAAATTTCACCGTTGTAAGCTTGGTTTTGGTTGGTTTAGATGATTAATTCAAGCAAGTTGAAAATCCAGAAAGGTTCAGATGGTTAAATGAATAAATATGGGTTCTGTATGTTTGAACAATGTTTGGCTGCATAAGAAGAAGAATCCATCAGTTGATATTTCAGCGTTTTGGAGGTTAACTGATGAGGCTTTTGATTTTTATGTCACTATTCGTATTATACACCAACATTTCATTATCTTCCCTCTTTCACAACAAAGGCATTGAACTGCTGATTCATCTGCATCTTTCAAGCCTGTAAAATGACTCTTTCACCTACCGTTTGTTTCATTTTTTTTAAACTAACTTTTCCGATTTTTGGAGCATAAAGTATTTTTGTTTGGACTTTCTGTTTGGCAGTTTGAGGCCAGCTTTCATTGAAAAGTAGACCCTTTAAAACAGATTTTTTTTTTCCCCCTTAGCTTTTATGAGAAACATCTGAATCTTCTTGCCTCCTGCTGTGAAAACTCCCCCTGCAACGTTTTACCCCAGACAGCAGCAGGGAACGAGGCCTAGTGAATCGAATCGTCTTATATAATTACTCCGTAAAACATTCCAACACAGGGAACCTCTGGCTTCAAAATCCTCGATTAGCGAACAAAGCGCTCTTTGTTTTCTCTTAATAATGCGGCTCGGACAAAAATACACAAATCCACATTAATCTGTGCGTCTTAATCAGACATGAAGGAGGAACAGTGGGATTAAATTACCCAATATGTTCTTCAGACGTGTGCAGGAGTCAAGTTCAGGAATCTTATTATTCACCAGAGATCACTTATGGATGCTAATCAGCTAAAGACGCTTCAGAAGAGGAGGGTCGAAGGTTGATGATGGATGAGGAGCATAAACTGGAAGGTGACCCACAGAGAGGCCACATGAGATATCACAGCTTCATCTCCCCCCTGAGGTTTCCGTAATGAGAGAGGAGGAAGTGGGTTTGGTGGGAGGGAAGTGAGAGACGATACAGGTGGAGAAGAAAGACACACCTGTTTCCAGTCTTCATGCTAAGCTAAGCTAATCTGCCACTGGCTCTGTACTCAACTGTCAGACTCTGCTTTTTGTGGCACCAAGTTGTGCTTTAAATTAGTTAATTTGAGCTCAAGTGGGAATATTTTCTCATTGTGTGGCTTTTTTTTACTCTAAATCCACATAGCAGCAGAGTTTCCTGTCTTGCTTCTGTTATTATCACTCATTACAAGAAGCCTGAGCTGCAACAAGAAACGTCCCTTTTGATTTAAACCACTTAGACCTCTGTGCGGTTTATCATTCTATCTATAATTTAAAGCCTATGCACTGAAACAGCTTTTTATTCCTCCACAGCATTGCGTCAAAGTTGGTGTTTCATTGATCCGGCCGATAAAAAATGGCCAAACTGGCAGTTTTAGTTGGTTTCTTGGATCTTTGCAGCTAAAAAATCCCAACTGCCTTATGATGTGTCCAGTGTGTGATGACAAATAAACCCTTCACGATGCCAGCCAGAGCGTTTTAATCGCACCGAGTCGAGGTGTAAGCAGTTTAAAGGCGCGCTGGCATAGCTGGATTCTTTTTCGATACAGCTTGATAGCAGCAAAAGGCATTTTTTCCGTTTGTACCTCAACGATGTGCAGAAACTGCAATTAGAGCCTCCTGCTGCTCGTCATCTTAACCAGCTCACCGAGGCTTTTCTCGTCTTCCTGCTTTGGTTTTACTTGAAGCCGATCTGCTTACGTAATCAGCCCAAATATATCCATATCTTTTTGTGTCGGCCGGTTTTTAAGTGAACAATGGCACCGAAAACAAAGCCCCGCTAATCTTTCCGTCTTTAGTCTCCTGCATGACCACACATGTGTTGAGCTAATCGGTTTAACGCAAGACACGGCTTTGCCCCGTTGTACACAAGGACTTTGAATGTACACAAGTGACACTAGAAAGGCAACAAGCCACTCAATAAATAGGACTAATAACACTTGTTGGGTGATGTAAAATCAAAACAAAATGGAAAATAAATGTATTTAAATGGACTAAAGATTGTGCAAAATAGCTCAGACTTATCCAAAATACCTGACAGTGTTTCCAAAAGTACTCAAAACTTGACCTAAATAACTAAAAAACTGTCCAAAAACCTGTTCAAAATGATCCAAGACTCGTGTTTGAGTCTGACTGCAGCAGTTTAAAGTCTATGACATAGAGTCATAGAAACGATCATCGGTACCCTGGATGTGTTTCTGTTTCAGTTTGTCCAAAATAACTAAAGTATTGTTCAGGAGGAGCCAAATATTGTGCAAAATAGCTCAAACTTATCCTAAATGCTTTAAAACCTTTACAAATTGGCAAGAAAGTTGCCCCAAATTCTCCAAAATACTTAAGAATGCCTAAAAGCATTTCCACAATTACTCAAAACTTGACGAAAATAACTCAGAAACTGTCCAAAAACCTGTCCAAAATTATCCAAGACCTCAAAAAATCAACCAAAACTACCAAAAAAATGTCCAAAAAAAACTGGAGACGTCTATGAGACATCCCATAATACTGATGCTCAAAGCTGGTGATACAGAAACAGAAGCAGGGTTTTGGTTTCAGATTGTGATAACTAGAGTGTAAAAAAGTGGTAGAAATGATGTGGTTACAGTTTTTAACACAACTCAGATGTGTTGTTCAACCCTGAAAGGACTGATTAAATTATGAGGCTCAAATGATGGATTTAAACGACCCAACAAGTGCTTTTAGTCCTAATTATTTAGCAAGTCTTCACCTCCTTGTGTATAACAGAGTAAACATATTATAGTTTCAAACAGTAGAACAGCTGCAGTTTTACTGTTCAAAATGTGATCATAGAAGAAAATCATGCTGGACGAAAATCAGGTTTTGGGTTCAGATTGATTAAAACTGCTTTGATAGCACTTATTAACAGAACTCGAATGTGTTTTTCAGCCCTGAAAATTGAATGTGTTTAACTGCTGTCCTCATGAAGGTTATGAGGCTCAGAAATGATGGAAAAAAGTAACACGAATTTCCTTTAACTCTGAAAATCTGAAGGTAAAGCTGTGCAAGGCCTCATAAAATACACTAAAGTTACCGCAGATGAAATATTCAGCTGATTCACTGACAGATTTTTTACTGAATGACCTTGTTTGTCTGAAGTTATGGAGGTACTTCAGCTGTATTTGCTCTCTGGGCAGCCTGGAACATTTAAAAAGAGTCGGTTGGGGGTTTACGACTGCCAGCCGACAGGTGTTCCCATGTGAAATGTGAGCCGGCATTGATCAGGACGGCGCTGGAGGCCCGGGGGGCATCCGACACCGCCCCGGCAGATCTTTTAACGCCGCAGATCCAGTTACAAAGGCAGGAGGACGAAATGAGAAAGCCGTCCCTTGTGCTCGTGAGCGGAGGACAGCGGCGTTTAATAATAGATCCCTGCACAGAGGCGGAGAGAATCACTCCTGCAGGGGACGTAATCAATCCTCCCATCTCAGAACCTTCAGCCATAAAGCTGGGAAAATAAGGCTTCTTCAGAGATGCTTCTTCAGAGATGCTCCTCCGCCTCCATCCCCTGTGACAGCCACTAGAAATCATATTTAATGTCGGCCAGATTGACTCAAAAGTTCACCAAAATACCTCAAACTTATCCAACGTCCCTAGAAGAGTTTCCAAAATGACTTCAAAACTGTCCAAATGTGTCCAAAATTAGCCTGGGCTTGAAAAAATTTACCAAAATGACCCAAAAAAAGATGTCCAAAATGAGCCAAAAATTGCCCAACCTACTGCAGACATATCCAGAATGCCTCAACACTTTCCCATAACCAACTTTGAGCATCAATATGATGGGATGTCTCATATTTTGAACAGTAAAACTGCAGCGGTTAATGTCTATGACAAAGTCATAAACCCAGTCATTGGTACCATGGATGTCTTTCTGTTTCAGTTTGTCCAAAATAATTTTTAAAATGTTCAAAATGAGCCAAAGATTGTGTGAAAGGGTTTCCAAGATGACTGAAAACTTAATAACCCATAAACTGTCCAAAAACCTGTCCAGAATTGTCCAAGACCTGTAAAAATGAACCAAAATTACCAAAAAATGTCCAGTTACATCAAAATTGCCCAAAATTACTCAAAAATTCAGCAGAATACCTCAAACTTATCCAACATGCCTAAAAGAGTTTCCAGAATTACTCAAAAACTGTCAAAAAATCTGTCCAAAATGTGCCAAGACCTGAAAAAATTACCAAAATGACAAAAAAAAGTCCAAAATGACTCAGAAATTATCCAACCTTCCTCTAACGTATCCAGAATGACTCACAACTTTTGCAATCAATTTTCCATAACCAACTTTGAGTATCAATATTATGGGATGTCTCATAGTTTGAACAGTAAAACTACAGCAGTTTAATGTCTATGACATAGAGTCATAAAAAGAGTAATTGGTACCGTGGATGTGTTTCTGTTTGTTTGTCCAACATGACTAAAAAAAATGTCCAACCTCCCTCAAAATGTTTTAAAACCTTATCCGAAATGGCAAAAGTTTGCCCCAAATTCTCCAAGATGCCGCAAACCTATCCAAAATGTCTGGAAGTGTTTCCAAGCTTAGTCAAAACTTGACCAAAATAACTCAAAAACCTGTCCAAAATGACCCAAGACCTGAAAAAATTAACCAACTAATGTCTAAAGTTACATCAAAATTGTCCAAAATGACTCAGAAATTCACCAAAATACCTCCAACTTATCCAACGTGTCTGGAAGAGTTTTCAAGACTACTCAAAGCTCGACCAAATTAACTCAAAAACTGTCCAAGAACCTTTCCAAAATTGTCCAAGACCTAAAAAAATGAAACAAAATTACATCAGATTTGTCCAAAATGACTCAAAAATTATCCAACTTACCTCAAAATGCCCTAAAACCTTTTCCAAAATGGCAAAACATTGCCCTAAATTCTCCAAAATAGCTCAAATTTATCCAAAATGTCTAGAAGATTGCTCAAAACGTCACCAGTTACACAAAAAACTGTCCAAGAATATGTTCAAAACTGTCAAGGACCTGAAAAAATCTAACAAATTTACCAAAAAAAAGTCTCTAAAGGTACACCAAAATTGTCCAAAAAACTCAAAAACCTTCCTGAAACGTATCCAGAATGCCTCAGAACTCTTCCAATCGATTTTCCATCACCAACTTTGAGCAGCAATATTATGGGATGTTTAATAATTTGAAGTCTCCTGTGACAGCCAGTAAAAATCAGCATGTCAGTGAATATTTAACAGCCGGCCTGATGATCCAAACCTGCCTGCTGCTGGTTTTTATCTAGAAATGTGAGATCTTGTGCAGCAGGAAACCAAAAAAACAGCAGCAGCGTGTCGTCAGTTTTACCTGCAGAGAACCAGTGAGGGTTTGTCAGAGTAAATCCTCCTGTCAGTTCCTGCTGAGAACAAGCAGCGATTGATCCGAACCGAGGAGGGAAGTGCAGTTTCATTAGTTTCATCCCACGCTGCAGCTAAGAAGACGTTTCAATCAAACGGCATCAGCTAGAAACTAAACCCAAGCACAAACAGGAATATTTGTCTAAACAACCTTGAAGATTTGGTAAATTAGACTCGTAACAGATTGATTTTTTTCACGCTTGAAGCAAGAAAACAAGCTGCTGTGAGGAAACACTCAGCGGTAGAAGAGCTTTCAAACACCAGGCTCCAGAGAGGATTTTCACCACATTTTAGGGGTTTATTTTTCAACTTTTCTCACGAATTTTCACTCTAGCTGCAAGGTCAACTGCCTGTATTGCTTAACCGTGCAGTTTCTGGTTTATTTTTCCTCACTGTGGGCTCATTTTTCACTGCAGTATAAAGTCCTGCACCTCTATAGAAACAAAACAACCACGAATAGAAGCAGAGCGAACTTAGAAATGTCTTCTGACACAACTATAGTGCCACAAACCACCAAAAAAGAAACAAAAAAAGTAGAATTTCTTTGATTCTTTGCCCTCAAAATACTGAGAAAGCATGGAACCAAAATTTTTCCAAGTTACCGGTACTGCAAAAGAATTTAAGAAAGACGTTTCACCATGCTGAATGTATCTTCCAACAACTTGCTACCGTTTTTTAGCCATGCTACATTTATTTTATTGATCAAATATCTGCTATTTTTCTCATAATCTCGCTTGTGAACACTGCCTGCAGTTCAACCGAAAACACTCATGGCTTCTCATTTGCGTCATGGAGCACAGAATTTTTTTTTTTATTTATTAATTTTTTTTTTTTACAGGGTTTGGTGCAAACAGTTTATTTTTGGTGAATTTTAAAAGAGGCATGTAGAATAAAGTCATTTTTAAGCATTTTGGGGGGGGTTAAGTTCAACTAGCATCGTAAAAGTTGAGAATGCGACAATTTTTTCTGTTATAGTTTCTTCCGCTGATAAATGATGTGATTTTGGCAATTTATCAATCCTTTTATTTAAAAAAAAAAAAAGCAGGTTTTGAAGTACAGGGTTGCATTTTTGGTGTTGTATATTTAGATACGGTTTATATTTGTTACGCTACAATGTCAGATGCTCATACGGGTTCAGATAATGTGGTAAATTTGTGTGAAGTTAATCCATGTGAGTCAAAAGCTGCTTTGAGAACTCCAACAGCCACCACTTCATTCAGTGTTGCTCACAACCGCTGGGTGCAGGCTTCCGGAAATTAGCCAATCAGAGGACAGTGGGCTTTTAACGATGGTGGCCTTGAGGAGACAGCAGCTAAAATGGCTAATTTCAGACAGATAATGAGCTTGGAGGGTGCATAATGGAGCAGTGTGAGGTAAATATGGATTTTTTGAATTGTGAAGCTGCTCTGCTGGGGTCCCAGAATAGAAATAAAGAGCGAAACGTCAATAAAATCGAGCCAAATTTTCACCCCAAGTCTGAATGTTGATTCTAGCAACAATCGACGCTTCAATCTTGAGGGTTGTAGTTAACTGTTAGCAGCATGCAGGAATACAAACTGATGAGTCAGAAATGTCTTTTAGATAATCCTCCATTCAGTTTCACTGCGTATGATTTTATCCAAAGAATAAAAAGCACCAGTGTCCAAATGTACATTCCTGCTGTATTAATTAAAATGCATGAAAAGATCCAGCTTATATTGATATTGTTGAGTCTCTTGTGGTTGTTTTGTGTCTTTTGCATGTTGTTTTATGGTTTTCAGGGTCATTTTGTGCCTCTTGTTTTGAAGATGCCAACAAATGTTCAGATTAACGCTGCGATGTTCCCAACGGATTCAGTAAAAAGCTGCAGCTTGAATGAAGCTCATGTGATCATAGAAAGATCCAGCAGTGTTTTCAAACTTCACTTTTAAGGGACTTTTCATTCCAGTTTGATGCGTTGCGAGTTAAAGCTCCTCAGCGGCCGTCTGAGCTCCTGTTGTTTCTCTGTTGGTTTGTTTTTGCTTCCCTTCCTCCTCAACCTGCCTCGTTTTTACCTCTTTCCTTTGTCTTTCCTGGCTGTCAGTGTAATCATCCACCCTGTTCTACCTCTCCTCCTCCAGCTGAAGCTTCTGTTCATTTATCTGACAGCCGTCTGGTCAGCTGTCAGCTCCGTCTGTCCGTCTGCTTCAGGGCTTCCTGCGAATCTCAAACCCTTCGGATGCTTCGGCCTCTCGTGGAGCCGAGCGTTTAGCTATTTTTAGATGAGGTTGTTGGTTAATATGATGGGAAAAACAACCAAAACCAGGCTAAGGACAGGACATAGATGATGAAATGTGCTGTGGTTCACATTCTGGCTTTTTTTCCTGAAGTAGTTCTGCAGGTTTTCAGACGCCGCTGCCCTCTATTCTTCCTACATTATACATAAATGACATTTTCCTCCGAATGTCAACATCGCTTTTCTGTGCAGAAGATGTACTTTTATGCTCCACGTGACTTCGATGTTTTTAAATTGTCGCTCATTGATCACAGACGAGGTTTTTTGAAATGCAGATCGGAGCCAGAACACTTCTTCAGATGTATTTAATTGAAGGAATATTGACTGGTTGGATTAACGCAGCTTCAAATGATGTAATATCCTGCAAATACTGGCTGTACATGTTGATTTAGGATTCCTTTCGGCTAACAAGGCTGCAGGTGGGATCTAGAAATAACATGCAGGTTTATTTTTCCCTGCAACTAATCGATTGATGGAATAGACTGGATTATTTCATCCTTTTTTTTGAAGATTTTACAGCTATATTATCCACTTTAATGGCTTTATAATTATATTGTTTTTACCTGTTTGATTGTATTTATTTCACCTCGAACCCTAAAACCTGTCAGCAGATTTGAAAAGCAGGTTTTCTTTATTAAAAATTTGCCTCGATTACAGCATTTATTAGAACAAGAAACAGTGAAAAAGGGGAAATAAACTTTCTGGCAGTCCTTGATTTATCATGTGTGACTTCAGGTTTCATCAGGAAAATTAATCAAACATAAACCCAAAGTCTCATTTAAAAATTAACTAAAACTGAGCCATTTGCACGAACCAGATTCTGCAAAAAACAAGAAATTCTGCAGTCCTTGCCGCAGCCAAAAAGCCGTAATGACTTTGACCAGCAGTCATGTGACAAGAATTCAGTTTTCAGCTGAACTGCAGGCAGTGTTTAGGACACAACTATGGAAATAAATAAAAATCTCAGTAGTAAAATATTCATAGTATGTAGATTTAGCATTTTCTTGCAGTTTTGGTTTAAAAAAAAGTCACTTTTTGTAAAACAAATAATGAAAGAAATTCAACTATAGTTTTTGGTTTTTTATGATTTCTTTCATCATAACTTTGTCATATTGCACAAAAAAGACATTTCTGAATTCTCTCCTTCATTATTGCTCTGAACAATGAGCCCACAGTGAGGAAAAAACTGGTAAAAAAAGAAAAAAATGACAACCTCACAGGTTTAGCAGTAAAGTAACTGATGCTGCTTTACATGTTTAAAAGTGAGTTTGAAACTTGGAATCGGCTTTAACTTCCATTTCATTGACAGTGCAGGGAAATTTGCTTTTCGATTTAAAAGACACATTGATGCAGACGTTCCTGAAGTTCTTTCTGGTTCTAGGGATAAATCTCAGCGCAGCTCTTTAGATGGAACATTAAATAAAGTGCAGAGTTGATGTGGATTCCAGAGGAACTGAAATGTAAATGACTCCAGCTGGAGCAACAGCTGACGGCGTCCTTTGACCTCCATCTGCTGCAGCTTTGACGACGTCTCAGAGCGAAACAAAAACTCCGATGCAGTGTTTTCCGCTGACCTCGATATCGAAGCACAAACCTCCTCGTGTCACGCTTCTTTCTTTAATCCTTTCCGGCTTCCGAGGCCACGCCTCCTGGATCCGACCGCCTCTATATTTAGACTCACCTGTCAGAGGCCTGAGTCAGCAGACGTTGCAGCGAAAAGCCAGGTGGTGCGGAGAAAATCATTTATCATCTCGGTTTGGATGGAAAAAACAGCGACCTGGATGCTGCAGGTTAATTAACTTTATTGCAGATCTGCACGCTTTAATAGAAAAAGACAGAAGACAGATAAACGGGTGTAAAAATGCATCATGGTAATTAATTGAAGTTTGACGGCCTTGAAAGTGTGAGGTTATAAGGAGTAAAGTTTGGCAGATTATATTTAATTACAGTATTTCGGAGCTGTTTATGGCCATAAAAGTGTCACATTTTTAAAAAGTTAACCCTCTGAAGCAGTATTTGGGCGATTCTTTGCTCCTGTCACATTTTTACTCACCGTTGGTTCATTTTTCACTGCAGTAGAAAATCCTGCAGCGACCATCAATAGAAGCAGTCAGAGCTCAGAAATGTCTGCTGGGAAGTATGACAGTTATGATGCCAGAAATCATGAAAAACGCTCAGTGTAAAGTTGGTTTTATGGATTATTTATTCTGCAAAAATTCGAAGACTAGAAGACTTGAAAGAGAATTTTTGTCACTCAGTTGGACCCAAGTCACTCATGGCTTCACGGTTAGACTGACGATCACAGAATTTTTAGTTTTTTACAGAATCTAGTTTATTTTTGGCAGATTTTTTGTTAAAAAAAAATTACCAGCAGATTCAAGGAATGTCAGAAAGTAGAAAATCCAATGATTCTGTCTGTTTTTTCAGTTTCAGGCTCGGATAAATAGTGAGATTTTTGTTGATTTTCTGAAATATAGCAAATCTTTCAAAGTCGGAGGCAGGTTTTAGAGTTTTGAGGATTAAAGCAGCAAAATATTACCCAGATTTGGCAAAAAAAAACACACAAAAAAAACTGTGAACACCCAATTAAATAAAGAAAAGACACATTTTTTTCAAATTGAATTTGACAGAAATGATTGTCATATTAAAGGCTGTTTTTGTAGGTTAATAGTTGAAAATCTTAACAGAAAAGATGCTAGAAAATAGTGTTAATAATGAAGTTTTTATTGGTTAGACTGCAAGTTTGCTGAATAAATCTTGCAGTATTTTACTCAGTACATGAGATTTATTGACATTAACGTCTGTTTATTGCAATATTTCTGAGTAATGTAATTAATCCCCTCTTTTGGCAGCAGCTCCTCCACTTGAACCACATTAAACATTTATTTATCAGAGGAAACTTCAATCCCAGCTGAGCTCTTTGACTTCAGTAGAGTCTCTGGTTGCACAAGTAATTCATTAGAAATGATTAAACACTATTTATACACAGTCTTATATGTTTCTTTTTTCATTCTAAAAGTACAATAAGCAACTTTTAAAGTGAAGCTTCTCTGCCGCGTGTCGTCAATAATTAATCGATCGATCGATGGATCAGGTCTGTGGTTTTCAATGGAAACCACTTTCCAGGAACGTCTGATTACGCGTCACGGGTTCGGTTTCACCTGAAGCGAAGCTCCTGAGGCTCTTCGTCTCCGCAACTCGATGCCGATAAGAAGTATCTGGGACGAATCAGACGTTGCAGACAGACTCGTGTTGCATTTAAAAGCAGAACATGTTGAGATGCAGCAGCAGGAGGGAAGAAGCTGCACTTTATTTACAGAGTTTTACATGTTTAGTGTCATTTTCTGTACTTTATTCCCTCCGGAAGAGAATCTACAGCCGTTTACTGGAAGCTGTCTTTCAAATGCATCATTTACTTGCTTTAAAAATACAAAACCCTTAAAATTGTTTTAACAGCAGTTATTGTACAGCCTCTGAAGCAGTTTCTGAGCATTTTTTGTTGCATTTTTACTCACTGTTGGCTCATTTTTCACTGCATTTCTGTGGAAACAGAAACATTTTGTGGAATAAACCATAAATCAAACTAAAGATGAAATAAAAGTGAACATTTTGTGTATTATTTATTTTAGGTACCACATTTTCCAACTTCTCAGACATGTACTAATACTGAAGGATGCTCTAGAGGTTTAATTTTGGACATTTTTACATCCTCCACAAACTGTTTTTCACACTAATCTGCACAGATGTTTCACCGTGCTGAATATATCTACAACAACTCGCTCCTCTGTTTGCTATTTTAGAGCCTTTCTGCATTTATTTTATTGATCTTTTCATACTCTAGATATTTTAATGACTTACATTTTGAACTTTTTTCTTTGCATCGTCTCCTCTCTGCTCTGTGTAAACACTGCCTGCAGTTAATCCAAAAACTCAGTGAATTTTTGTTCTGTGACGGTTAAACACAACTGAATCATTAATGGCTTCAAAGTTCTGTTAAAAAGTGCAGAATTTTTTCATTTTTACAGAATCTGGTTACTTATAACAGTTTATTTTTTATGCTGATTTTTATAAATCAGACATAGAATAAAGTGCATTTATGAAATTTCAAGATTTTTTGATGTTTATTTTCCTTTCAGTCTCTACTTTGCCAAATACTTCCTGAATTTTTGTCATGTGACTTTTGGTCACTGCTGAGTCACTAGTAGCATCTCGGATGCATTAAGAAACAGAGAATTATTAGATTTTTACAGAATCTGGTTTGTACAAAGGATACATTTTTGGGGATTTTTAATAAAAAGATGTTAAAAAGTTTGAGCTTGATGAAATATAATGATTTGGTTGATTATTATAAACAGAACTGCATTGAGCTGATGAGTCCAAGTTAAAAATCTAAAGATTCATTTGGTTTTATGCTTTATAGCTGTGATAAATGTTGTTATTTTGGCTTTTTTATTTATTTGTTTCTTTATTTTAAAGAAATACGCCTTTAAAACCCACTTTTGGTTTTTGAAATAGTTAGAAAAAACCTAAAAAATCCCCTCAACCAATCAGTTGATCCACTAATCATTCCATCTCTAATTTACAGTGTTTTATAGGTGACCAATGATAAATGAAGGTAACATTTATATCCTGTCATGTTGTTTTTTTAGTGTTTTGCTGCAGCAGCGCGACTGTAAACCAGATCATTTAGCAGCAGAACGTCACTCATCATGAATCTGAGCGCGAGTGACGGACAGGCGGTGAAATGAGAATAAAACCAGGCCTTTTTCATGCAGATTGCAGGGTTGTGGTGGCTGGAGTGTGTGTGTTTGTGTGTGTTTGTGTGTCTGTGTGACGCTTTGAAGCTGCAGCTGACTGACAGAGAGGCTGAATCAGTAAAAACCACTCGAGCTCCATCAAATTAAGTCGATGCTGCACACTTGAAGGTTTCCTCGTAAGGAAGAAGAAACTGTTTTTTTTTTGCCGGCTCTCTAGAATGAATCCGAATGATGTTTCCTCCAAAATGATTTACATAAAAGCACAGAACTTGAAATTCATTTTTGCAAAATGAGATGGAGATGCGATAACAGACGGTGGAAATAGCAAGACGCCGGCCGTCTTCCAGGCAGTGACAGGAGATCATTTAATGCAGCAGAATCCACTTTAACTCCTGAAGCTCTGAGCTGCTGCTGCTTCACTTTCTGACCCTGAAAAACTCAGTAAGATAAAAGAGCTCAACAACCAAAGAGCGATTTTAGATACAAGTGCAAGAACACGACTTAAAAGCAATAAAATATACACAGATGTGGCCAAAACCTGATGTTCACTTCCACTTAGAACAGAATAAAACACAATTTCCTCCTTTTATAATATTAAAATACACAATAAACACTACAAATATTGACAGAAAAAGATGCCGTTTCACACTTTTTTATGCTCTGATTGTAGCTTTTAATGAAATTTGTAAACCATCCTTTGCAGCAAGGAATCTAGTTTTTTTTATTTATTTATTTTTTTTAATGAGACACGTAGAATAAAGTGATTTTATGAAATATCAAGATTTTAGGTCACTAATTTGCTCCCTGAATTTTTGTGATGGGAGTTTTAGTCACAGCTTAATCACTAATAGCGTCTTGGATGTGCCAAAGAGTGAAGAATTTTTGTGTTTTTTATATAATCTGCTTGCTGCAAAGGATTAATTTTTAGCAAATTTTTAAATAAGATGTGAAATACTGTGAGTTCGATGCAGTATCACGGCTTTAAGCTTATATTTGGTTAATTATACCAACAAAACTGCATCTGATGTCCAAGTTGAAAAGATTCTTTTGGTTTTTGCACTTTGTGGCTTTGTTGAATGCTGTCATTTTGGCTTTTTTGTTAATTTATTTTAAAGAAAATATGCCTTTTAAACCCACTTTTGGTTTTCGAAATAGTTAAAAAACAAAAAAAAGCTCCAGTTTGCTCAGGTCAGAGTCATAGCAGGACATTTAGAAACGCTTCTTTTCTTTTTTCTGTCCAAGTTTTTTCCTTCCTTCCTTATTTTGGTCTTTGCAGAAAAGATGAATCTTAAACAGCAGCATCCTGAATTTAACATGATTCATCTCATCTGACCAGCGATTACTCACAAATACGAGAAACGTACGTGGAGAGAATTCACTGCAGAAACTACACATATATAAATATGACGCGTTACACAAACGCTGTCCAGGAAATAATAAACACAAGATGAGATTCACATGATGCTAAATGTTGATTAAATCTTTAATAATCATCCAAACTGATTTCAGACGAGGCCAGATGTTCTGGCAGCATCAAACCTCATCCACATAATTCTCCGCTCTTCCTGGAAAATGTTAATTAAATTAAATTAAAATCTGTTTTGTTGTGGTTTGCTGCACAATTCTTGGTTTTTCTACAAAGATCCTCTAATATTGCCTTCGACAAACTGGCAACAAAGGAAGGAATATGGTTGTTGGATAAGAAGCGAAGAAATAGGAAGGAAAAAGGAGGTAGAAAACAAAGAAGAAACAAGGAAGCAGGAAAGGAAATAAGAAGTTGGCCTGTGCAAAGCTAATGACTGTAGCTCCTGCATGACTTTGTACTTTTCTACATCAGAGAACTGAAATATCTTCGGGTAAAATTCCTAAAAACTTGTGTTTACACCCTGATGGAGTTTGTTTGGGTCACGGTGGGGAAAAAACACAGATATGCGTCCACTTGCCGGCTTTCTTTCTGGGGCTTTCGGCAAAGAAAAACCTTTGAAAGGTTCAAACCACAGGACCGAGCCTCGCTTTGATGCTCCACATCTTATCTCCGGATTCACACACAAGCTGCATTTTCCCCTCAACAAAAAGGAAAAACATCTCAGTGGCTGTTGTGCCTCTTTTCAAGAACAAGAACTTCTAGCCTGGGGTGTGTTTTCCAGTCAGCTGCTTTTATTAAATCTGTTTAACCCTCATTTAACCGAGTTAGCTGAGTAAGAACGCAGCAGCCTGAGGGGCAACACGACTTATGGATGCTAACGGATTATTTTCAGACATTGTTTTCTCACTGCTTTGGTTTTTCCTATTCGGATTCCAAATCACAAAAAAAAAAAAAACGTATTTCCTGTCTTTCATAGTTTTCTGGTGAGACGTACCTTCATGAAGGTTATATTTTATTTAGCATCACAGAAACACCTCTTTATATATATTGCATTACTCTTCAACAGCCTCTAAAATGACGAAAACATTGTTTAAAAAAAAAAAAAACAAGCAGATTTTCCCTAGTTTCAAAAAATAACCTGAAAAAAAGATTTAAATCTGGCAGCAAGGGTGCCATAAAAATTGTTCAAAACTGTTAAAATTGTACAAAAAAGACTTAAAATAATAATATACTGTAGTTTTGCGGTAAAAATACAGATATTTTTTTTAATGTGGGCAGTATGTACAGTTTTGGCCTGTTTTTTTTCTTCACAATAACCATCTAAATTACTATTTTTTTTTTCTGTGATTTTACTAAATACCAGATGTACAACATGTAAAAAAAACAGGGAAAATCTGTTAAATAAAAAAAAATGCCTTTTATATATAGTAATAATTTAAAGATTAATATACTTTTTGTCTTATAATTAAAAGCATTTTTTTTAAAAAATACTATAAAAATGGTGTAATTTTACTCTCCAATGAGTTTTATAGTTCTCATTACCATTCATGAAAATACACATTTTTAATTTTTTTTAACCTATTTTTTTGTGGTTAATGTGTAAATTAATACTGTTTTCCCATGATTTTATTACATATTTTCTATAATTTAACAAAACATGCGAATATGAACAATTACAGTAAATTGTTTTTAATAACTGCAGTTAATTTTTTAAATTGAAAAATACCAGTGTACATAAACTTTGTTCTGAAGAGCCAAAGAAAGTTGTTTTAAAAAAATGAAGTCTGAATGGGCAGAGTTTTTGTTTCATCAGCGAGGTCATCCAGCACCTTGACAGGTCCTCCTAAACAAAACCCGATTGGAACCACTTTGTTTTTTGATCAGTTTTCCGCTTGTAGTTTGTGGGTCAAGGCTTCCTTTTGAAAAATCTGCAGGTATTTCCAGGCAAGACAATATCTAAAACCTCTCCAGTGTTTCCTTCCAGTTGGAAAACCTCAGATGGAAGACACCCAAGATGTATCCATGAACCTTAAATCAATGTTTCAACTTGTTCTTTGCGCTTGAACCTAAATGTAAAAATGCTTATTTTTTGGTAGATGCTGGTTGTAATTTCTTTCAATCTGGGAAATGATGTTGAAGGGAGTCGACCTTGTATCGTCTTTTTAATAAAAACATATTTTTCACAGATTCCAGTTACTAAACTACTCTGTTGCCGTGTTGGTTTTACAGTCCATTGACTGAAAATTAAAGCTTTCTACCATCTTGTCTTGAAAAACCCCATTCCACGTTGACCGTCTTTCTGTCTTTAACCTCTCAGGCGTTGCTGAAGATGGACTGCCAGGGTCTGGTTGCCAGGTTGGTCTTGGATTTCGTCCTGTTGACCACAGCGGTGGAGGTGGCGTCCCGGTGGAGGGAGCTGGCTGAGAAACTGGCCCGGGTGTCCAGGCAGCAGATGGAGGCTTATGAGGCTCCACATCGTGACAAGAACGGCCTGCTGGACAACGAGGTAAGACGGCGTTATCTAAGAAACTACAGTTCCCACTGAGTCAATGAGTTAGTTTGTTGCTGCAACTGTTTGGCACAATTTGGCCAAACAGCACTAGTGAAAGTATCCAAATTTGCTTTTAATGCCACATGTTTGTCATACACCCGTGGACGTATCAACAACTCAGTGGATTATTTGGTTACCAAGAAAAATTTTTAATTGTAATGATTCTCGGGCAGGTTCTGGAGTTGTTGGGAACCTCCTTTTTCAAACCGTTTAAGATATTTATTCCATGCATTTATGCCAATAAACATAAGAGATAAGGTGAGGTAAGGTAAGAGGTCATATCTTCAGGATGTCTAAGTTGCATGAACATCTAAAAATATAACTGCAATGTCTGTCCCTTAAGATTTTACTGAAAAGGAGAGTATTTAATGCAAATTTCAGTAAGTAAACGTTAAGGATTCATGACACCATAATTGCGACCAAAAGATGTGTATTATGGCTGCAATCATTCTTTGAGTGAGCCAAAGAAATGGGCCAAACTACTGTGGCTATCTTCCCACTGATGCACCTTCAGTGTCTTTGCTTGACCCTTCGTGCCACAAAAGTTCTCCCCTTGAGGAAGTCATCAGAACAGGGTAGAACTTCATCAGGGAAGTACAGGAAACGCTTGTCCAATCTGTTGCCGTCTGTTCTTGAAATAACAGCTTGTCTATTTTCCCTGACCCCTGCCCCGAACCTTTCAGTCCATGTGGAAACCGGCCTATGACTTCCTGCTGACGTGGGCTGCCCACGTTGGCGACAGCTACCGAGACGTAATCCAGGAGCTGCACCTCGGTTTGGACAAGATGAGGAACCCCATCACCAAAAGATGGAAGCACCTGACCGGCACGCTAATCCTGGTCAACTGCCTCGATACCCTCCGCAGTGCCGCCTTCTGTCCCACCGGATATGGAGACTTTGCCGTCTGACCATTCTTAAAGGTTCAAGTCTTCATCTTGTGGTGGAGGTTTCTAGGAATCAATACTTTTTGGTTCAAGACGGTACTGAGGCCACCATGACCGGGATGGATGTACAGCTTTAGGTCAGTCGGATGACTCTTGAGGCTTTTCTCGGCTTTTGATCTTCAGGTCGGATTTGTTTCTTGTCTAGAGTTATGGATCTGCTTGGTGGCAGGAATTATTGGTTCTCATGAAGCACTGCAGGTAGAAACGCCATGATTCTAGCACTGGATAAGTCAATGTGAAACTAGAGCATCTGCCTCTTTGTGTTTTTTACCCTCTATGTTGTTCTTTCTCTCTCCATCTTGCTTTGTCTACCTCTGCTCTCCTCGTCTCTTCTCTACCTCACCCTTTTGTCCTTATCACTTTGTCTTTTGATGATGTTCTCTATTTAATCCAGTCTGTTTTTGTATTTCTACCTTGTGTCCATTTTGGTTCCGTGAATTGCATTTTCAGATATTTGTCGTTGTTTCCGTCGCTGTATATTTCCTTGGTTCACCCTCAGGAACATCAGAGACCTCAACCACTGCAGTACAGACCTGTGCATACTGTGACATCTCCACCATCCTTATAATTTCATTTAATCCCCAAACAGAACTGACTGTGTTCTTGATCTTGACTGTTTGACTGTTTGCAAGCCAAACTTTATACATAAACAACTTCTGTCTCCATTTCTGATGGGCAGTTTCTAGTCTTTGACTGACTCTCACTCACATTGTTTTATAAAAGAAGAAACAGTGGATATTTAAAATGTCTTCAATCAGAATAAATTTTCAAAAAATGTTTCGTACATTAAGAGTTTGTCAGTGATTAGCTTGCCAAAAACGTTAGCCCAATGCTAACGTCACATTCAGTAAAGATACTTTATATCTGTTGATGCAAGATATACCTATATTTTTTATACTTGCAGCTAATATATTATCAGCAGTGTTGTTGTGTTTTCTGAGCTTGGATTTTCTTTTAGTGTAATCATTTTTTCATCATAAAAAAATGGAAAAGTTGGACATTTTGAGAGTCAAAACTCCAATCTTGCAGTGTTAAATCGAGTTAAAAAACCCTTTTTTAGTTGAACATCCATATCCAGTCCTCAGTTCAAAAGATGATGCTACATACTCCAACAGACTGTTAGCTAGCTAGTAGGCTAGCATGGATTATGGGCTCTAGCAGGGAGTTACTTTCAAGCATAACTTTGATTTTACCTGGAGAAATTAGCTAACAATGCTAATGATGCCGCTGTCTGGCAAAGTCAATCGCTAAAATATACTGTTGGCTAGCTCATAAGCTAGCATGGATTAATTGCAAGTTTAAAATACTTGTTCTGTGGATATTTTAATCTATCATTAATTATGTCATGAAGACATTTCTGAAATGTATCTCAAAATGATAAACATGGAAATGAATGCATACAGTGCACAACACCATAATTAGGACTGTCTGTGTTAGCTAGATGGTTAGCTAGCAAAGATTACTTACCCTATTTCTGTTTTACAGGTTTCAAACTGTTCTACAGACTGATTGTTTTACTTGTCATGATCTATGTCAAGAAGACAGCATAAATGACAACAGGGACACTTACATTTTTAATTAAATATCAAAATCTGATCATTTTGGCAGATGATAATGCTACATCTAGCTACAACATGTAGCATTAGCTGGCTGGCTTGGATTTTATGCATTTCTTCCAAGCACAACTTCAGTTTTCTACATATACATCTGCTCAAACACAAATGTTTTGATTTATTAGACATGATATGCAGAAGACAGAACTGAAATGCATTTCAGAATAACAGAAACACAACATGCAAGCTACTAAAATTACTGTCAGACATTTCCAGAACAGCCCAAGACTATAATTATTTACATTTTGCACATTTTACCTGATGGAACAGAATATATTTAACTTAAAGACATCAGCTCTTACAGCCGGACTAAACCTGTGTGATTTTTATTTAATTTTTTTTTTTAAAGAACTGTGAAAAGTACACATCAGAAAGTTAGTTTTTGTTAAAATCAGATTTTAAAAAGCCTTTTTATTTATCATTTTGTGATCTCGACGAGGATCATCAGTCAGCTTTGATGCTATTGATTGATGCTTGTATTGTATAATTTGTGTTTTCACTTCAGGCTTTTTCTTGTTTGTGTTCTCTATGTTTTTGTGACTGCTGCAGTGTTTGGAATATGAACCCGAACTGAACAGAAAATGCGTGAGGAGTTTATATATTTGTACCGAACGAGTATTGACACATTCGTAAGTGATGCTGTTTCACCTGTGAGACGTCGCAGATCTGAAATCTGTTCAGTGTTTCTGTTCAAAAAGTATCAATAAAACTGAAAACTTTTAAAAAATGTGACGAAAGACCCTAAACGTGTATGTGCAGATATTTTCTGCAAATAAAATGAACTCTCTGAACTGCAGAACTCACTGGCAGGTTCAAAAGACATGTTATCTTTTTTTAAAAAATGCCAAAATTACACCATTTATCTGAGCTAAAAGCTGTAGAAACCGAGATAATGGTGAGGTTTAGCAGTTCCTTTGGTAAAATGAACCAAATCTAAGCTTAAAATTACTTTATTCTTCTTGTTTCATTCATAAATCTGCCAAAAAAACTGAACTAAAACTCATCCAAAATGATTAAAATTGTCCATCATGACTGAAAATCTGGCATTTTAAACACATTTCTAATAATTTTGGACAGTTTTAGGCTAAAAATACAATTAAACCTACTTGATCAATAAAATAAATGCAGCATGGCCTAAAAACAGTAAACAGAGTAAGTTATTGGAAGATACATTCAGCATGGTGAAATGCCTTTCTACAGTTGATGTGCAGAGACTCAAAACTGGACTAAAACTTGTCCATAATGACCAAAGATCTGTCATTTTAAACACATTTTGAGTCATTTTTGACTAGTTTTGTGCTACTTTGGTCACATTTCAAATAATTTTGTACAATTTTAGACTTGAAGGACAACTAAACCTACTTGATCAAGAAAATAAATGCAACTTGTCCCAAAAACAGTGAACAGAGGAGCAAGTTGTTGGAAGATACATTCAGCATGGTGAAACATCTTTCTACACCTGATGTGCAGAAAATCAAAACTGGACTAAAACTTGTTCAAAATGACTCAAATTGTCCATAATGACCAAAGATCTGTCATTTTGTACACATTTTTGATAATTTTAAACGGATTTTCGAGTCATTTTAGTTGTTTTTGACTCGTAAAATATCTATTTTTTTCCGGTATTGGTAGCACCTGGAGGAACGTAAATGGATAATCAAATAAGTTCAACTTTTGTTTTAGTTTTTTGAATTTCATGTCATTTTAACAGTTTTATTCTGCACATAGGACATTTCTGAGCTCTCTCTACTTCTAGCCATGGTTGTTCTGTTTCCATAGAGGTGTTGGACTTTATGTTGCAGAGAAAAACAACCAACAGTGAGTAAAAATGTAACAGGAGCAAAGAAGCTGTTTGGGGCGCACCGCATCTGTAGCATGTTTTGATTAGCTTAGCACAGCAAGTTAGTTAGCCTAGCTCAGTTGAAAGTTTAAATGAAGCTATAATGTCTTATTTTCTACATTACTGTATGTAAACTACAAAAGATAAAGCTGTTAGAAGGTATATTTTTGTTCCTTCTTTCACTTTTTGTGCTAACCTCTGCAAAACACATGCAGGACTTATTTCTATGCCGCGAGCACAGAGATGAAACTGACACCTATTTTCTCATCTGAATTCACCAGTTAAACACATCTGAAAATGTCGGATGCTGCCGTTGACAGAAGCTGCAGTGAAAAGCTCGTGAATTTGTGTCTCCATTGTGATTCTTCTGTCAGCACTCGAGCGCTCATTGCAATGCAAATGTGCGGCGCGTTGTGTGACTGTCGTCGTGAAACAATTCCTGCGTGCAAACACAAACCGAGAACACATTCACACATGAGCGCACAGCCTCGTGTACTCACAGCACACATGAGCGCACACAGATTCGTCCTCTCATTCCAGTAATCCTCACACACACACACACACACACACACACACACACACACACAGTTTAATGTACTTAATTAAAGCAGATAATTATTCTCCCTCAGAGGACAGGCCACCTTGACAGCGTCGTCCTTTGCCTCTCGATGATTCACCCTCTACATTCCTGCTCGTCTCCTGGATACAACTACAGACCAAGGCCGAGTCCATTTGTGCGAAAGTGTCGCTTTTTACTGCTAATTTATTTTTTGAAAAAAATCACATTTAAAACCGTTTCGGTGTAATAATAATAATAAAAAAAGATTAACTGAGGCTTGAAGAAAAAAAACTTAATTCTGGTAAAAACAAAAAAATCTGTGGTTTTAGCTAATCTTCTTTGCTAGCTGTCGCAGATGATGGATTAGCAAAGAAAAACTCACCATTTGTTTGTGCACTTTTAGCCCTCCTGTCACATTTTTCCTCACTGTTTTCACTTTCATATAAAGTCCTGCACCTCTTTGGAAACAGCTGAAAGTAGAGAGAACTCAAGGATGTCTTCTGTTCAGTGATATACAGTTGTAACATCATCAACAAAACGGAAAAGCAAAAGTTCAAAAACTGAAGAAACCTTGAACCCAGGTGCCCAAATATGTTACCAAACCGGTGCCACAAGGTATAGATATTCTACAACTTTTAGTTAGTTTCAGCCCAATTTAACTGGCAAGTCTTTGAATTTTTATCAGGTGACTGTTGCTTGCGGCTGAGTCAATAATGGCTTCTTAGTTGTGCTGAGAAGTGCAGAATTTTTTGTTTTTTACAGAATCTGCTGAGAGCAAACGCTTTAATTTTGGTAAATTTTTAAATGCTGAGATATCGTAATTTTACACTTAGATTTGGTGAAGTCTTCTGACTGAGCTGTGCAACTAGAAAGATGGAAATCCCATCATTCTTTCTGTTTTTACAATCTTTAGCTCTTATAAATGTGTCACTGTGGTGATTTAAAAAAAAAAAAAGATGTCATGACTTTCAAATCCACCAGCAGGTTTTGGGATTCATAGCAATAAGCTGTTAATTTAGTTTGAAGTGGAAAACCTTTGTAATAATTGATGGGGTTTTTTTTGTCAAACTTCTTAGCAAACTGCTTTTTATTCATTCAGGCAGCAGCTGTTCCCATATCCACTTGGTAAGTCCAATATTCCACCTCTTTTAGCCCCGTTTTTGGTCTCCACCAGTTCCCGAAGGAAAAATCTGGCTTTTCAGCTGCTAAGCTGTGACTGTGTCAGCTTTTTACAGTTTTTTTGTGATGTAAAAGCGTAATTTTTTTGCCTAGACATCTAAACGACGAGCCGAAAGTCACTGTAAAGCATCGCTAAGCTGAGGCGAATTCCATATTCATCTGATTATTCTCCGTACCCTCAATGAATAATTGATGTGGTCAAATTATAAAAGCATACTTTAGGTAGACTAATATTTAAATCAGTGAGCCTTTTTAAAAAGATTTTATTCTCCTACAGTCCATTAGGAGGACACCTTTCGTTCTTAGCTTCTAAAATAATCATTTAAAAACGCATTAATCACCTGAAACTATGTGCCTCCATTTCCATATTTCCTTTGCGCAGAAATAAATATTCACAGGTTCCCTTCCACATCCTCAAAGCCGTCTCACCTGATGTTTTCTTCTGGGGAGCGACAGCAGAGCAAAGTCTTCCTATCACCTGACACAGCTCTTGAAGTTTCATGAATCTAAATATGGAAAATCTATGGTTTGAGCAGATTTAGCAGCTTTCAGGTGAAACACTGTGATCATCTTCCCCGGGAGACGAGGTTTTATTCTGCCCGGCAAATCACAGAATCAGAGATGTGAGAGGGAAACTGTGGTTTTCTCCTCCCTTCGTTAATTCGGGGCAATTTGGCCGGCCTGGAGCGGCGTTTGAAAATGCAAAACAGGTGGCGAGATGAAAAGCTCCGTCGCTGTTTCATCTGCCATTGTTTTCCGGAGTTTCTGGAGGAAACGGCTTGTGGAGAAAAGGAAAGACCCTTGAAAGATAAAGAAAAAAACACATAATACAACTCCTTCATCTGCATCTTCTCAGGCCTTTAGCTTGGTGGTGGTGTGGAAACATCATGAAACCTTTTCATTTGATAGATCAGCTATAGAATCTCATCAAGCTAAAAACCAGAAGGCCAAAGTCACCAACTGCTTCCTCCTAATGGGACCAACCAATGAAAATGTCAATACATGATCCTCTTGTTGTGGTTAATCTACACAACGTTCCTGCCAAGATCATGGTCTTTGTCTTCTTAGAGACATTTTATTAAATTTTGGCGCTAAAAACTGCAAAAACTAAAATATATCTTCCATGAACACAAATCTACGATACTCTAAGATAATCAACATGTCCAGATCATTTCAGAACCCAGTTATTATTCCTCCATATTCTCCAAAGTTATTGATATCCATAAAACCTGGTAACTACTGCACCGATTTGGCTTCAATTTGTTTCATTTCCGGTGTATTCCAGTGTTTATGAAGAATGTTGTGCTCAAAGTAAAGTTAGAATGTTTTGAAAAATAGTTTGATCTCATGCAAAATGGAGTAAAAAGTCCCATGTTTTTGTTCTAAATTGACTCAAGACCAAAATTAAGGAATTTTTTGGAAAAATAAATAATGAACAACACCACGTTCAGACAAAAACTGCAGTGATTGGGCTCTGGCTAGTTACCGCTAGCTGGTGAATTAGCCTTAGCTCAAGCTAATTTACCTCTTTTCTGTTTGCTTCTTCTTGTATTGTTAGAATTACTAACAAAAGTACTTTTATATCACATAAATAATAAATCTAATCATATTTGAGGATTAAAAAAACACCAGATACAGTTGATTAGCATGACTACACTTTGATTAGTGACTGCTAGTTTGTGAGTTAGCCTTCTTTTCTTTGTTTTAATTTTATTTTTAGAAGTTTTATGTCACATAAAGTGTCAGCGGAAGTGCATCTTTTCATGTTAGAGGAAAAAAATCAAACAGATACAGTTAATTAGTGTGGCTACACTCCAGCTAGTTACTGCTAGCTAGTGAGCTAGACTTAGCTTAATCTGATTTTTTGTTTTCTTCTTCTTTTATGACTAGAATTAGTAGCAAAAGTGCTTTTATGTAACATAAATAACACATCTAGTCATATTCAGAGGGAGAGAAATACCAGATATAGTAAATTAGTCCTGCTAACAGCTAACTAGCGTATGTTAGCAGAGTGCCATTTACTGCCACTTTCTCTGAATTTGTCAGATTTTATGGCATCTTTAATAAAGAAAAAAGCTAATTACATCGACCTTTGCTCTGAAAGGAATTAAATTTTTTTATTTCGTTGTATAATATTATATATATCGCATACAATCGTACATTAGCTTGATCACAACTGTACTTGGGTAACATTTACATGTAATGGAGTACTTCACTTTTACTAAATAATTCTTGCATACTTCTAAATGTCTACAAGCATTTTTATGGAAATTTTTCATTAAATTTTGGTAATTTCAACTTTTGGATGAATTAATTTTACGTTTTCCACTAAGTTAGGTTTTGCAGCAGTAAAGATCTTTGTTTTCGCTGCGTAAAGTTGCTCCTCAGAGGACTAAACAGCTTGTTTTAGCCTCTCTACATGCTGTTAACTGAGGAACAATGTGGAGACGATGGAATAAATTAGAAGTAAATCACAGAGGGGGAGACTCTTGTTTTATGGATGAGCAGACGGTGTGGGTGGTTCGGAGAGAGAATTGGAATGAGTTGTCGTCTTATAAAGTTAGACTGTGTGTGTGTGTGTGTGTGGTGTGTGTGTGTGGTGGTGTGTGTGTGTGTGTGTGGTGTGTGTGTGTGTGTGTGTGTGTCCACGCCCTGCTTATAATTCCTTTCATTGATCTCACACACACTCATTAGAAGGGAAATCAATGTGAGAGGAGGACAGCGGGAACAATTAGTGAGCTCTTGATGACTCAGGTTGTGTTGTGTTCAGGGACCCTCTCTGTACTTCTTAAAGCTGCAGGTGCTTCACTGGTTCCGCTAATTGGACATTATTTGAGCCTTAATGGAAGCTAATTATGAGATAATAATCAGATAGCAGCAGGTTGCTGCTGCCAAACTTTAAAGTGTTTGTGTCACACCTGGAAAAACATCTTAAATGTACTAAATGTACAGTGCAGACATCAAATTTATGGAAAAACACATGAAACTTTGGATTTGTTTGGTTTTCTGCGCAACATTTTGTCTTAACCTTCCTGTTAAATTAGTAAGTAATTTTGTCTAAAATACAATAATATACAGTCTTGACCTTAATATGTAAATTTCTGGAGTAAATAAATATAATAAATAATACTGTAATATTTATATAGTTAATATTTGAGTTAGACGGGTAAATTTTTGCTATACATAATATTGTAGGGTCTCAACTATGATATGTAAATTAGTCAAGTAAATATATAGAACAAAAAATATTTTCTTTATTTTATGCGGTTTTAAGCTAATTTAAATTTAATTAATATTTTAAATTTAAATCAGTGAGATAAATTGATTTTATTTACTGATTTAATTTAAAATTATTAAAACATTTCAATTAGTCAATAAATTTGTCTAAAATATAATCATATACAGTCTTGACCCGAATATGTGAATTTATCAAATACATTAATACATTAATTTAATAAATAATATTGTAAGGGCTTAATATTTGAGTTAGACGGGTACATTTTTATTGTACATAATATTTATTTTCCATAATATTGTAGGGTCTTAGCTATAATATTTAAACTATTAGTCAAGTAAATAAAAATTTAAAAAATATTTCATACGGTTTAAAGCAAAATTAAGTTAAAGAATATTTTCTATTTGAATCAGTCAGATAAATTAATTTATTTAATTTAAAATTATTGGCATTTTGTAAATTACATAAATTTGTAAAAAAAAAAAAAACAAACAAACAACTATGATCTTAACATTAATGTGTAAATTATTCAGGTAAATTAGTGTAATATATACTATTGTACAGTGTTTACCTTGATCTAAAAAAAATATGTATTTTATTTAATTTTTTTTTTTCAACATTTTTTAAAAGTAAAAGCTGAAATCACTCCAACAGACTCTGGGCAGCAGATTTTAATTTTTTTTTAAACCCTTTACATGAATGATAAACACCTTCTAGCAGTGATTGAATTCAACTAAATGCATTTTCTAATTAATATTGTACATAAATACATTTTTTAAGGTACTTATATACCTAAATATTTCCACATTATGTTACTCTGGAGAAAAATATCTCTCTACTCTCTACTCCATTATATTGGTCTGACAGCTATAGTTACCTTGAAATTTAAGATATTTACAGAATAAATCAGTGGTTTCTGACTTTTTTGGCGACTTTCTGAAAAATAAAAACATTCTAGATGTTTATTAGTTGTTAAAAGCTCCAGCAAACAGTGATTTTTCTTTTCCTCTCAGCTTCAGATGATCCAGCATCTCACCAAAAATCTGAGATTTAGAGGAAAAAGTCCAAAACCTGAAAGCAAGTTTGTGTTTGTTTCTTCTTTCCTTGGATTTATCTGCCGTCCTGGATATTAAACAGCTGTTTCTTCACTACTAATCATCTAATGATGCCTTTTATAATAAAATATCAATCACATGGAGCAACTAGGACTTTTACTGCAGTTTTGACTTTAATTTTACTTTTTGTTGCAGGACTTTTACTGGTAAAGGGATGTTTTTGCATGTTGTGTTGCTTTAACTGGAGTGCAGGATCCTGATCAGTGAGTAAAACACACCTGTGTCTGTACAGGTGAGCTCAGGTCAGACTAGATGCTCAGAAACCTCAGAGGACTGACGGATCCTCCAGGACGAACCAATGTGTAGAAGGTTCCAAACATCTCTCTGCTCTGGTTTCTACACTTCTAGCATAAGTTCAGAAAAATTCCTCACCTTGAAATGAAAAACTGTGCTGCCATCTAGTGGCACAAACATCACATTAAAGGACCAGAGCAGTTTCTCCAAATCTGTATTTAAATATGATCCTAAAACGTTGTATTGATGTGAGACATTTAATTACTGCAGCTTGAGAAAGAAGTGGCAATGTTTTAAAGTCATAATGTAAATATTCAGTTAGTTTTCAAGAATATTTGTGACTGAAACTCTTTTTTTATGATTTAGACAAATACTACCATAAAAAAATGTGAGAAACTATTAAATTTCTATTTAAATGATGAAAACTGTGAACTGTGCAGATAACATTGTAAAAAACAATCGGCTCAATGTACAGAAGTGAACATATTTATTGATGTTTTACTCTTTTATGCATCTTTTACTCTAAGGTTGAGTTTTTTTTCACTTTAAGCTCAATATTGAGATGACATTTACATGATTGTGACACAAATAATAATGAAAATGTAAATTTATTACTAAAAAAACTGGACATTAAACCAAACTGGGGATTATTGAGCGGTAAAATATTATTTAAAATATTGTGCAAATCTGTATATTTGTAGAAATATAAGAGAAAATGTGTTTAAATATTGGTAGATATATGCAAAAAATATCTTATTTTAGAAATTTCTGAGATAAAATATTTGCAATATAATAAATTGTAAATGTAAATCTGACTGAATACACACAGGACTCAGTATTACTTGCCAATGCCTTTATTTATGTTTATATTGACACATACTTACACTGAAAAAACAATATAAACACAACAAACAACAACCACCGCCTCCAACTGACAGATGGCCGCAATTTTATTTTACTTGTTTTTTTCCTTCTGTAATTGATTTAAATACACAATATACTGAGGTTGTGCTCAGTATTTAACTTCTTTTACTTGTAGTTTCCAGTGTTTGACCAGCAGCTGTCAGTGTGTCACCGCTCAGGACGCTCAGTGCGCAGCGGAAACCCAATTTCAAATTAAAACCACCAAATCACTGCGGGATGTCTTTTATTTTGGCGCTTCTTCGCCTCACCGGAAGTCAGATCGGGTGTGTTCTGCTGCACCTTGACGTCCACGAGCTGGTCCTCGCGTCACACACCGTCACGCGTGTACATGAAGGCTGCGCACGCGGAGACAAACACACGGACGCAGAGACACGATGTGACACTCGGCCGCGCGTAATTTGCGCATTTTTTGGAGAGCGCGGACTTTTACGCGCCGCTGTACGCGCGGTGATTTGACATTTCTCCGGCCGCCTGCTGCAGCTGGAGCGACTCCAGGGATGCTGCGGCTCGTCTGGCTGCCGGAGTGCCGCCGCGCAACCACTGGCTGCGCCCTCCGCCTCTGCTGAACGGGATTTTTTTTGCGCCACTTTGCCCCCCAACTATGGATCCCTCCCGGGACGTCTGAGCGTCCTCCTCAGCCTGCACCATGGGGAACAGCCTCTCCAACCTGGCCGCCTTCCAGTCCCTGCACATAGTCATGCTCGGCTTGGACTCCGCGGGTAAAACCACCGTCCTGTACCGGCTGAAATTCAACGAGTTCGTCAACACGGTGCCGACCATCGGCTTCAACACGGAGCGGATCCGGCTGGGCGGCGCGGGGGCCTCCAGGGGCATCAGCTGCCACTTCTGGGACGTCGGGGGCCAGGAGAAGCTGCGGCCCCTCTGGAAGCCCTACAGCCGCTGCACGGACGGCATCGTGTACGTGGTGGACTCGGTGGACGCGGAGCGGCTGGAGGAGGCCCGCACCGAGCTGCACAAGATCACCCGCTTCTCCGAGAACCAGGGCACCCCGCTGCTGGTCATCGCCAACAAGCAGGACCTGCCGCGGGCGCTGGACGTCGGGGAGATCGAGAGGCAGCTGGCCCTGGCCGAGCTGAGCCCCTCCACCCCGTACCACGTCCAGCCGGCCTGCGCCATCATCGGAGAGGGTCTGGACGAGGGCATGGACAAGCTGTACGAGATGATAGTGAAGAGGAGGAAGTCTCTGAAGCAGAAGAAGAAGAGGCAGTGATGGGATCAATCATTCCATGGAAGCATTATGGGATGGATCCAGTGACACACAGCAGATTAAATACACCGTCAGTACTGATCATTACAGGAACAATCTCCATGTATGAAGGAAATATATTTATAGTGAGCTTAAAATCAACTCATCCACATGTTCCTACAGGAATATCTGCAGAAACTGCATCGTCATGAATGATATAGGATCATAAAATAATCATATTAATCTCTGATTTATGGGGGGGTGATGGTTGACTGTTTTTACTGAGTGTGTGAGTGAGTCTCTGATGCAGGAGTATTAATAGCAGCGTTTCATTAGGGATGTCTGCATTGTAGCGGAGATGTTTTCTAAAGAGTGTGGATCTCCTGGCAGAGCTCCCTGTTGCTGCCTGCCGTGTTGTGTTGTGCTGTGCACAGATGTGAGGCTGCTGTAAATGTGATTAGGGATGCACTGATGCACAGGCTGGTGTTTGGAGCTGAGAGGTGGCGTTACACCAAAGATGATTCCCCTGAGAAGACACACTAAAAAACCTCTGTGTTGTTTTGTGTTTTTTTTTTTTTTGCAACCCTCCCTGCCAAATTTACAGGTGAAGGTTCAAAGCAGGTGAAAGCAAGAATGAGGCAGATTGGATCGTATGTGGCAGCTTATTTTGCACAAGTGTCTTCCTCAGAGAAACCACCTTTGATTCCTCCTCTTCTGGAAGCCATATTGGAGGCCTTCAGCTCTGCGAACAGCTGATTTCTTCTGTTTTAAACCATTTTATGCCTCATCTGTTTAGTTTTGACTGTTTTCTTCCAAATGAAATAACAACTAGTCACTCAGTAAGTTGCCATGTGCTAGTTTAAAGCTGCATATACAAAATTTCCTGCAGCCACCTGCGATGATTTGCTTTTAGAAACTTGAATAGAGTGCATTAGTGAAACTAAACACTACACTTGCTGTTTGTTTCCTTTTAAGTTGCAGGGATATATGTAGCAATTAGGGCTGCAACCAACAATTATTTTCATTTTTGATCGATTGTTGTCAATTAACAGATTAATTGTGTGCTCTAAAATTTTTTGATTAGTATTTCCCATATCCCAAGATGACGTCTTTAAATGTTGTTTTTTCTCAACCTGAAGATATTCAGTTTACATGTGATGGAGGTGAAAATAATTCAGATAATATTCACATTTAAGATGCCTGAATCAAAGAATTCAGACTTTTTACTTGTAAAAAAAAAATGACTCAAACCGATTAATCGCTTATCAAAATAGTTGCCGATTAATTGATTATTTGATTAATCGTTGCAGCCTCTGTAGCAATGGCTGGTTATGTCAGCTGTGCACCAAATGTCTTCATATCTCTATGCACAAAAAAGCTACCGAACAAGCAAATCAAACTCCCATCAGATATGTTTTTCATGACAACTTACAGAGAAACAATTCGCAGTCGTCGGCATATAGATTTAGTCTGTTTGCAGGATTCAAGCAAAAACAGATTTAGCTTCTCCGAAAATAGTAGTATTTTTTTAATCAGCTGTTCCTCAGAGTTATTGAAGTGTAATTATACTGCATCGCAGACTGTTCGAACCTGCTGAGAGATTGTCGAGAAGCCAAGTGTCTTCCTGAAACAAACCGACAGGCTGGAACCTGTTCAGCTGCTCCTCATTGAACGATAACTAATCATAAACATGCTGTGGTCGGAGCTGGTTAAATAAAATCAATACAAATCTGACAGTGTTAATATATTATTCCATCCACCTGACTGTGACAGCTTGCAGATAGTTTATAAAACTGACATTTGGTCTTAAATGACAGGACTGTTGAATGTCTTACATAGACTGTTGTATTATGCCGCGTTCACGTCAACGCAGAAGAGTTTCGTTTCAAAATAATTCAGTTGAAAGTAGCAGCGATTGTATGTTGACGGTGATTCTATCATTACTGAGTATCTACTTGTAGCCGCCACCAGGGGGCAGACATGAATGTTGCTTTTTCGCAGTCAGTCTCACCTTTCCGACGTGAACATGGCGTCCTTCTCCTCAGTCGAGCTGCGTTCAACATTGCATGACAGCCACTACTTCAGACAATGTAAACTATACAGTATAATGTTACAGCCAAGATACAGCAAGACCAAACGATGTGTTAACATGCCAAAATGGAAAAAAGAAAAAAGTATTTTTGGGATTAAACTCTTTGTAACTGAACTCGTGTGTTGTCTGGATTGTGTTTGGGTTTCAGAGGTTCATCAGGGTGGGAAATTCCCAGGAAAGTATCATTTGGAGGGTTTATATCGTTTGTATCTTCAGAGATTTTGTAGATTATAGTGAAACAAGAGTTTGCTGTCATACCTGCAGTTCTGTGAGGCTTCGAGCTAAATGCTAACTGTTTCATGGCAAACATTTAAATAGCATGTTGATAGCTATTCTCTACCTTGTTATCAGAGTCACTGCTCATAAATGACTTGTCTTACTAATCAAGGTTAGTCCATGCAACTAACGATTTATCCAAAATTTGTAATATCGTATTACAAACTAAATGTTAGTAAGAATATTAGTTTGCAATACCTGAATTTGCCCAGTTTGTCTGAACTTTTGTACTGTCAATCAAACATTTGTCATGTTATGATATTCCAGCGTCAACAACTTAGTAGGTCATGTACCAGAATTTTTGGTAGATGCTGTTTACTCATTTTCCTGGTAATTCCAACACCTCATGGAGGTACTGTAATGCTAACATGTTGACATTAGAGTGTATAATGCTGTCTAGTGAAATCAGAAACTATGACTATAACCATAATTTGTGATACCATATTACATACAACAAAAAGTTTGTGTACAATGTGTATTTTCACTGTTAATCAGAAGTTTTGTACCTTCAACCAAACATTTACCTTCGTCCACCATGTTTCTTCATCTGTTACGTCAACAGATCTTGTACCGAAATTTTTGCATACTTTCCAGTTTGTTCTTCTGACCTGAGAGTGCAGTCACTCACCTTTCTGATTTTTCCAACACCACATGCATGTCCCTTAATGCTAACACGTTTACGTTAGCATGTATTATGTTCTCTAATTCACTCTATGAGGGCAAAAACTAGCAATATAGCTATAATTTGCCATACCAATATTATAAATTTGGGAGGAGGTTGGGGTGGATGGACAGGTCAACAAAACAATGATATTGGAGGCTGCTGTTGGAGTTTAGCGTTAGCAAAAAAGAGCTGCATGCGTCATACAAATTTATTATCAAAAGTTTTGCTCCCTGAACTAAACATTTAGTTAATTTTAATCTGTTATGTCAACAAACTTTGTGCCAAAATCCAACTTTCTGGGTGTTGTTCTGATTTCAGCCGATGTTAACTCGTGTTGAAAAATGCTGATCATCATATAAAGGCCTTGTATTGCTAACATTTTGATGCTAGCAGCTATAATGCTCTGTGGTCACTTTACCTGGACAGCATATTGTACTTCCAGACTACAGCTTAGATTTTGTCTAAAATATCTGTATGCAGAATGTTCAGCATCTGACGTAAACAACTTGACAAGTCACATACCAGTTACCGCATGTATGCACTATGATGCTAACGTGTTATTAGCTGTTATAATGCTCTTACTGTGGCGTGTTAGAATCCTTACATTCGTTTTCTTGTTTTTCTAGTTTGTTGTTGTTGTAAAATGCAACTTTGGGTAGTTGCTCTGTCTTTAGGACAGCCAGTGATCGCATTTTGGTTCATGTTTTATTACACTAAATGCGGCAATTATTTTTTATTGTGGTATTCTACCAGAAAATGCTAAATGCTAAAATGCTTAAAAAAAAAAAAAAAAATAGGTACTGAAAATGCAACGGTAATTACCTTGTTTTACAAAGAATCTCCTACTAAAAATTCTGTACCATTTATGTATGAGGTACACATAAACAACCAGAATATATCGTTTTATACCATATATGTCAACAAATTCCTTTTCAAGATTAATTATGATTAAAATGCCATTTAATTAATTGAAAAGATTAGAGCAGTTTTTTTTGAGAGTCAGATACTAAGGAGTTGAGTCACGCAAGTACAATTTTATATGCTGTGTTCTTGTAAAATTATGTAAAATCTGTTAAATTACTGCATGAATAAAGCCTAGAAAAATAACCTAAAATGAGAAATAAGGGGGTTTGTAAGGTAGGCATCATAAAAATAACAAAATAATGCAAAATTACTGGGTTGAATTTCTCCATTTAACATCGTCTTGCTTCAAGTTGTATAATTACTGAACAAGATTGACAGAAAACCTCTAAAAGCAGACTGAATTACCAGGTCCAGGGACAGAAATACATTCAAATCCATGTTTTCCTGCTTGCTGTTGACTCGCTCTCTGACTCTCGAGCCAGATTTACCTTCTACAGTCATTGTGTTTACAGCTCAACTGTGCCCCATCTTATTATTATGGTTTCAGTCACCTGTGTAACTCCAAACCAGTGTCATGTCAGAGCGTAATCAGCCATCAGAGAAGTGTTATTTACTTGTCGTGTAATTGCACTGCACACTTAGCGCTCCTGAGGAAAGGCGGCTTTTATCTGCAGTCTGGTGTTAAACTGTCTGGAAGAAGAATGTGTTTCATCTGACTGTCAGACGGATCTGAGCCGAGAAGAGGCAAAAGGTCAAAAGGTTCAAGTGTTCAGTGGGCCGGCGGTCATGGGAATACAGCGTCTGTATGCACAAATAGATGTTCTAAACTTTGATCGGATCTCAGAGGAATTAAAAACAAGACGTTAAGGCAATGTATGGGCCAGTTTATTCTCATGTAGCTGCTGTTTGGGAATGTTAGTGAGGACACAACCCGACAAAAAAAAGCACCAAAGCGTTGTAGATTTACTGTATTTCTCTACAAATAACCCAAAAGGTAGCTTATTATGAACTTTTATGTTAAAATCATTTTTAATCAGTGTATTTTTATGCACATTTTGAAATATTGCATATATAAAAAAGTACTGGATATGGCAGAATGTCTTAAATATTCAAGATTTTACTCTTTAATGTGACGTAACTTTGGATGTGGTAGACACTTAATGCAGATCATTCATCAGCTGTTTTTGCATCTAAAGAAGAAGTTGTGTTGTTTTTTTTTCTCATAGATGTTAAACGCAACTGTTTTTTTTTGTTGTTCCTTCTATTTTGAGTTAATTATTTTTTAAGCAGAGCAACTAGTTTGGTTTCCGTTATGTGACCTCTTCTTCTTCTACTCTGTTTCATGACAGTAATGTGTAAAGTAGCTTGTTGCTAGCTTCTTTTTCACATTTCAAAAAAATTGGCATCATCTTTACTTGACAATTACTTTGAAGCGCTGCTAGAATTATTTATTTATTTATTTATTTCATTATGATGGAAGCAAAAGAGAAAGTCAGGAAATGTGGTTATTGGGCCAAAAAGTTAATGAAGGCATTGGTTGGGGTGGATAGACGGGTCAAACAATCCAATGACATCAGCTGTCTGTCTCTTACTTGTTCAAATTATAACCACAATTACAAAGATCCAGTAACCTGGACAAAGCACTCATTTATTGCAATGATATTTTGCTCAACATAGCCAAACTTTAAGTATTGCCATGTTAGAAAATTTTGTTCATGTTCGGGAGGAGGTTGGTGTCGATACATGGGGTCAACAAAACAATGACATTGAAGACTGCTGTTTGTTTCTTTATTTTTTGGATTATTCTAACTACAATTACAAAGGTCCAGTAACTTTAACAAAGTACTCCTTTGTAGCGACGATCTTTCCCTCAACCCAACCAAACCTTTAGTATTCAGAAAAGTTAGTTCGCGTTTGGGAGGAGACTGGGATTGGTAGATGGTTCAACAAAACAATAACATCAAAAGCTCCTGTTTGTTACTGTAAACATTATTATAAAGATCTTCAAGCTTTAACAGAGTGCGTATTTAAGCCATAATTTGTCTCTCAAACTCAACCAAACATTTAGCGTTATCACTTTACCAACCATAGTTTGCATAGGGAGGAGATTGGGGTGGATGGATGGGTCGAGAAAACACTGGACTTTTACGCAGATGAATGTTTATTTATTTTTTCAAACTTACCGATTCAGTTTGTTTCTTTTAACCATGACCACTCCATAACCTGAACTTCCAGTTTATACTGTAACCATAAAGCTCCCCTAGCCTTTGTGGAGTAAATATTTTAACCCAAACTATGATCTTTCGCCACTTGTTTTTGTGTTGTGACACATGCTAGCTCAAGGAAGATGCACAACAGAAACATCATACTTTCATCACAGATACTCCACAGCTATAATATGTGAAGAAAGCAAGATTTGACAACATTTTGAAACAGCCTGCTGCCTAAATTAGCATTTTATTGAGGAGACACTGAATATCAAGAGATGTATGTAACACCATAACACTTCAAACAACAACATCAAATCAATATTTACGTTGAAACGACAAACTGTTTTTGAGCTAATTAGGTTAATTAGGAGTAACCAAATGTTTTCTTTTGAGCACAATAACTCTAGAACAACACATACGAACTTCATTGAAACTTGCACTTTGCTGCATAAATTAGCATCTTTGTGCTCTTTGAGAGATTTTTGAGAACTGTTGGCATTCTTGATGACAAACTACTCATACTGTGAGATTTCATGTGCTTTTGTCTTAGAGATCAAACCATGTTTTATTGTCCTTGGTGTTCTTACTTTACGATCTGCCTTGTCTAGTTAATGTGTCTTGATGAGATTAACATTTAGTGGTTCAGGGGCCTAAATTTTCTGTTTCCTGCATCCAGTATAATACACAAAAAAGACTGTAAATGGCAGTTTTATTGTACTAAATATTATAAAACCAAGCTTTATACTAATCCTGGTATAATTCTACCAGGTTCTGTATGCAATTTAGTTACAAACAGCTATATTTAGGAAAATGCGCCATGTGAGCAAAATCTACACTAAAATAGAAAGCTCTTTAAAGTCCTGCCATAAAACTAGCTGAAATAATTCAGCTGCTTGATTAGAAATTGTATATTAGCAGTGAAATTACTCAAAAACTGATGATCAAACCCCAGTGACATGAGGTGGCTTTGATCTCTGTGAAATATAAAAACTTATCTGCAGTCATATTGGAATAAATCAGTCCACTTACTGTTTGCTGTGATGGAAGAATCTTTTTAAAGTTTCCCTTCAGCACAGAAATGGAGGAAAATCATTGGCTTTCTACATCTAAAAACATAAACCTGCAATTTAAGGAGTCTGTAAAGTAATTTAACGTGTTTTCGAGCTGATAAGACCTGTGTAGGAGCGTTTCCATGTAGTTCTGTACTGTGAGTTTTGAAAACTGAAAACCTCAGCAGCTGGTGAAATAATCACAGACTTGTTGATGTACAACAGAACCTACACCCATAAATGTTCTTTATTATGGAATGTAGTGGAGAAGAAACCTGACAGAAAGCCCATTTAGAGCCTCATTCATTCCTTCTCTACTTCAAAAACCCAAATCTCCGAGCGACAATTATACGCGCATCTGCGTTTTCAGGAGAATTTGATTCTGCCGCCTGCTTTTCAAACTGCTGACAGAGCGTGAAGCTTCCAGCTCTATTTGTATTTATCTGATTTGTTTTCTTCGCCGTCTTTTCTCTGTGTTTCTGTGGGTGGTCATGAAGGGATTTTATGTTTTATCAGTGTTCTCCTGGATGATAATCCTTCACACTTCCACCCTCGCAGTCCAGAGTCGAAGACTGTCGCGTTTCCGCTGAGGCTTTGAACGCCAACATCCTGAAAAATGGTGCTGAATGTGCACGAGTGTGATTATTTTAGCGTGTTTGAAGCCGGTTGTCGGATTTTTGTTGACGGCACAAACCTTTTGTCTGAATCAGAGCTTGAATTATGCAGATCAGGTCTGGTCTTTGTAGCAAATAGAAATATTAATTTTATGGGGATTTTTGAAAATCGAAGCTAAACAAAAACACATTTTTGGTTCAAATTTAAATCCCTGTGAGTTTTTTTCAATGTAAATCAATAAAGGGAGGAGGTCTGGGTGTATGGATGGGTCCAAAAACATTTACATTAATGAGCACTTATTTTAGCCATGATCTCTTCTGTCAACCTAATCAAAGCTTTAGTTTAGTTTAGAAAGTTTAGAAAGGAGTCAGCTAAGTAGGTTTTCTTTGGGAGGAGGTTGGGGTGGATAGATGGGTGAAAAAAAAACTAAAAACAACAAAAAACAATGACATCAAAGCCTTGTATTTACATCTGTTTTTAAACTATGTATATTACTGTAACCATGACAACAGAAGTTCCCTAACCTCAAAAAAACACCCATTTTAGCCGTTATCGTTTCCCTCAACCTAACCAAACCTTTATAAAATTTAGTTGGTGTGGGGAGGAGGTTGGGGTAGATGGACAAGTGAGATATACAACGAAATGACAGTATTCTTGCAACCACCGTCACAAAAGTCCTCTAACGTTAGAAAGCACTTATTTTAGCCATGATCTTTCCGTCAACCTAACCAAACCTTTAGTATCGTCACTTTAGAAGAGAATCAGTTTTGTTTTAAGTTTTCTTTGGGAGGAGGTTGGGGTGGATGGACAGTCAATCATACAGTGACATGGAGGCTGCTGTTTGTTTCTCATTTCAAACTGTGTTTATTACTGTAATATCTATGACTGAAGTTCTCTTATCTGAACCTCAACCGCTCAACAATTTTAGCATCAGCACTTTATAGAAGTTAGCTGGCACAGGGAGGAGGTTGGGGCAGATGGATGGGTTAGCAAAACATTGAGCTTTAATCCAGAAGATTGCTTTTAATTTCTTTTTCCAAATTGACTGCTCTTTTCAAGTTGCAAAAAATGCAGTAGATGCATATACATAATAATAAAAAAAATCTTAATACAGCTCTCACTTAGAATGAGTTTTCAGTTTAAGAATGAAACTGCTTTAAAAAGACATGTCAAACTGAGTTGACATTTACAGTAGTAGTAGTAGTAGTAATAGTAGTATTAGCAGTAGTAGCTTTATTGCTATTATACTGAGATCACAGAACAATATAATGCGATTTGAGTAGAGCTCCTGAGGCGTAAAAACACAACTGAATGACCACACAGCATCTCTATAAAACAGCACCAAATCAGACCCACTGCATCTGTTGAGAAGTCTTTAAAAGTCTTATTAATCAGTGTTTTGCTTTAGATCACGTTCAGAGTTTTGTCTCTGGTGTCCAACAGCTGCAGACACAATCAGCTGCTCGATTCCAGTTTATTGTTTATTGTCGGTAAGGTCAGCTGGTGTTGAGTCAACAGAGACTTTATGAGTTCAAACCCGTCTTTCTGGTGATCAAGTGGAAATCTGTTGAGACAATAAAGATGACCTCATTCTGGCTCTGCTGTCGACCTTCTGGTCTGTGTTCTACAAATTCAGGTCCAGAGCTGTCGTAGTGCTGATCTCTGTATTTTCTAAGCACAAATTTGAGTCTTGACTCCTGTCTTTAAAAGCTCTTGTCATCAGTACACTGTAAAAAATCTGCAAAAAACAATAAAATCGGTAGCAAGGGTGCCAGAAAACATATGTTAAACAGTAGAATACTGTAAAAGCTGTTAAAGAAAATGTGAAAATATCAACAGATATCTGTAACATAATGATCTTTTTACTGATTTCAACAAAGTAAAAATGTGTAATTTTACTGTCAATTGTTGTAAAACAACAAATTATCATTTACAAAATTACAGACTTTTTAAATATGGACATTATGAACAGTTTTGTTGTTTTTTTATAGTCAATATATAAATGAAACTGTGATTTTACTAAATATCATCTAAGTATTTTAAAATAATTTCTCACCCTAAATATTAAAGTAACAAATAATAGCAAATATCTGTATGAATAATAATATGTTTGCTGATTTAAACACAGTAATAAAAAAAAGTAAAATCTTTCAGTAAAATATTGTAAAAGAACAAATGGCCATTTATTAAAACATAGATTTTTGTGAACATATTTACAGCACTGGCATGTTTTTGTTTGTTTGTTTGTTTTATTCAATACTTTTTGTATTGTTTTGCAAATAATTATTTGTAATTTAACCACATAGGAAAAATAAGTTTGAAAATTTATTTTTTTTTATAAATCTGTCCTTCACATATATAATTTTTATTTCAAATAGCAGCAAATATGTTGATTTTTTTTCCAGAGTTGAATACATTTAAAATATAAAGTGTAATTTCACCAATAAACATAAAAAATATATAAAATCACAAAATAATAACCATTCATAGAAACAGTGATTTTTGATATTGACATTATTTGTAGTTTTGGGAACAGTCAACATATAAATATTTACTTTGTTCTGCGATTTTATAAAATGCTAACTGTGATTTTTAAAATGAGACAATAAGTTATAAATAAAATTATTTAAAGAATTTTTCAATCAATAACATAAATGATTTTGCTTTTAAATAATGGCAAATATCTGAAAAATAAAAGTATTTTTTTGCTGATTTATACAGTAAAAACGGTTGATTTTCCAGTCAAATATTGCGAAAGCACAAAATATTATTTGTAAAACTACAATTTACAGTTTTGGTCTTTGTTGTGGTTAACTATTTATGGTTAAATTATATATTTTTTCTGTTTATTTTCTGAAATTTGACAAAGCAGGGAACATCTATAATTTGTGCTGCAGGTAAACTAACAACCTCCATCCACAGGTAAATAATAAAACAACTTTTACCATCTCCATTAACGGTATCTTCAGGTCTGATCTGAGCCACTGAGTCTCCAGATATTATCCTCCATAAAGATGCAGCTTCAGGACATTTATTAGGCGGTTTGGGAATAATGAACATTTCATGTAAATACTGAGAGAATTTGGACTGTTGCTGTGAGGACAGAAGGATTTAGAGAAATATGAGCTGCTGCGCCTCATAATTTCCATCCGTCTGTTGGGAACAGATCAATAACTCCGTACAGATCAGCGCTTCCATTAAAATGTAAATTCCAGCTGCTTCTGAATCTCCCCTCATTCTCTGCCTCGGTGTGTTTCGGTTCAGGATAATCCATCGCAGGATGAAACCGGAGTCGGAGCCAAACATGAAGCTGGTTTTCATGTTAATTAGAGACAGAGGAAGTCAACAAGTCATTTAACTTCAAATTACACACTGGAATGTGAGACTTACTTAAAGAGTGAACAGATTTTAAGCAATAAAACATAAAAATGACACAGATTTACCTTTAAAACTGCATATCTGAACAATTTACAGTTTTTTTGTTTGTTTGTTTTTACAGATTTTCTTAAATTACAAATAATAAATAGAAAAAACACAAGAAAATATTCATTTACATTTAAAAATGATGAGACTAGGCTTTAAAAATATATTGTTACTCTATTTAAATCTAAAATAATGTTATTTTACAGAAAAATCATGATATTAAAGATTGAAAAACTGTTGTTTTACAGTTTTGCCCAGTTTTGTTAAATTACAGATATATCTCATAAAATCACAACAAAAGATGTTAATTTACCTGTTAACTGTAAAAACAAACCAAAAGAATCTCCCAAAAACTCTAAATAACATTAGTTAATGTAGTAAAAATAATTTATTCTTTTACAACTTTTGACCATAAAATTACTCTACTTTTATTTTTATTTAATCAGCATTTAAATTTTTTTTTATCATTTATTAGATATTTGCTGCTATTTGAAAGATAAAAATGTTTATTCTGAGTCATTTACTGTTGAATTAAACACTGAAATATGAAACTTTAAAAGCAATAAATCATAAAAATGACAGCTTTACCATCTTAACAGCACATTTTGTATTTATCATTTATTGCATTTATCAAATATGGGAGCTTTAAAAGGACACAATAACCCAAAAAAAGTGCATTAATTAAAAAAAATATGAGAAATATGAATGAATATTTCAAGGCATGTTAAATCTGGTTTAGTAAATAACATCTTCATGAATAAATAATAATAATGTTGACGTTTCTAGACTAGAATCCTCATTTTTAGGGATTTTAAACTGAACATTATTATGTTTTGGCTGCATGGTTATTGCCAAAACTAGGTGTGAAGAAACATTACAGTTGACTAAAATAATAGCTAAACTTTTAGAAAAAAAAAGCTAAACCTATAATAAATATTGACAAAGCTAACTAAAATAAAACAGTAACACTGAAATGAATAAAAATGCAATTAAAAAATGTACAAAATCAATCAAAACCATTCTGGAAATGAATTAAAATCTAAACTGTTAACTGATATTTTATTGTTCAGTTTAGACATAAGTTTTAAGAGGTGATAAAGTTTTGGATTATTGGATATTTCTGGTTAGTTTTACTGACATTTCCTCACCTTCAGGGTTAAATTCCTCACTGCCTGAATAGTAGCTTTTCCCAACATGTCTGCAGTTTCTCTAGTAGCTTCTGAATTGATAGAAAAACACATTTTTTGCTCATATTTATGACTTATTGGGACAATTAAAGTTTACAACAACAGCTTGAGTTGAAGCGACGCATAAAGAAACAATAAACACATTAATTGGATGTAAACTGGGTTGAAATAAACCAACATTAGAAATAGATAAAATACGGTTTCACAGTCTCTCCTGTCAGACGTTACAAGGACTTAATGCACATTTTTAGTCTTATTTATGAGTGAACTTGGACCAGAATGTGAGAATTATTGAATATAAATCCACAAAGTCACACCTGAAACGTAATTTGAAGAAGCAGCGAGACAGAAAACGCAGACTGAGATCATGAAAGAACGACTTGGAGTCAGATTTACGACTTTAACGGCAGCAGTTTGCTGAAGTTTGTCATTAAAGGGTTTAATTACACAGAGACTCTCCCAGAGGATGCTGGGAAATTACTGGATGGACATGAGAAGAAACAGTCTGACTGTGTTTAAACTCTAATTAACGCCTCCACAGACTGTAATCAAGCAACTGCAAAGGATTTATCAACCTCAGTGCAGAGATTCCCAACAAGAGCTGATGGGGAAGATTAAGAAATAAACATGTTTTATTGGTTTTAACTGTAATTTTTAAAAAGCTATTAACACGTAGTTCACAGCTTTTTCCTGTTTTCTTAATCTACAGATAAAAAGTTCTTTATTTACATGTTATAGTGTATAATTAACTAGCAAAGAACAGGTCAACATTTAACCATAAATATACAGTATATTTATTGTATTTATATCAACAAAAAATGTGATTATTTTATAAAATTCTGTATATTAGTAGGATTAAATAATACACATTTTTAAACTGTATTTTACAGATTTTCTCAGTTTACAGACAATATAGAGTAAAATAAAAATGCAAAAAATTGTAAACAAATAAATAATTTTTTATACAAATAGTCTTGTTTGCAATATGTGGCTATAAAGTTTTCCTCGATTAAAATCCACTAAAAATCAAATTATTTTATAGATATTTTGCATTTTTTCCTCACAGTTTTTACAGTTTTTTTTAAACATAAAGACAGTATTTGTTTATAATTAGGCACATTTGCTGCCAGATTTAAACTGTTATTTTCACTGATTCTAATCGTAATTGAAGCTTTTACTGAAAGTTTTTGTGTTTTTTTTTGATGTTTTAGGACACATAAGGAGCGAAATCTACCCCAGAGTGTAAAACTAGTGTGTTAAATTGTGTTAAAAGTCCCTTTTTTGTGTTTCATAAAGCTTTCAGCGACCGTATAAACTGCTGACATGACATAAAACAACCGTGGACATGAATATTACAGCATTTAAATACTTCTCCGTGTCCGGTTTTAAGTCACTTCCAAGTTTTTCCAGCATTTTCCTCCTCACATCCCCTCCGGCTGTGACTTTTTAATTGCCAACTGCGTAAATAAACGCGGTAATTTGCTCACTTGGAACATGCAGGCTGCACTTCAGCAGGAAAACGGTCCGGAGACGAGTGAGTTTCCGGTGAGGAATCAATGAGTCTGATGTGAAACTCAGAGCAGATCAGACACAAAAGCTTCAACTGCAAATGAAGGTTTAGACCCTGGAAGAGTTTCTGGAACACGTCTGAGATCGGATCCGATCAGAAACAGGAAGCGGAAGCAGGAGATGTTTGTTTATTTTCCATCTGATGATAGTCGCTGTAATAAGTTGGTATGAAGGGAAAACAAACCCCCACATGTCCGGCTCTGCATGGCGGCTCCCAGTTAATGTTTTCTGGAGCTTCAGAAGCATCAGATAAATAAACTCTGGAGTCTGTGAGCAGCTTGTTCTGTACTTTATGCACAGACAGGTCAAAGAGAACAGATCCTACCTCATTTATTTATATATATTCATTACTTGTACATAATTAGAAATTTAAATAATCTTTTTTTTTTTTGCTATTTATTTCATTCCAAATCTCTCATTAACTGCTCTTCCCTCCAGTTTGAGCGAACATTTGCTCCATTATTTTTGGCTATTCGTGACTTTTAACTAACCATTTAACTCATTTAGTAATAATTTTTTAATTACTATTCATGTTTTTTAAAATTAATTTATATCATTTTCAGCAAACACTTACTGACTCCAATCTTTTAACTATTTATTTAATCTGTTGGTGTCAGTTTTTTTTATTAATATTTCAATCATTCATGTAAAAAAAAGATGAAAAATGAAGCTAACTTTAATACTTTCAGCTAATTATTTTGTATTAGTTTCTATGTGCTTGTGTTTTTTTTAAAATGACTTTTGTCTATTCATTATGTTACTTTTTAAATCTAACATTTAATTCCATTAGATATTTTTTTTCACTATTTATGCTTTTTAATTTTTTAATTTTAGTTTAGTAATCTAACTTTTCTACTTTAGGCAAACCACTTAATTCATTTAATATTAGTTTATTGTTAATATTTGGCATGTATTACTTTTAGCTAACATTTATTCCATTTAAATATTGTTCTTGTTGTTATTGTTTGTGTTATTTATTACTTAGAGATATTCATATCTTTTATATCTTTTAACTGTTTAATGTCCTGCAGAATTATCGTTATTACTTCTGCCATTATTATTATTGTTATGCATTTTATGATGTTTAGCTATTCGTGCTTTTAGCTCACTTTATGCTAGGTTAAAAAAATATGCATTTATTATAATTTTTACTACTAATTACAGCATTTTTTACTTTTTAAATTTCTGAGCGAGCTTTTTATGAATTTATATCTATATATTTATTTATGCCATTTATAATTTTTTTATTACTCTGACCTAAAGAGTAATTTTAGCTCATTTTAGTTAATCTATTTAGTTTTAACTTTTTATCATATATATGTGTGTGTGTGTGTGTGTGTGTGTGTGTGTGTGTTACTGTTAGCATACTTTACATTTAGCTAACTGTTAATCGCTTTTTATGTGACCATTTTATTCCTTTTAGCAAACAATTAAGTCCATTTATTTGACCTCACCAGTTTATTTTTGCTTTGACTAGCCATTAAATCCATTCATTTTGGACATGCGCTACTCTTAGCTAATTTTTCAGCACATTTAGCTATTTAATCAGGTTGTGTTGAGTTTTTTTCTTAGTGTTTATTAATTTGTATTAGTTTGAGCTAATGAGAACCTTTAGCTAATTTTGGCAGTCATAGTTAACTGAATAAATAATCTATTTAGTATTAATTTTTATCACTATTTTGAGGCATATATTACTGTTAGCATACTTTATTTTTAGCTAATTGTTCACCTGTTTTTGACTCACAGTAGGCTACAATGAGCTAAATAATGATGGTATTTATGCAGGACTTTTTATCTGACTATCTTAAACATTTTTGAAACAATTATGTCCATTTATTTGACCCCACCAGTTTATTTTTTCTTATGTCTTACTATTTAATCCATTCATTTTGGACTTGTAATACTTTTAGCTAACTTTTTTTATAATCATATTTAGCTAGCTATTTAATCAACTTTGTGTTCTTATTTATTAGTGTCTATGCCATTTATGACTTTTTATTACTCTGAGCTACCGAGTACCTTTAACTAATTATAGTTAATCTATTTAATATAAATTTTTATCACTATTTTGACACATATTACTGTTAGCATACTTTCCTTTTAGCTAACCGCAGTAGGCTACAATGAGCTAACTATTTATGCTATTAATGTTATGCCATGCAGAACATTTTATCTGACTATTTTAAATGGTTTTTTTTTGTCTTAACTTTTAGCTAAGAATATAATCTATTACTTGTAGCTAATAATTTGATCTGCTACTTTTAGGTGATAATTTTCAAGTAGTAACAGAAAATCTGATTCATTGCTGCTTCCAAACTCGTTCACATACTTTTAGGTAACTGTTTAATCCATTGCTGATTATTTATTTCATTTATATCGCAGAGTTTAGATCAAGTGAGTCCTTCATTTTCACTGTATCTGATGTTTTTGAGCTGTTAAAATGAGTTTCCACGGTTAGCATGCTGTGTGTGCTGCAGCTAAGAGTTTTTAAATTGAATTTCAGCGGCCTGAGGACATTTTAGTGCTGAAACCTTCCACCTTTCTGCTGCATCTTAAGCTGTAAATCTCACTGTGAAACATGCTGTGATTTGTGTAAATAAACCGAATCTGTCCGACAGATTCAGCAGGAATGTTTTCACATCGACCCTCCGACTCTGGAGGTCAAAGCGCCCAAAAAACTGCCCTGAAATCATCGTTTTTAAGACGTTCAGAGTGAAAACAAGCCTGGCCGTAAAGTGGACATGTTTGGTTTGTCTTCATTGGTTTTCTTATCTTCTGGAATCCCACCTGGTGTAAAGAAACTCAATCCTGTGAGAAAAGGTTCGACCTGAAAGGAAAGCTGAGTAAATAAACCTGGAGGAGATCAAACAGGGACGACTGGGCGCTAACTCTGCTGTTTCTGCAGGACTTTCCCACGTTAACATCTGATTTTAGTGATGTTCTGCTCAGTCAGGTGCAAAAACAGCTCTTTAATAATACATTTTAAATACAAAATTTCAAGAATAGGTCAAATATTCAGAGAATAAATGGCAAAATAATGCTTCTAATGCGTGGCAGTGTTGGATCTCATCCAAAATAATCAGTTTTTTTTGTAATAAATGTGATTCTTTTATTATAGGAGCTCATCAGGACAGTAGACTGAAGAGGGATTTAGATGAAAAGACATTCAAAGGGCTCATTTTCAGGGAGGTCATGCATGAAAAGGGAGAAAAACAAGAAGACAAGCTGTGATTTATGTTTATGTGAGCTTTCACAGCCTGCTGATCATCATTTAAGGACCACTTTTCAAAATAAAAGACTCAGAAATAAATAGATAATTGAGCAAAAATGCATTAAAAAGGCCTTTTAATACACATTTATGTTGTTGCTTCACCCAAAAACCTTCCACATTTCAACTCCTCTGCAGCTGTTTCCTTTAGCTTTGCCTGTAGCGCCCTCTTGTGGCTCTTTTCCAAACAATGACCAACATTGTTTTTGTTGCCTCTCAGTGAAATGATCAGATTGCAGCGACAGAAAAGGCCTTCAGATGATGATTAATGTGGACAAAAGTGCTGCTAAAATCCACATTTTTATATCTATAATGACTGTCTATTCAAACTCACGTTCCCTGTTGTGATAAGAGCCATCAAAGTCTGAATTATTACCTGCAAATTAAGATAAATGTCTTTATGATTAATGACTCTAATTAAAGTGCAAACTGATGTAAATGATTTATTTAAATCATGCATCAGGTGGTTTTGTTAATCACAAAACCTGAACTCTGCCACAGTTTGATGCTCGGCAGCTGATCAGAGTTCAGGGTAAATATTAACTACAAATCTGAAATACAACAGCATGCAGGATGTGTACATTAAAGTGGATATACTTCTTATACTTCATGTCTGGACGTGTTTAAGTACATAAACTGTGTAAAGTCATAATCATCGCGCTGCTCAGTGCTTCTTTAGTCGCTACTTCCTTGTAATTTGGGTCATTTTGAATTCCACAGGGTCAAGTCAGGTCGCTGGTGGGAGTTTCTAGGAAAATAGCTGCAGCAAGTTAGAGTCAAGCAGCAGAGTCAGACAGGAAACCCAGCGGTACTGTATTTCAAATTAAAACACCTTAGTTTGGCTCTTCCAAATGAATCAATAAGCATCTTGATTTATATTTTCTGCATGAATAAACTTGACTGAACATAAATCAATATGTCTTTATTTGTAGAAATGCAAGTAATTATATACAATTTTAAAAATAAATGAACAAAGATGAAGCAATGACAAATAAGACAACGAGCCAAATTTTGAACTTTAAATATTATGGTTAAGATCCTCCACAGCCACACATGGCACTAAAATAACTCATTAATTTGAATATTAAGGTTAAAACCCTATAAAGTTACATATCACCTAAATTTTATCAACGGATTTATTTATTAGGGTTAAGATGCTGTAATCTATTTTATTTAAAAAATAAAAAAATAAAAAAAACCTTACTAAAGACCCTACAGTATTATTTATTACATATATTTATGAAGGTTAAGATCCAATATTTTTTTTATTTTAAATATTTACCAGACTAATTAATATATTAGTATAAATAACCTACAGTATTATTTATTCCACAAATTCGTCAGACAAATTTAAAAATCAAAGTTAAGATGCTACAATTTTATTTATTATACAATAAATCTAAAAATACGTGACTAACTTACACATTGTTGTAAATAATTATTTATTATACAACTTAACCCAAATTAAATATTATGGTTAAAACCCTGTGATGTTATTTATTATACAGATTTCTCAGATTAATTTACATAATAGTGTAAACACCCTGCAGTATTATTTATTCTACAAATGATGTAAATTAGATATTAATGTTAACATGCCCCAATGCTATGTCTTATCTATGTCACACATTTAATGGACTAATTTATTTATCAGTGTTAAGACACTTCAATTTTATTTATTATGCAAATTTAAGAAAATTTAATTTAATTTTTTAAAAATTAATTAAAATATCATTTATTGCACAGATTTTCTAATACATATAATCTTAAGGTTAAGACCCTACAATATAATTAATTATGCAAATGTATGAGTCAAAATTAAAAATGAATGTTAAGACGCTACAATTTTATTCAATTATTCAACTAATTTACGAGTTATTGTTAATAATCATTTATTATACAACTTTATCTAAATTAAACTTTAAGAGTCAAACCCTACAATGTTATTTATTATACAGATTTACCCTTCTAATTTCTATATTAGGATTAATAATTATTTGCTACACAAACTGAAGAATAAAATAGCATTATTAATTTTACAGATTAACCTAATTTACATGTTGCGGTTAACATCCTACAATATAATGTATTACACAAATTTAGCTAAATAAATTAAATATTATGGTTTTGACCTGACAGTATTCTTTATTACACAAATTTACTGAGGCTAAATATTATTATTTGGAACTGACCTAAATTCAATTTTATGGTTAAAACACCACAATATTTTGTACTATACAGATTTACCTGCATATTCTAATGTTTAGTTGACTTCACGTCAAGCAATTGTTGCAACAGCTTTGTTTTATTAATTCAAAATAATTTTTGAAGCGGCCTGAAACACATTTTTACTATTTACTGCGCATATAATTACACATTTTTGATTAAATAATGAGATTGTAACATATTATTGTACCTTAAAATTGCAAAAAATATTCAAATAAAGTAATTCATTGACCAAATATTATAGTTATATGTAGTTTAAACAACAAATTCTTGACATTTATCAGCTTTTTCTCTTGTTTAGCATGTGAACTCCTGCAGCTCCTGGAGATAAAGACGCAGGAGCGGAAGTTGTGTTTCCGCTGGTTCTTTTATTTTGAAAGTCTCTGCTTGTATTACTGCTCTATACTCACACAGACTTCACGTCTGTGTTCACAACTCCGTGGGTTGCATTTGAAAGATGTCTGCAGGCAAACAGGGAGACACTTTGTGCTTCTTTATCAACGGGAAAAAGGTAAAAAATAACGTTGAAGTTCTCAAATTAGCGGTTGTTGCTAAATTTAGCTGGTTTTAGCTGCTAGCTGCGAGGTTTTTTAAGCTACCGTTTGCAGGAAGTGTCAATTTTCAAGCTCCTGGTGACGTTTTTCTTCACTGTGCAGCTGATAAAAGTTCTATTTGGACTCTAAACAGACGGAAGCGTCGATTTGGAGAGTTATAAATAAGTTGAAATCGTCAGAAAGTGGCGTTACGTGAAAGCAGCCCGGTGTTACGGTGAATTCTGTCCCCCGTCAGATTCAGTGGCAGCTCTCTGATTGGCTGCTGGACCACAGACTCTAAACTCACCTGAAGAGTGAAATTTGAAGGGTGACTGTGTTTACAGCTGGAAAAACAACAACCTTAAACACTTTTACTTTCTAAAAGATGGATCACAGAGAAAGTTTTATGTATTTTTAAACCTTAAATGTACAACAGCTGTCAGTGATGCCATAAACAGGTCGCTGAGAATTAATGATTATGTTTTTGTAGTTTTGTCACTTTTTTCAAAGCTTAAAAAAAACACTAAACCAACCAACCAATCTGCACTGTCATAAATGTAATATTTCAATATATATTGCATATAAACACCTGCCACTTTTATATATTGAAGTCATTCTGTGTCAAGTTAAACCGACATAATTTAGAATTTTTAGGTCTCAAACTTATTAAATCACACAGAAAGTGGCTTTTCCTTAAAACATTAGATGGATACAGAAAGTTTGAACTAATATGGATCCAATTCACACAATCTGGAAACAAATACTAAACCAATCAACCAACCTGCACTACAACAAATCTCATATTTCGCTATATATAATATATAAACAGCTAATACTTTTATATACAAAATCATTCTATATCAAGTTAAAACTTCATAATATTACATTTTTTGTACAAAAGTTTACTTTGTCACATTCGATTTTTGGCATAAAATCACGAAGAGTGGCGTTTAATTATACAATTCAACAGATGCAGAGAATTTGAGCCAATATGGAGCCAGTTTTTATGTATTTTTTAGCCCTAAATCTACAGTAACAGCCACTAATGTTGATCACAAGTCGCTGCGACAGGAATGTTCATTATTATTTTACAGGTTTACTAATTTACCAGCACTTTGTCCCATCCTTTAAAAATAAACAACTAAACAGAGCAACTTGTGAGTGAATATTACATATTAAAATGTTTTTAGGTTGTAAACTTACTGTATTAGTTGTGTTTTTTTACTAAACAGTAAAGGAAAGTGGCTTCTGCTTGGTAAAATATGTGGAAAAGAAAGAGTTTAAACTAATATGAAACCAGTCTGATGGATTGAAGAGAAAGTTTTATGTATTTTTAAAATCCTGAATCTACAAAAACAGCTGGAAATGTTGAACATAAGTTAATTTGTAATAATATTTTGAGGTTACTAGTGAACTGGCACTTTGTTATGAAGTTTTAGAAACCCTTGTGGACAATAATAAAATCCAGAATTAAACACATAATACATATAAACAGAACTATAACTAATGCTTTATACATGAGATGATTATATATTAATTTAAAAGTATTTAATTTGATAATTTAAGGCTTTAAACTCACTGAATCACTGAGAGTTTTTCTAAAACAAAGTCATGCAAAATGAGTTTTGTTCAGAAATTAATATGAAAATAAACTGAACTTTAAATTTTTAACTAATATGGATCCAATTTGCAGCCAGATCATGCAGTTTTATGCATTTAAAAAAAAAAAAAAAAGCCACAAATGTTGAACACAAGCCACTATGAAATGAAGCCATTAATTATAATCAGGATATTTAGATTTTTGCCAGTTTACTAGCACTTTATAGTAACCTAAAAATACAGAAATGTATATATAAAAGAAGAAGAAATGATTAAAAAGAAGAAATAATAAACTGTACAATAAGCAGATTAAAAGTAGATTTCTATCTTTGAACAAAATGTCAGCACAGTGGATCCTGCAAATGTAGAGTTGAGTTGTGAACAAAAAACGACTTTGTGCACATTTTAATAGATCAGAAACACTGAAACAGTCTCAGCTCGGGTGTTAAAAAGTAATATTTCATCCAATCAGGTGACGGAGGACGATGCGGATCCGGAGACGATGCTGCTGTCCTTCCTCAGAGAGAAGCGTATCCTTCTAAACTCACCTCCACCGTCACAGTTTAGCGCATTAAACTTGTAACTTGCTGCCAATCAGAGCCCAGTTTGTCGTGTCCTTGACCGTTCTGTCAGTGAGGCTGACTGGAACTAAGTCTGGTTGTGGCGGTGGAGGGTGCGGAGCGTGCACGGTGATGGTGTCGCGCTACCAACCTGCTGCCAAAACCTTCACGTATCCTTGAAGCTGACCAGCCTGGAGATGAACGCCGCTGCACTGAAGAAGCCCTGAAATACCAACTTATTCCACTTCATTTACAGCCAACTTGTTTTTAATCGTTTGTCATCAAACGTTTGCTTAAAGCAGACCGTGCTTCCAAAAATGCAAAACAAAAAAAAAACCTGTTTCACATTTTTTTGATTTTCAAGACACGAGAGGGAGTTAGAATTTCTGTTCGTGGCACCAAAACAACACAACATCTGTTCTATTCCGTCACTCTGTTGGCTTCCAAACAGCCTCTTCAGTGTAAAACTTGATTTCACACATTGATTTGAAGCCGTGGAGCACAAACGGAGAATTATGTTCAGCCTTTCCTCATCTTCAGCTGCCGTTTCAGTCTTACTGCTTTTTCCACTTCGATATATAAACGTTGACGTGTCATTGGTGCCTCATAATGCATGCGTGTTTATTAAAACATGAAAATAAACACAAGCTGCTGACTTTTCCAGCTGTTTGGTTTGTTACAGATTTTAGATTAATGCCAGTCATACAGGGCAGCATAAAAAAAATATGTAAGTTGAAGAAATAATAAAAATGAAGCAATAAACTGTGCATTGAATAGACTAGAATATGTAAATAGGTGAATAAATAAAATATTATTATTAAAAGAAAGAAATAGAAATAGAAAAAGAAATAATAAATTAGGTAATAAAGTGCACATTAATTGACTGAAATATGTAAATATGTGAATACATAGAGAAATCAGTCAATAAAAGAGTAATAAACAAATAAACTCCATCAAAACCCTGCCTAGATAAGTAGATCATAAACCTTTAGGTTTAATGAAGAAGCCATATGAATGATTTCATTATTCCTTTGATCAGTCTGTCAGTGTGTAAATGTTTTCCTTCACCGTCATTCAGCCACTACTCGGCCAACGCCTGCCTGCTGCCGCTCTGCCAGCTGCATGGAACCGCCGTCACCACGGTGGAGGGGATCGGCAGCAGCAAGTCCACTGTCCACCCGGTCCAGGTCTCTGGCTCCATCTGTTGAACAACCTGTCTCTAATCAAACGCACACATGATCTGTTGACGCTGAGCTTTATAAATCTACTTTTACCCTCCTGACATCTACAACCTGCAGAAAAAATACAAACTAGACTCCTTTTTATCTCTTTGGTAGTTCAGGTTTTTAATTTGACCTCATTTTATTTGCGTCTGTTCTAGTTTTAGTTGCTTTTAAAACCTAAATTCTCCAATTTTTTTTTTATTTTACGAACTTTGCCTTTTATTATTGTGGTTGTTATTGATAGAGATAGAAACAGAAGTCAAAAAATAATATAAATGAAGTAATAAACTGTACATAATTTAAACTTCTATCTCTATTACTCTCTATTTTAAGAACACACATTTTATTTATTCACCTATTTACAAAATCACAGCTGTTTCTCTTCCTGTATCGCGTTAACATTCATTTTTGCTGATTCATTCTGCACTCAGATCGGTGTATAAACGGCAATAATCTGATAAAACCATAAGGTCAAGGACCCAAACAGCTGCCAAAACCACACCCTTTGCCCTCAAGTTATCTGTTGAGAAAAAAATTACCTCGCTGGTTTGCAAACACAATGCTTTCATTATCTGGAGTGTGTCACAGAAATGCATAAAAATAATCTAAAATCTCTTCTGTAGCAGCATTGTTGGCCAATTTTCCACCTGATTTTACATTCCTCTTCTAGCTTCTCATGCAAAACATCACAGAAATTAATGGCTTAATTTAAAGATGACACTTATATCATTAATTTAAGAGCAATCAATGCTTAATTTAGTCATTTCCATGAAGATGTGTGGCATTTTATTGTACATTTTTCTTTAAAAAGTAGCTAAAACTCGAAGATAAACAATTCTCGACTTTTCCTGGTCGCCATATTACTTGTTATTTCAGGTTTTTATACTGTAGTAAAAACAAAACAGTTTGTTTAAAGGATATTTTAATTAATATCAAACCAAAAATAACTCCAAAAACTTCTAATTTCACATGTTTCTAGCTTGTAAATTGATAATTACAGTTTTGATTGATGAGCTACTTGTTTGACACCAGCGTCCAGAATGGAGAAAATCCATTTTTGTCGTGGTTTTGTGGTTGTTGTAAACTTGAAGGTGCAAAGTAAAAGTGATTAGCATGAAAAAGTTCACTTCTGACATTCTTACCTGAGTTAGCCTCCAAGCTAACTCAGGTAGGTTTTAATCAGAGCAGTGAAATTTACCATTTTTTAAGTGTTTTGAGGCGAAAAACTCACTCTGGAGACTTGTGACACTTTGATTATTTTCCTAAAAAGAAGCACAACTTGGGACCTTTTAGTGGAAACAATGAGCCTGATTAGCTCTGTAGCTGGAAACACTGTCGTTGTGCTTTCAGGAGCGAATCGCCAAGGCTCACGGATCCCAGTGTGGCTTCTGCACTCCGGGGATGGTGATGTCCATGTACGCTCTGCTGAGGAACAAACCTCAGCCAACCATGGAGGACGTCACACAGGCTCTGGCTGGTTGGTTTGCTCTAATCTTCTGGTGTTGGGATGTTTCCTGTTGACGCCGATCAGCAAACACATTAAAACCACCTGTCTAGTATCGTGTCGGTCCGCAATTGAGACGCCAAAACGGCTCATGAACAAAAGTTTATATATATATTTGTAAAGACCATGTGTCTAATGGTAGCCTTGAGTTCTTAGCTTTCTGTGGTGGAATCTTTAATTTTGGTTCTTTCCCAGATTTATTTTACATCGTCTGGAAATAAGACGAAATCTACCGGGTCAAAAATATACATACGGCAACTTGAATCATCAGTTTTATTGGTGTGTTTGTGTTTATCAAATGTTCTCAGTGGAGTGGAAGCTTACCACCTTTGTGAGTGATTACAATTGACTACAGCTGCTGACTCTTCAGCAAACTTAAATAAATCTGGTGTCTTCAGGCAGAAGTTTGCTGCTGATCACGAAGAAGGGCTGCTTCAGGAAAGTTCCGTTGTCAGATGAAACTAAAAACTGAGCTATTTGGAGGCAATTATGAGATCTGTATTTGGAGGAGAGAAGGTGAGCTGTTTAACCCCAAGAACACCAAACCTACCATGAAGCATGGTGGTGGCAGTATCATGCTGTTGAGTTAAACATCGAAAAAGAGACATTTAAACAAATGTTTAATGTTAAATGTTTATGGACCAGTGCTGGTGTTGTTTTATTCTTCTTTCTCCTATTTAAAGTGTATTTTGAAGTCGTAATCCTGCTAACAATCCTCATTTTTTTCTAAATACCCCAAAGAACAGCAAACCTAGCGTTAAGCATGGTGGTGGCAGCATCATGCTCTGGGGCTGTTGAGTTGAAAATAGAAAATTGACATTTAAACGACTATTAGCATCGCTGTATGTTCATTTTTGGCTCAGTATTTTTGGGTGTATTTTCCTGTATATATGTTTAGGTGGGCGCTAAATGTCAAAATAACATCCATATGGATACGAGGACCGAAAGTTTCCCAGCAGAATATTGCATTATAACAAGATAATCAGTGTTGAACACATCACATGTCAGTGGTTTTAATGTTGTGGCTGATCGTCTATGTAAAAGTGAGGAACTGAAATGTGAAATCACTGCTTCTGACTTTATGTCACTTTAAATGACTTATTTTGTCTTTGCAGATGAGTAGAATGTAAATTATTAAACATTAGATTGCCATAATGTGGTCTGATTTCAGTAAAAGAAGAAAAAATGAATATATTTTTACACATCTAGTTAAAGTTACGTGGCAGCTGTCTTAATGTAAAGCAGATCTCAGCTACATGTTAAGACTTAGTCACTAAGATGGTGTTCAGCACAGTTATAGTGGATTTAATTCAGACAAAGATATGTGATAAGTTTCAGAATTAAAAACTTTTCTTTTTAGTCGAGCTAAATTGCATCGATTACATTTTTTTAAACCCAGACATTAAGCAGAAAGAAGCTTTTTTAAGCCCCGATGGAAAAAGAAACCTGCTGCTTCTCTTATTAATAAATATTGTAATTTCTTGATCATGTCTGCTCAAAATCTCCCTGGAATATTTTGAAAAGTGAGCCTAAATCTGCAAATTGTCCTCAGTGTTTGCTGTTGTTGTCGTTTTTCCAGGTAATCTGTGTCGTTGCACCGGATATCGGCCGATTGTTGATGGCTGCAGGACCTTCTGTCAGGTACGTAACTCTGGATTAATCAATGACTGGAGCTTTGATTTCAGACCTGAAACACTCTAACACTTAAATTAACGCCGCCAGGAAGCCAACTGCTGCCAGGCCAATGGAGACGCAAACTGCTGCCGCAACGGAGACGGAAACCCTGAAAAACCCGAGGAGGTGAGTTCAACTTTGATAAGATAAACTTTATTGATCCCACAGTGGGGAAAGTTCACCGTTACAGCAGCTCCAAGGAGGAAAAAATAGTATAAAGGCAGTACAGAATAAATAGAAACACACAGTGCAAAAACACAGAGAACATTATATACACAGAAGATTTTTTTTTTTAAGAAGACTATTTGTTCTTTCTTTCTGCCTTTTTCGTCTCATGTTCTGATATTTCTGCCCTGTTTTTCCTTCCTCAGTTTCTAATTTCAGCTCTTTGTTTTCCCAAACTGCCCTTTTTCTTCTCTTTTACTCATCTTATTTGCCTTTTTTTGTCATTTAACTTCTTATTATTACCTGTCATACCCGTATTTCTTTCTGTTCAGCTCACCGCTGGCCTCCCAGTTCATGTCATTGATTTTCTTGAAAAAAATAATTCAAAAATTTACCCCTAAACCTTTGAATCTTCCAAAATCCCACAAGTCTGCTCCAAATACTTTTTGAGTTCTGAATTTTGAAAAATTTGATAACTTCAGCTGTTCTTTTAAAGCGTCACCAGTTGATTATTTTTCACAGGATTTGGCAGATTTTTTTTTACTGAATTTCACAGAAACATCAAGGAAAAGTTGTAATCATGTCAATAGCTTATGCTGATTTTTTTTATTTTTTGCAAGAATTAAAACAATAAAACTCAAAAAAAGAAAAATCCACTCAATTCCAACCAAATTTGTGTTGCTGAAACAACTTAGTTTTGTTATTTCTAAATGTTATTTGGTGCCACATCCAAGTTAACTTAGTCCTGGAAAATCCTCTTTTTAGAACATTTTAACAGTATTGTGTTGATTTTTTTTTAAACTTTCTGAAGGGAAAGTCTTTATATCCATTGAAAACATATAAAAAAATGACAGATGTTACATTACGCCTTCATTATTTAATGACATTTTTCGTAGTTTTCAGTGGCTTTAATATCACATTAGGTGGCTTTAATTGCCAGGTAAATAATAATGGCTTTTCCTGGTCTGCAGGAAAAGCCACGGCTGTTTGAGAAAGACGAGTTTCTGCCGTTGGACCCGACGCAGGAGCTGATCTTCCCTCCAGAACTGATTGTAAGTCGTCAGAATCGGCACACAGGCTCATTCAAGTTGCACTAAATGTTAAAAAAATTACCCTTTTTTCTCTCCGCAGCTGATGGCGGAGACAGCGAACCCAGAAACGCTCACCTTCTACGGGGAGAGGACGACCTGGGTGTCCCCCACCTCTCTGGAGGAGCTGGTCCAGCTGAAGGCCAAACACCCCAAAGCTCCACTGGTGATGGGCAACACCAACATAGGTCAGCAGTAGAATCCGGTTTCAAGAGATATTCAAAGATATTATCAACTTGTAGCTCAGGATTTATGCTGTGGCAAAGGTGAACCAAGATAAACGTGAGGATTTTGAAAGTTTTACAAGACTTACGTCATCTTTTTAATGCCAACTTCATCTCTGAATAAGCACCTTGGTGACTTTTTAAAAAAAAAATTGGAACGGCAAACATACAAGGTCTGACCGAGTTACTTTTCACAACAAATCTGAACTGCACAACATCGCGACAGTGGATATAGACACACATGTGATGTACATTAGGTTGTGTGAAAAAGCACCAGTATTGTTCCCAAAGCATCACAAAGGCACCAAAATCAAAATTACAAACTGAAATGTGCATAAAAATCAAACTTTAATGCAACGAAGACAGAGTTTGTAAAAGGTCAGATTACTGCCATTCAGCAAAAATACATATAATCCAGGTTTTGACTAACAAGAGCTGAAGTTTAATTTGTAAAGACCACGTGTCTAATAATGGCAGTCTTGAGTTCTTAACTTTCTGAGGTGAAATCTTTCATTTTGGTTCTTTCCCAGATTTCGAATGTCCTCAGTGGTATGGAGGCTTTCACCTTGTGATTGATTACAGTTGACTACAGCTGCTGACTCCTCGGAGCAAATTTAAATAAACCTGGTTCAGGCAGACGTTTGCTGCTGATCATGAGTCTTGAGGAAATTTCTGTGGTCAGATGAAACAAAGAATATAACTATTTGGCCATAATGAGCAGATATATGTTTGGAGGAGAGAAATGAGGCCTTTAACCCCAAGAACACCAAACCTACAGATAAGCATGGTGGTGGCAGCATCATGCTCTGGGACTGCTGAGTTTAAAATACAAAAAGGGACATTTAAGCAACTAGTAGCATCTCTGTATATATATTTTTGACCCAACAGATTTTGTCAAATCCAGAAAATTGAAAAAATTCACGCGTTTCAAAGATTCCACTGTAGAAAATTCAGAGTTGAAGGATTCATTGGAAACTAAAGACGAACATGATATATGATACATGTTGTGTTATTGTTTAACCTATTTAAAGCGTATTTTGAAGTAGTAATAGAAAAGGGAAATTTAAACAACTCTTAGCATCGCTGTATGTGTATTTTTGGCTCAGAAAATGTGTAATAAATCTGCAAAAGAATCAAAATTCAATAATCAGATTGGAATATGGGGAATTTCAACACTAAGTCGACACTCTGAGCTCTTGATCATGTTCCTCCAGTTGCTCCAGAGCAGTTTATAGGTTGAAGTTGGGTATATTTTCCTGTATATATGTTTAGGTGGGTCGTACGTGTCAAAATAATATTCATATGGATACCAGGACTGAAGGGTTCCTTCCAGAACAATGCATTAAGACGAGAGATCAGAGCTGAACACGTCACATATCAGTGGTTTTAATGCAGAGGTTTAGTTTGTTGTTTCCGGTTGTTTAGGACTATTTCCTCTGAGTTTATTAAATGAATGCAGCATCAGTCCAGAGTGAGAGTTGCTGCATGTGTGGAACAACAGCAGTAACTTCACTGATTATTTCTGATTATAAATGATCCCTAACATGAAGACAGGATGGATCAGCAGGTCACACTGTGAACGTTCATCCTTTATCAGCTGCTCGTAAATCATTTGCTTCATAGCGTCCGATGCTCTATTCAGCTTTCAGTGAATAGAAATATCATGTGAAGATTATTGCAAAATCACCTCAGTCTGAAGAGCAGAATGCCGTCACGGTATGAAGCTTTAATTTCTCTTTTTATTTACATATTTTTGTCCTTTTTAGCTGCCGTTAATTACTTACTTTCTTGATTTTGACTTGTATGTTGTTGTTTTTTTTGTCTGTGTTATTGCTTCACTTTTTATTATTGTCTTATCTTGCTTTGCAAATGTTAAATCTGGTTTATGGTCACATTTTCTCACGACTTCAATCTCCGTTTTATTGTCTTTCATTTATATCAATCATTCAGAGTTTATTTGTATAGCTGATAAACTAAACACTGATGTGTTTTCTTTGTGTTAAAGGTCCAGACATCAAGTTCAAAGGCGTCCTGCATCCGCTGATCATCTCTCCAAGCAGAGTGAAGGAGCTGTTTGAGGTCTCTGAGACACCTCAGGGTGGGCAACCTGTTTGGTTTTTCATTAATAATACGCGACTTTTGCCAGCCTTTCTTGATGAACTCCTTCCTTTCTCTGCAGGTGTTTGGGTCGGTGCCGGCTGCAGTCTGTCCGAGGTTGGTTCTCTGCTGGAGAAGCTGGTTCCTCAGTTCCCCGAGGAGAAGACGGAGCTGCTCAGAGCCCTGAAGCAGCAGCTGGGGAACCTGGGGAACCAGCAGATCCGAAATGTTGCTGTAAGGAGGCTTCACTGTTGTTTTATTGATGCCGATTCAGACAGTGCTTCCGTTCAAACCTCCTGTTTCTGTTGGACTAAACGAAAAAAAACACACCTTTTATTTATTGTATACCAAAACTGATCACTTATCATTTAATTCAACTGATATTTTGGTTTTAATTGTGCAAGAATCTAAAGATTTACTTCATTTATTTTGCACAAACATACAGAATCCCTTAATCTTCAGAACCTCCTGCAGGTTTTGGTCACGTTTTTCCTCACTGTGGGCTCATTTTTCACTGCAAATTAAAGTCCTGCACCTCTATGGAAACACAACAACCAGGACTAGAAAGTTAAAAAACTCACAAATGTCTCCTGGGCAGAATGGCATCATTAGAATGACATAAAACATAATATTTCCATACACATTTCCATTATACATGAAGAGAAATATTAAAGGAATACAATAAATAAAAGTGCATGTGGCAGTTTTCTCAGTTGCACACGTTCCAATATTTAAACACAATACACTTTTTAAGTTGGGAGATAAAGAAACCTTCTCCATCATGTAGATTTTCATTGTCACATCTGTCCAGTTATTTATTTTTGGACCAACATGCATCATCCGTCTTTTGTTTGCAGCCTTTTTACCCGCAGCCAGAAATACACATAATAACCTACTGAACTTTCATCAGAATTACTTTATTCCACATGTCACATTTTTTAAAAAAGGCCAAAAAATAATTGGTTTGCACGAAATAAATTCTGGAAAAAAATTCTCCCAACCGAGAACTTATAAATGATTCAACTGTGAGCTTCAGTCACGTGATCAAAAATGAAAGAATTTTCGGCTGAACTGCAGGCAGTGTTTACACTGAGCAGACGGGGAAAAAGACGTAAACAAAACAAACATAAAAAAGTCAAAAATTATCCAAGAAATTCAACTTTCTGGCCTTTACGTTGCAATAAAAATGAATCCAAAAAAACGTTTCCTCTCGTGCTGAAGATTGCAGTTATCCTTACGTTCCCTCATGACAGAAGTGATTAAAAATCTGTAATCTATGTGACAGAAATCTGCTCTCACCATACATGACATTTCGTTATTTTCCACTGAAAATACCAATTTCCTTGATGTTTCTATATTTTGTAGAGGAAGCTTTCAACTTATGGAGATGCGTCTGATACTTATAAATATTTAATCGTCATTTTCTTTTTGATTTCTTAGCTATAGTAGACTCTTAAATTAGAGATTTCTGCATGAAACCTAAATAAAAGCCCTTTTTAATACCTTTCAAGGAAGAAGATATAAAAAAAAAAACAAATGTATGGAGCCTTTATCTGGTTTGAAAACTGAGATGTGGTTCAAAGTCAGACCTGAAATAATCTGGAATATCTCCATCCTTGAATCATTCTTATAAAAGTGCCTCTTTAATTATGAATATCTGTGTTTTTATGTATTCAGTCTCTCGGAGGGAACATTGTGAGCGCTTATCCCAACTCAGACCTGAACCCTGTTCTCGCTGCCGGCAACTGCAAAGTCAGCGTCATCTCCAGCGGTGAGTCGCCTCCGCTTTGTTTCAGACGCTGAAATGAAAGATAAAGAATAATAATCTGCGCTGAGTAGAAAACCCAACAACTGTTTGAATCCACCAGGACGAAGACGGGAGGTTCCCCTGAATCAAGGCTTCTTTGTGGGCTTTGGAAAAACCATCCTGAACCCTGAAGAGATTGTCGTGTCGGTTTTCATCCCGTTCACCAGAAAGGTACACAAATTCTCTCTTTTTGCAACTTCTAGTTACATTTTTTGTCCATTTCTGAGCTCATTCTGCTCCAGTATTCGTTAGAAAATTAAACAATCGTAATTGATTCAGTTAATTTGAACCCGCACCACAAATTAAAGCTCTATGTGTTTGAGAAATTTCTAAAAACTCACATATTATTCAAATTTATGGCTTTTTAAAGCTTCCAGGTGTCTTCAGAACAGTTTTCAATCACTAGTTTCTGCTTTTGTTATGCTTTCAAATTTTAAATGTGATATTTTAATGAGTGAACACAGAAATGAAAGCAGTTTAAATAAATCATAAATCACATTGGATTATTATTCTTATTTTATTTTTTAGTTCCAGCACCAAGTGGGTTAGTCCACCTTAAATCATCAGGGGCCTTATTATTTATATTATTATTATATACATTTAAAATGGTGACTTTGAAATTTTAGCTTAGTTTATCAAACACTCTCCGAGATTTAAAAAAATAAATAAAAAAGAATCCTGTCAATTGAACTTTCAGCCTTTTTTTGTTTGCTTTGTTTTTTTGGGTTTTTTTTTTAAGACTATATTAAATTGACATCATCTCAGGAACTATTAAAAATAAAAGCCTGAAATTTTCAATAATTTCTCATCGTCATTGATTCAGAATCTGCAATATTGGACAAATAAATAATCTGTAGCTGTGGGTGAGTTGAAATATGAAGATCTTTAAACACAACATCGGGCAATGTTTTCCAATTATTTTTCTCAGAACGCATTTGATATCTTGACCTAAAATGTTCAGATATCTTCATAGAAATCCACATTTTCACTTTGGTGATTTAAGGTGGAATACTGCAGCTAACTGAAGCTGCCTCGTCTGTCCTGCAGGGGGAGTTTGTTCGAGCTTTCCGCCAGGCGCCGAGGAAGGAGGCGTCCTTCGCCACCGTGTCGACGGGGATGAGGGTGTTTTTCTCGGAGGGATCCAGAGTGGTTCAGGATGTCAGTTTATACTACGGAGGGATGGGTCCGACCACCGTCAGCGCCGCCAAAACCTGCGCAGCCATCGTTGCAAAGTATCAAAATTCTCGTGGTTCATTATTTTCTCAACTTGGCTGAAGTATGAAAGATCTAATCCACGCTCCTCTGGTTCCCTCCTGCAGGCCGTGGGATGACGAAACCCTCAGCAGAGCTTACGACATCCTTCTGGATGAGCTGGTTCTGCCTCCATCGGCTCCTGGAGGTAAAGTTGAGTTTCGTCGCTCCTTGACTCTCAGCCTCCTCTTCAAGTTCCACCTGGAGGTCCTGCAGAAGCTCAGAGAAACGGTACAACACATGTGGTTCCTCTGATGTGATGCTCTCCAAAGTAGTCGATCCTGTAGGATGTTTATTTTTATTTTTACAGAATGTGATCAAAGATGAGGTGCCGGAGAAGATTTGGCCGTTACCCAGAGAAATACAGCCCAGCCTGCAGGAGTTCCAGGTTGGAAAACATTACTTATTCCTTTTAAACCAGCTGTGAAAGTAGTAAAACTGTGTTCTACATCCTAATTCAAGTGTTATAATGAGAAAGTAATGATTACTTTCTGTTCCCAAATATTTAGTTAAAGACAAGAAAACAGGATTGCTAACTTTTATCTATTTTCAAGGCTTACGTAGCGGATAGATAGGCGGCTTCATTGCGTACTTATTTCAATTAATTCACATTAGTACAGACGAGATGTCGCACAAAAAATGTTAAGCCCATATTTGCAGTTTCCACAACTCCTTTTTATTAGTTTCTTTACCACAACCTTAAACGTTGAAAATTCGCATGTGATGATTTTATATCAAACTGCGGCAACCTGTGTTTCCTTTAAATGTGTTTTCATTGTTACTAAGCCATCATGTTTTTGTGTTTATTTGCTGTTATGCAAGTGTGACAAACATCCGTTTGCATCTACAATAATGTCACGAGTCGAGCACGGTGGTGGCAGCATCATGCTTGTTGAGTTGAAAATACAAAACGGGACATTTAAACAACTATTAACATCGTTCTATGTATATTTTGGTCAAATCCAGAAAATCTATAATAAATCTATGAAAGAACCTTGTTTCTGTATGACAAAGATTCACGTTTCAAAGATTCCATCATTGAAAATTCAAAGTAAAAGGATTCATTGGAAACTAAAGACATCCATGATATATACAGTCGTGACAGAGAAAAAACTCATAATAAAGGAACTTTTTGTGCACTTCTTTGTCAACTAACTATATCTTCTGCTCTGACTGTGATGTTTATGGTCTATTTAAAGTGCATTTTGAAGTAGCAGTCCTGCTAATAATCCTCGTTTTTACTAAATACCCCCAAAACACCAAACCTATTGCTAAGCATGGTGGCGGCAGCATCATGCTCTGGGGCTGCTTTAGCCTATTTAAGAAGCCTTTTGAAGTAGCAATCCTGCTAATGATCCTCGTTTTTACTAAGTGTGTTGGAAATCTCATTTTTGTTGCTTTGTAATTTTTGACACTACTCCCAAAGCCTGCATCAGACTTTAAAAACACCGGACCTCTTCCTCGTCTTCCTCAGGCTGTGTCAAAGGACCAGAGCGCCCAGGACCCGGTGGGGCGTCCCATCATGCATCGCTCCGCCGTCGGCCACGCCACCGGCGAGGCCGTCTACTGCGACGACATCCCCAAAACAGACGGGGAGCTTTTCCTGGGACTCGTCACCAGCTCTCGAGCACACGCTAAGATCACGTAAGCAGAAAAAGGCACTTTTGTGGAGGTTTCCGTTTCCTCTGACTCAACTTCTGATGTTTAATTTTTTTTTTTTTTGTCCAACAGAGCCGTGGATGTCAGTCAGGCCCTGCAGCTTCCCGGAGTGGTCGACGTCGTCACAGCCCACGATATTCCTGGGATGAAATTCCGGCCAATGTCTGGTCAGGAGGAGGAGCTGATGGCTGAGACCGAGGTAGAGTGTTTGCATCACTTCTTCACAACTAGAAAGGGAAGAACAGCTTTAAATACACCTTAAATTAATTCACCTAGTTTTGTTTTGTACTAGAATCAGCCATTAGTTTTCTGTTTTGCCGTTGAAAGTACTCCAATCCAAAGATATCTGAGCTTCAGTACAACAGAGCTTGAGGTTGACTGTTGAGCAGGAAACAGCGCAGAAGCTGGCATATTTCTTCTTCGGTTTACGAGCCAGAATTCCTCCAAATTTCAGAATATTTCCATAAAAACATGACAGATTTTCTTGTGACACCCGCTGTAAAATCAGTTTTTCTGGAAGGCCGTTGTACATGTTGATTCCAGCTTTTTTTTTTTTATTTTTGTGAGAAAATAATCTAAGAAATTCAAGTTCTTTTTTCTTTTTTTTTTTTAGTGATTTACCACATTGTAACTGTCATTCTGCACAGAAGACCTTTTGGAGTTCTCTTTGCTTGTTATCTGAAAATAAAACCTTCAAAATTCTGCCATTTATCGAAAGAATCGATTTTTAACAGTTTTAGCATTTCTTAATGAGTAACCAAATCTAATTAGGACATTTCATCAAAATTGCCTCATTCTACATGGTCTCATTTTTTAAAAAAGAAGCTCAAATAAACCGTTTGCTCAAAGTAGATTCTGGAAAAAAACTAAAAATTTGCTGTACTATGTCAACGTAGACTGTGTACTTATTTGTCAGTGTTGGTAATGTAAAAAAATGTTGATTGCAATTCATTTTTTGTCCCTTTTAATGATTATTCAAGCATTATTAGCATCATAACTGTGTCGTACTGACAGAAGACTGATTTCTCTCCTTCATGGTTGTTCTGTTTCCATAGAGGATCTGAAATGTAACAAGAGTGAGGCAAAGAAAGACACTGATTTGAGTTCAGAAGGTTAAATATCAGCCGATACCTTTTGCTCCTTGGCAGATATAGCTTGAATTTATAGCTCTGAAACCTAATTTTATACATATAATAGTGCCCTTGTGTAATTTTCTCAACAAACACAATTTCTCAGATTTGTGGAGCCACACTCCGATCTACATTTGTGTCGCTTTTCCTTCCATCTTTGTTAAACTGTCACAGGAACCTGGTAACTCCCTGCCGTGGGTTTTTCTGCTTCGCCGTTTCTCTGCAGGTTTCTTGCATCGGTCAGATAATTTGTACAGTCGTCGCTGATTCCAGGGCTCACGCCAAACGAGGAGCTGCCGCCGTGAAGATCAGCTACGAAGACCTGCCAGATCCCGTTTTCACCATAGAGGTGGGTCATAGTTGTGGACTTCCAGCTGCTTGTTTCCAGATGTTTGGATCCTCACTGTGTTCGTCTTCGCTCTCCGTCAAAGGAAGCCATCGAAAAGTCGTCCTATTATGAGCCTCGGCGGTTGATCGAGCGAGGGAACGTGACCGAAGCTTTTGAAAAAGTTGATCAGATTTACGAAGGTGTGGCTTTCATTTTGAGTCTGACTGTAGCAAATAAAAGCAGAAGCAGGCACTCAGCAGTGTTTTTAGTTCCTCTTTGTGGTCGCTTTCCTCAGGCGAGATGCGAATGGGAGGCCAGGAGCATTTCTACATGGAGACTCAGAGCATGCTGGTTGTTCCTGTGGGCGAGGAGATGGAGTTCCATCTTTACGTGTCCACTCAGTGGCCCAGTGCTATTCAGGTACACCGAGATGGTTTTCTTTCAGTTTCCTGACTCTTGACTCGAATTTTCTCAAAACTAGCAGTGAATCTTGACGGAAAAGTTGATTTTCTGGACTTGAAACTGCCAGACGACGAGTCAAATCAAGTTGATTTGTACGTCACATTTAAAACAACCTGAGTTAACCGAAGTGTTGCACAAGTTACCTGTAAGACAGCAGCAAAAACCTGCACAAAAAAGCCAGAAATTTGTAAAAGAGAGTCAAATTAAAATATTAAATCGAGTCAAAAATAGATAACAAGTTAAAAAAAAATCTAAGTTTGAGATACAGAAAATTATATCTCAAAGCAGAAAGATTGAGAAAGTTTTTAAAACGTCACACATTATTTAAATCATTGGCTTTATAAAGCTTTCAGGTTACTTTGGTTTAGTTTTTAAATGCTCATTTCTGACATGTTTTGCTTGCTTTCAAGGAAAGCTAGAAGTCTAGGCTCCACAGAAAGCCGCTGAAAACATTGACGTCTTTTCTAGTCTCTTCTAAGATTTTTCTCAAAAATGTCAATATGGAAGGACTTAGTTACAGATTTGTAGTTTTATTGGTTTCATTAAATGCTTTTTCATTGTTACCAGCCATCATATTTTGGTAGTTTTCTTAGTGAAATGTAGATGTGACAAGCGACCTTTCGCATCTACAGTAACGCCACGAGTTAAGCAAGGTGGTGGAAGTATCATACTCTGGGGCTGTTGAGTTTAAAATAGAAGAGGGACATTTAATCAAATACTGTGTATATTTTTAGTCAAATCCAGAAAATCTGTATTAAATCCATGACGTCCTCAGACCCGCTTGTTCACCCTGGCCTTTAACTGAGTCACCTTTAATGGATGTTTTATCTGTTTTATTGTTTTGCTTTTGTTGTTCTCGTATTGTTGATGATTTTTTTTTACTGTAAAGCACTTTGGTTGGCCATAGGTCTTTAAAAGTGCTACATAAAAAAATCTGACATTGACATAACAGAAGATTGTTTTTGTGTGGCAAAGATTCATGTGTTTGAAAGATTCCATCACAGAAAAATCAGAGTTAAAGGATTCATTGGAAACTAAGCTTTTATTAGGAGATAGAAAGGACTGATCTCACCTTTAGATTTTTTTTTTAGTTTATTTGTCAGCTATTTGTTTCATTTTCCATCTTCACACTCACAATTAATCAGCAAACAGTTCTGTAACTGTACAGTAAGAGATGATGATGACATTTTGGTGGTTTGATGATCTGAAAACAGCAATCGGAGCAGAACAGAGGGTTTGTTTTCTTGCCGTTGCAGGAGGCAGTAGCAGAGACGTTGGGCATCTCGTCCAACAGAGTCACTTGTCATGTTAAAAGAATCGGCGGCGCTTTTGGAGGGAAAGTCACCAAAACCAGCCACTTGGTTTCTATCACCTCTGTGGCTGCTTTGAAGTAAGTTGCACCAGAGGGCTGAACTACAGAGACAGTTAGATATATCCAGGCTTTCTTTGTGGAGCCGACAGAAACTACAACATCAGTATCACAAAGGTGGTTTTCAACTTTCTTTGTCAGTTGAGGTTTTCTGCTTGAAACTCTTCACATAAAAGGAGGCATTTTGCGCATCATGTGATTTTTACTCAAAATGAAACGATGGTGTTCATCGTGTTCATAGAGAACAATTACGAATATTAACATTTAGGACTGTTGCTGCGACTGGAAATGATGTAAGACAGAAATGCTGGTAGAAAACTGGATGTGCATGATGTATTTATTTAACCGAACAGTGCAGCTGATTTTTGATAACTGACAGCTGCACAATAAAACCATTAAACGTTACCTTCACACACTACCATTCAAAGTTCAGGGTCACTTAGAAATGGCTTTATTTTTCAAAGAAAAGCATTTTTTTCAATGAAGATAACATTAAATTTAAATAACTTAAAAACATACTCATACGATTTCTGCAACTAAATACATGTAAGGTTACCATGGCAACACGATGCATGCAGCGTGTGATACTCTAACTACACGACTTTATTCAGTGGTTTGGTAGTATAAAGCTCAACATGTTGACAGATAAAACATTTTCCGCTCATAAATGATCGTCAGGAAACAATTTCTTTGAAGGGAGACTCTTCTTCCAGCCGATTTAAATTTAAACTCTGAACTTATCCTGGACCAGGTTAGCGCCACAGCATCAGTTACCATGGAGATCTAGTCAGGTAAAGAGAGCCACCTTCATGGTACTAAAAGCTCTGAGTTTACCCTCAACCTCCCTGCTAACCCACTAATCTGGCCTCGTAGTTCAGCCCTCTGATCTTAAGACCCAGAAACGGCGAAACAAGAGCAGGCATTTCTTTTCTAACCAATTAAAGCTCTTGAGTCTTTATTTTTTTTCTTCTCTGTAATTGTCTTTAGGACCAATCGTGCCGTCCGCTGTGTCCTGGAGCGAGGCGATGACATGTTGATCACAGGAGGCCGACATCCCGTCATGGCAAGATACAAGGTACAACCACCATTTTTCCACCTTAACTCGTTGCTTTTGTCAAAACTTTGATTTACAACAACGTCCACCTCAGACTAAATGATTCTACTCACAGGATCTGGGATTTGAAGCCGTCTTTGACATATTCCAACACTAAATCTAAACTAAGTCAGTTGAAAAACACTTTCAAGCTTCATCTTCCTGCTTCTGCTATATGTCAGAAATACATCTACATACAACAAATAGTAGCAAAACACTGATCTATTGCAAATGAGTTTGAAATTTTGGCAAGATTGTGACTGGATCTGTGCGTGTCTTATTTTATTTGTGACAAATTTGGTCAAAAGCGTTCCTAATTTTCAGCATTTGCTAAGAAGTTTAACATGCAGTACATGTGTTCGCAACATTTCAGCGTTAGATTTTTATTGCCTGACGAAAGTTTAGCAAAGAAAGGCTGCGAATTAACACGTTTTCACAAGTTAGACTCTGAACCCGTCTAATGAAATAGATAACGTTTGTTTGTCTGGAATTCTTTTAAAAAGTATCACAAATCATATTAATCACAATGTAACTATTTATTTATTTGTTTGTTTGTTTGTTTGTTTGTTTGTTTGTTTGTAATATCTGAGGGTCTATAGTCCAGGCTGTAAATATTACTATAACAGGTATAGATTTTACACACTTCATCCTCTCTGCTTCATTTAAAAAAGTAATAAAAAACTCGAAAAAAGAAAAACTATAATAAGGAATAAATTCAGTTACTTAAAATAAACAAAATTATATCAGTAAATAAAGACTAAACAAACAGAAAAAATAGTAATAGTGTAATACAAAATCACTCGATTTAAATTAACAAACTAAAATTATGGAATAAAGTAGAAATACATTAAAAAATGAAAAAAAACATCATAACAAAAAAGATGATAAAAGATGATAAACTAAATCATAAAATAAGGACTAAATAAATAGAAAATAAAGTGAAAATATGCCAAAAAAATTAATTACCATGAACAGAATAGCATCAGAATAAAAAGAATAACTATCAAAAAAGGATTAAATATATAAGAAATGTAGTCATTAAAAAAACACCCAAATAAAAGTCTTAAATTGAAGGATGAAAAAAAAACAATAATTCTAATAATAACATTATTATTGTTGTTATTATTACTTACTTATTTATTTACTTTTTATTGTTATTATTTAAGTAACCTGAGTACATTGCACAGTCATGTACACAGTTCAAACCATAGCATATTGCAACAGGTATAGATTTTTTGTTCTTTCAAATAAAATAATGTACATTCAAGTCACAGTTATAATTTTTGGGATTCTGCATAATTATAGAAAGAACTGTGTGAGAGATTTGGTATTTTAAACACTCAATGAGCATTTGCAATAGTTATTATAATTTTAAACCCATTTAAAGATAGAAAAGTCTCATTATTTATTGTACTTCTATATTTTTAACAACAAATCAATGAAAAGACCCAAAGCAACAATAAATATATCTGCAAATGCATCTGATTTCTCTGATTCTTCATTGCCGCTGAGCTCCACTGTTGTTCAGAAACCACTAAAAACCCTAAAATGAGCCTCACTGTTTGTTTCAGGTGGGCTTCATGAATGACGGCAGGATTGTGGCTGCAGATATGGAGTACTTCACCAACGCCGGCAACACTATAGACGAATCCGTTTTGGTAGGTCCAGCACATTTTTGCTCTGATGTAGGAAATTCATGAGATTCTTTTAGGTTTTTTTTTTTTTTTTGTCTAAATCAGCGTTCAACAACACAGAGAATAGAAACGTCTGCAGGGTGTTTTATTTTGACAGATGACCGGATCGTCCTCCCGTCACTTCTGTCTGTGCTTGTTTCTTTCACTTATTGATAATAAATGTATAAATGAATGTAACAAAAAGCAAACGTCTCTGCAGAGCTTCTTTGAAAAGAGGGAGAGACTCGATACTGAGATAGAAGAAAAAAGTAAATAGATATTTAGGAATAGGGCACTTTATTAATGGAAAAACAAGATTATTATTTGTCACGTCAGCAACGACCGGTCCGTAGAAAATTGTCTGACTTGAAACCAGTCTCTGATGCAAAAAAGGTTGGAGACCACTGCTGTAGATGTTTGTATTTTCTCAGGTCGTCGAGAAGATTCTGGTTCACATGGACAACGTTTACAACATCCCCAACCTGCGAGGACGTGGTGCCGCCTGCAGGACCAACCTGCCCTCCAACACCGCCTTCAGAGGCTTCGGCGTGCCTCAGGGCCTCTTGATGGTGGAGAACATGGTCAATGACGTGGCGGCGGTGCTGGGACGCCCGGCGGACGAGGTCGAACCGCAACACTCAGCTTCAGGAACCGTGTCTTCTAGTTCATAAAGTAACTTCCTGCTTTCAATTCTTCAGATCCGTGAGATCAACATGTACAGGGGCCCGTCAGTCACCCACTACAAGCTGGAGTTCAGCCCCGAGAACTTTCTGCGCTGCTGGGACGAGTGTAAGCTCAAGTGTGACTACAGCGCCAGACGTAAAGCCGTCGACCAGTTCAACCAGCAGAGTCGTTGGAAGAAGAGAGGGATGTCCATCATTCCCATCAAATACGGCGTCGCCTTCGCAGAGAGCTTCCTCAATCAGGTCTGTGGGCTTCATTTGGTCGCTCATTTACACCGATCAGGCAGAACATTATGACCACCTGACTAGTATTTGGTGATCTGTCGAGCCATGGACTCCACTAGACTCTTCAAGGTGTGCTGTGGTATCTGGACTCCACGAGACCCTGAAGGTGTGCTGTGGTATCTGGACTCCACTAGACTCTTCAAGGTGTGCTGTGGTATCTGGACTCCACTAGACCCTGAAGGTGTGCTGTGGTATCTGGACTCCACTAGACTCTTCAAGGTGTGCTGTGGTATCTGGACTCCACTAGACCCTGAAGGTGTGCTGTGGTATCTGGACTCCACTAGACCCTGAAGGTGTGCTGTGGTATCTGGACTCCACTAGACCCTGAAGGTGTGCTGTGGTATCTGGACTCCACTGGACCCTGAAGATGTTCTGTGGTATCTGGACTCCACTAGACCCTGAAGGTGTGCTGTGGGATCTGGACTCCACTAGACCCTGAAGATGTTCTGTGGTATCTGGACTCCACTGGACCCTAAAGGTGTGCTGTGGTATCTGGACTCCACTGGACCCTGAAGATGTTCTGTGGTATCTGGACTCCACTAGACCCTGAAGGTGTGCTGTGGGATCTGGACTCCACTAGACCCTGAAGGTGTGCTGTGGTATCTGGACTCCACTAGACCCTGAAGGTGTGCTGTGGTATCTGGACTCCACTAGACCCTGAGGGTGTGCTGTGGTATCTGGACTCCACTAGACTCCTGAAGGTGTGCTGTGGTATCTGGACTCCAATGGACCCTGAAGGTGTGCTGTGGTATCTGGACTCCACTAGACTCTTCAAGGTGTGCTGTGGTATCTGGACTCCACTGGACCCTGAAGATGTTCTGTGGTATCTGGACTCCACTAGACCCTGAAGGTGTGCTGTGGTATCTGGACTCCACTAGACCCTGAAGGTGTGCTGTGGTATCTGGACTCCACTAGACTCCTGAAGGTGTGCTGTGGTATCTGGACTCCAATGGACCCTGAAGGTGTGCTGTGGTATCTGGACTCCACTGGACCCTGAAGATGTTCTGTGGTATCTGGACTCCACTAGACCCTGAAGGTGTGCTGTGGTATCTGCACCACGTGGTTAGTATCAGATCCTTTAAGCCCTGGAAGTTGCAAAGTGGGGCCTCCATGGATCGGACTTGTTTGTCCAGCACATCTTGCACCCACAGATGCTGGATTGGTTTGAGATCTGGGGAATTTGGAGGTCAAGTCAACACCTCAACCTGGTTGTTGTGCTCCTCAAACCGTTCTTGAACCGTTTTTGCTTTGTGGTACGGCGCATTATCCTGCTGAAAGAGGCCATCAGGGAATACCGTCTCCATGAAAGAGTGTAGTGTCCATGGTCTGCAGCAACGCTTAGGTAGGTGATACTTGTCAAAGTAACATCCACATGGATGACAGGACCCAAGGTTTCCCAGCAGAACGCTGCCCAATGCTAGCCTTCTTCCCATAGTCCATCCTAGTGCCATGTGCTCCCCAGGTAAGTGATTCTCCCAGCCATGTGAATTTTGAGTCATTTTAAACAATTTTTTATGCATTTTGGACAAGTTTTATTCATTTTTGACTAATTTTGGGTAAACTTAGGTGATTTTAGAAGGACTTCACATAATTTGCGGCACATTTAAAAATTTGAGAAGTTTTAGTCATTTGGGACATTTGAAAAATATTTTTGACAAGATTTGTCATTTTAGACTAATTTTGTGTCATTTTGATAACATCATAGTCATTAAGGACACAATTTGACTTTATTTTGAACACTTTTTAGTCATTTTAGACTATTCTGTCAATTTGGATCAATTTTGGATAAACTTAAATAATTTTGGATGGATTTCATCTAATTTTAAACAAAATTTAGACATTTTAGGGATTTTAGAAAAGTTCTTGTTATTCTCAGATCATTTTTGACATATTTTAGGAATTTTGGACATTTAGTAAAATATTTTTGACAAGGTTTATGTCATTTTAAACAAATTTTTTGTCATCTTGATAACATCGTAGTCATAAAGGACACAATTTGACTTTGTTTTGGAAAATTTTAGATAAGTTTTAGTCATTTTGTATGACACCCCACAAGAGCTGCAGTTCTGGAGATACTGGGATACCTGCTCCCTAATATATCCAACCCACTAACAGGAGCCACGATGAGGAGATAATCAGTCTCACCTGTCATAATGTTATGCCTGATCGGTGCATGTTAACAGAATGAAGATTCTGTGAGTTTTACTGCTAGAAAACCGACCTTGTTGGTCATGAGAATGATTTTCTGCTTGTTTGTGTATAAAAGGCTGCAGCTCTGGTCCACATCTACAAAGACGGTTCTGTTCTGGTCACTCATGGAGGGACGGAGATGGGTCAGGGAATCCACACTAAGATGCAGCAGGTATTACTGAAATATTAACATCTAGGTGTTGATTTGAAATGTTGCATTAACATGTGGAGGATGTTTTCATAGCTATTGGAAGAAAACTGGGGAAACACACACAAGAACTGTATTAATAGGATCTTTTTCAGGCACAAGAAGTACTTTTAAATCTCATACTGTCGATTTAAGGAGCTCTCTAAATAATGACAGGTGATAGCAGGTCAACCACTCAGAAAAAAGAAGAAAAAAGTCAATAATAGGTAATTTAATAGAGAAGAAAAGGTGAAAGAATGTACTAAATGTGACACAAAGTAAAAAGCAGTATAAAATAAGGAATAAAGAATGAGAAAAACAAGAAACTATAATAAGGAATAAATTCATTTCTTAAAATAAACAAAATGATATTAGAAAATAAACACTCAACAAACTAAAAAAGTAAAAATAGTATAACACAAAATCACTTAATTAAAATGAACAAATTAATATTATGAAGGATAAATACATAGAAAAAGACAGAAAACTATAAGATAAACTAAAAATATTCTAAAATAAGGATTAAATAAATCATAAACATTTTGAAAATATGAGATAAAACTTCTGTTACAATAAACAGAAAATTATCAGAAAATAAAAGAATAAACAGGAAAAAATAGAAATAGTATAAAACAAAACCACTAATAAATTAATAGTAAACAATAAGTATAAATACACAGAAAAATATGGACAAATATAAGAAAACAATTAAGATAAAGTAAATACTAACATCATAAGATAAGTCTGAATAAATTCAAAAAAATGAAAATATGAGAAAAAATGAATTACCATAATGTCTTTGCTAACATGTCTGATTTATCTGATTCCTCTTTGCCACTGAGCTCCACTGTTGTTCACAAACCATTAGAAACCCTAAAATGAGCCTCACTGTTGCCCCAAATACCCACTGGAGCACAGAATGTGGATTAATCCACCGTTGAAAGTAGTCCCCAATAAAAAACTCATGTTTTAGGGAATTGCTGAGCCTTTTTTCATCAGCAGGAATGATTAGAAACAGACCAGCACCAGAACTGATGGTGTGTTTCTGCTGTCAGGTTGCCAGTCGTGAGCTTCACATTCCGACCTGGAAGATCTACATCAGTGAAACCAGCACCAACACCGTCCCCAACACCTGCCCGTCTGCTGCTTCCTTTGGCACTGACGCCAACGGCATGGCGGTCAAGGTTCTGCTCTTTATTATTAATATTATTATCATTTGAATTATTCTGACTGATATGAATTATTCCCCCCCATCAGAACGCCTGTGAGATTCTGTACCAGCGGCTGGAACCTGTGAGGAAGAAGAACCCCAACGGAACCTGGGAGAGTTGGGTACGATTTAACAGGAAGTTAAACATTCTTACTGATTGCTGGAGGCTCCTGTCACATTTTAATTCTCTGTGGGCTCATTTTTCACTGCAGTTTAAAGTCCTGAACCTCTGTGGAAACAGAACAACCATGAAGAAGTTATAATGCCATAAATCACAATGAAAGATAAAAGGAAAACTTCATTTATCTGATTATTTATTGTCAAAAAAATTTTTTAAAAAGGAAGAAATCAACATGTACAACAGTTTTTCCCATGGGTGTTACCAATTCTGGGAAAAAAAAGTCATGACTCTACATGTAATCGATATTTTATAGTTTACATTTTTAATTTGTTTTCATAGTCGCTTCCTCTCTGCTCAGCTGAAAAGTCTCTGAATTTTTGTCCTTTGACTGTTGGTCACAGCATTGATTGGTCACAAATGGCTTCACAGCTGCAGCAAAAAGTGGCAAAGTTTTAGTTTTTACTGAATCTTGCAGGTGCAAACTATTTATTTTAACTTTTTTTTTGAAGAAACACTTAGAATAAAGGGATTTTGTTAAATTATCAACATTTTAAGGTTAGATTTGGTTAAATTTTGGAAATTTATTTCCAGAGTAAAAGTCACGCATGAATTAAAAATCTGTTGATTCTTTCTGTTTTTACAGTTTCTTGCTAATAAATGGTAACATTTTGGTTATATTCTTTACACATAGCAACCTTTTAGTCCCGCTGGCAGGTTAGTAAATAAAATAAAAATGTTTTATATTAAAGTATTTTGAATGCAGGTCAGAGCAGCATTTTCTGAGAAGATTAATATATCAGCTATTGGAAAAAATCTGTAAATTCTTTCTGTTTTTACAGTTTCTCGCTAATAAATTGTGGCAGTTTTGCGATTTTTTTATTTTTTTTTAAATGACGTAAACACAGCCTACAGTTCAACTGAGGAGTGCAGAATTTTATGCTGTCTTGTTAGTATAAACAGTTCGTAGTCTATTTTTAAATAAGACGTGTAAAATCAAGGGACTTTGTTGAATTTTCACCGTTTTAAGGTGAGATTCGGTTCAATTTTCAGATTAAAAGTCACACAAGTAGTTCAAGGACTGTTGGAAAGTTAAAAGTCTGTTGATAGTTTTTCTTGCTAATAAGTGGTGACATTTTTACTGTTTTTCTTTGCAGCCTTTTAAACCTGCTGGTGGATTTTGGGGTTTGGCGTATTAAAATTTGCTTAAAGTTTGTATATTTTGAACGCAGGTGGCCGCAGCGTTCTTTGGGAAGATCAGTTTGTCAGCCACTGGATATTTCAGGTACAACAGAAATCTGCTTTTGCCTTATTTGAGTCATGAGTAGATTCAGAAACGGTGAGCAGCATTTTCCTGTGTGTCCTCAGAGGTGAGGACCTTTACATGGACTGGGAGAAGATGGAGGGTCGACCCGGCGCCTACTTCACGTTCGGAGTCTCTTGCAGCGAGGTGGAGCTGGACTGCCTCACCGGAGACTACCGGGTCCGACCTAAGAGCTTTTGTAGCGCCTCTGATTAGTCGCACGTCTTAGTAGCTTTCAGAATTTGAAGCAACTCTCTTGTTTTTCTGCCTCTTGTAGACGTTGAGGACGGACATCATGGTGGACATTGGCAGGAGCGTGAACCCGTCTGTGGACATCGGACAGGTGAGGTTTTGATCTTTTATTTTTGTCCTGTTTTAGATCTCAGGTGTTTCATTTCTATACAACAAATTTTAAATTTCTGCACATTAATAAGGTTTGATTTGAGTTTGAGGCTCTAAAACAGCAAAAATAGAAGTGAAGTTTATACATTTTCTAGAAGGTTTCTAGTAAAAACAGGTGATTTGTGTCATACCAGATGGCATTTGGTGTAAATTTACTGCAGCCGTCTGTGGTTTTCAAACCTTCACTACAGGAAACAACACAAATCTCCGGTTTTGCAGAAAAAGGTCATCCTGCTAGCTGTATTTTTGGTGAATTTTATATTTTAATGACCGTTTTCGCTTCACTTCATGCAAGTGTTCCACCAAAACTATTCCACTATCATTATACACTGCCTGTCCAAAAGAAAGTTGCACACTCTAATATTTCATTGGACCGCCTTTAGCTCTGGGAACAACACATTCACCGTGGCATCGTTTCGATAAGCTTCTGCAATATCACAGCATTTATTACTGTCCAGAGTTGCATTCATTTTCTACCAAGATCTTATACTGGTGATGGGAGAGTTAGACAAAGTCTTCTCCAGAACATCCTAAAGACTCTCAGTGGGGCTGAGGTCTGGACTCTGTGGAGGTCAATCCATCTCCTGCTCCCTGATCCACTCATTCTCAATGTGAGCCCATGAATCCTGGCATCGTCATCTTGGAACATGTCCATGCCATCAGGGAAGAAAAACTCCACTGATGGAAAGACCTGGTCATTCAGTATCTTCAGGTAGTCAGCTGACCTCATTCTTTGGGAACATAACGTTGCTGAACCTGACCAACCCCAGATCATAACCCTAACCCCCACAGGCTGGTAGGCTCTAGCCATGATGAGGGCATCACTTCATCCACCTTTCTTCTTACCCTGATGCCCCCATCACTCTGGAACAGGGTAAATCTGGACTCATCAGACCACATGACCTTCTTCCATTGTTCCAGACTCCAATCTTTATGCTACCCAGCAAACTGAAGCCTTTTTTTTCTGATTAGCCTCGATGATCAGTGGTTTTCTTAGAGCTACAGCTGTTTGGTCCCAATTCTTTGAGTTCCCTTCACATTGTATGTGTGGAAATGTTCTTACTTTCACTATTAACCGTGAGTTCTACTGTTGATTTCCTGCGATCATCTAAGAGCTTGTTCTGACCACATTTGTTTCTGGAAGAGGATGGTTCTCCACTATCCTTCAGGTTTAAATAATGCATTGTATGGTTCTTAAGCTGATTTTAGTAGTTTCATCTCCTCAGTTGTTTTCTTTGCTTGATGCAGGCCAATAATTTGACCCTTCTGAGACAGATTAACATCCTTTCCATGACCACAGGAAATGTCTTCCAACATGGTTGTTTAAGAAATGAGAAGCTCCTCACTGCATCAGCTAGAGTTAAAGAAGTTGTTGCAGCTGAAATATAGTCATCACTGCAGTAATTATCCAATGGAAGGATCTTACCTTTTTGCTTAGTTAAATCCAGCTGGTGACTTTTTGTTCATTCTATGCAGCTGGCACGCAGGTCTGACTATCTGAGGCTAGTTTCAACATATCGGTTGAATGAACAGCATCCATTTGATTGTTTTATAGACATATTTAGAGAAATGTGGTTTTATTAGAGTGTGTTTGTTTGCAAATTAAAAAAAAAAAAAATTAATAATTTGATTGTTTCTTTTTATGTGACTGAAACAGACCAGATTACGAACCATAGAAGTGCTGTGGCTGACATTTGCAGTCTTTGAGCGCCCTCTATTGGTGCTTTAACTTAACTACAACAAGATTTATGTGGAGAAAGCAGAACATGATGAAACGTGATGGGCATTCCAGTTTTAATTTAACATTACATTCTGTAAACTTAATCATTACTTAATTAGCAGCACTTGTGAATTCATGCAGTTTTCCAACCAGTCGATCATGTGGCAGCGTAAAATCCTGGAGATACCAGTCAAAAAGAACAAAAATTGTCTCATGAACATATATTTTTTTTAAATATTAATTTTTCAGGGTGACAGAAACACCTTTTCTAAATATGTTCTGAGGCAACAAACATTTTACTCACCTATCAGCAGTTTTTTTCGTTGTTTTTGAATCACACCAGCATGAAACATGAGGAATACTAACTAATCAAAGAATAACAACAACTTTCTCAAATAAAAGCAATTTCTGAACACTTGCCTTCATTTTTCTCTCATAAATGGACAAAGTTTTGTTTATTTATTCTTCTTTGTTTAGGTTATTTTTACGGTTGGCTAACAAACACGTTTTTTTTGTTGCTACGCTGCTTAGTTTTAGTTAAAGTCAAAGTTTTATAGACTTTTCTTGAAGTTGTGACATTTCAACAGTTTTACTTAAGATTTGCTTGATTATCGAAGGAGAACACGACTGTGGAGTTCAGTTTCCCACATCTTGTAAATCCATGAAAGCAAAAACCAAGGCTGTTTGAAAGTGAAGAGTGTCCTCCAGTAGTTTGGAAGCAGCTTCAAGTTTCCGTTCATAATGTCTTTCTAAAAAAAAAACAGTATGAACTCTGGCATATATTTACTGCATGATCAGACTTTTCTTTCTTTGATATGCACCATTTTTCCTCAATTTACCTTTAGGTATACATGGATGTTAGCAGACAATTATTGAATAAATGTTAATAAAAGAAAAGAAGGGCTTAGTTTTAGATTTGACAAGATTTGCAAGAGTCACAACTTCAGTGCAAAAGTTAAAAAAAAATCACAGTTTGCATTATTTACTTTAGCTCTTTGGCTTTGAGAGTTTGTGACAAAAATCCTAATAAATCTCAACTGTGTCCATATCTATAACCACCACAGAAAGAAACAGCTGAGTAAAGAAACAAGAGTGCAAATACCTGATAATTATAGTAAAAATCTATTCTGATGCGTTACTCTTTAAATGAGAATCATGTTTATTTTGTTGCACCAATGAAACTATGATCTTTTTTTGGATCAATCTGATCTTGCTTCCAACCTTGTGGCCTGTAGTGTAAATATATCTCAGTTTTGTTAATTGGAATACTGCATTTTTTTTGTCCTCCGGAAGTTCTGTAGTTGCGGGTTAAATTGTTCGTTTAGGGTTTGATCATAAATAACGATCATAAATAACCACGTTTCTTCGCGTTCTTCTGGGTTTTTTGCACAAAAAATTGCTCCAAAAAGAAAGTTCATTAATTGTTGACTTTGTAATGCATTTTTCTTTTGAAACTTTGTTCTGCCGTCAGATTGAAGGAGCCTTCATGCAGGGTTTGGGTCTCTACACTCTGGAGGAGCTGAAGTTTTCCCCCTCTGGGCTTCTGTACACTCGAGGTCCGTCTCAGTACAAGATCCCCGCGGTCTGCGACGTTCCGCTTCGATTCAACGTTTACCTGCTGCCGGACAGCGACAACCCTCACACCATCTACTCCTCCAAGGTCGTCATCAGCGTCAGTTTCTGCCTCTTATCGCCCCATTTCCTGTGTTTTCTTACCAGCTGGTCTCTTGGCTCTGCAGGGTATCGGAGAACCTGTCGTCTTCTTGGGCAGTTCGGTGTTCTTTGCCATCAAAGACGCCGTGGCTGCAGCTCGCTCCGACTCCGGTCTGGTCGGTCCGTTTGCTTTCAGCAGTCCTGCGACGCCGGAGACAGCCTGTCTGGCCTGCAACTCCCAGTTCACGCAGAAGGTAATGGGGTTTTTTGTCGCATATGATCTGTTTTTAGTGAAAATTCCAGAGTGAAATTTTGAAAATGAAGCATTTAAATCATCATCAAACACTTTCCAGACACAAAAACACTTTAAATTGACAAGTTGTAAGTCTTACAAGTGAGAATCATGATGCTAATTCAGCTAAAAGAATGAAAAGTTTGCTTGTTAGAGTAAACCAGACAAAAAGATTAAAAAGAGTAAGAGTGAAAACATGATTTACTAATCTCTGTTAATGTTTTTTGTGTGATTTTATTTCCAGATTCCGACCAACAAACCGGGATCTTTCAAACCGTGGGCCTTAAACATCTGAAACTGAAGTCAAACTATAACCACGATTAATCAAAAGTTATCTTACCAATACTCACACTACTAGTATAAACCTTCTTTACCTGCAAATGATCAACAAACATGAAACTTACGACTGAAATCATGGTGCTTATTGATCGTCAATGATATAAAATGTGAAATTAATGCACTACGACCACTTGATTTTACAGCTTTTTTTGTAGCGTCACTGTTTCTGCAGCAACTAAACAAATATATAAACAGATCAAATAAATGCAGTGTTTCATCTCAGTTTATTTAATGACAGATACAGATTCACAGCAGAAGCTAAAGTTGTGAAAAACGGCAGGAATGTTTGCTAAACTAACGCAGATTTGTCTTGTTGTGGACCGAGGCTGATCAAACGTCGATGCGCCACACGGCTGCAGAGTCACCTGTCGGAGAGGAAACCTGCAGGAAGAGAAGAAGAAGACGAAAATATAACCCAGCCTTCAAGGTGTTTGACAGGAAGAGGTTAGAAAACGCAAATAAGGAGACAGTTCTGGGTGAAACTTGCATCATTATTGGTGTGTTTGATGTTTTTTTGAAGTTAAAATGGATAAAATCAGTCAAAAATTGCAGAAAAAAATTACAATTTATTCTCTAAATTAACTGATAAATCTATAAATTGTTGAAAAATAGTGAAACATTACATTTTGTTAGTTTAGAATGGTCTTGAAGATTGTTAATGTCACATATTTCCATGTTTAAGAAACTGAAATCTGACAATATTTTACATTTATACCTTTATATTCCTTTTCCAAAACTTTGAATATCCTGACAATGTTTTTTTTTTAAATTTAATTCTGAAACATAAGCTTTCAAATATTACGTAATTATTAAAAAGTGGAATTATTTACATGAAATATTTTTTAAGCCTTTTTTGTTTTATTTTTGATGATTATGACTTAAAGCTCACAAAAATCTGAAATCCAGTATCTCAAATTATTGTAATATTTCCTAAAATCGATAAAATCAAGAAAATATTCTAATATTTTATGATACTGGATTTCTGAGTTTCATGAGCTATAAGGCAGAAAAATTTAAAACAAATGAAATATTTTACATTATGTGTAATGAATATAGAATATCTGAAAGTTTACCTTTTGGGGATACTCTGCAGTTGATAATTATTTTTTCTTATAAGAACACTTTTTATGTGTAAAAGCATCTTCTTAGTTTGCCACTATTTATCTACAAACAATACGAATTCATAGTTCACACTGTATGATAAGTCTAATTAACCTTAGCTATCATAATAATACACTTAATTCCTATTGCAACTTTCAAAATTGACACTACAAGGAGTTTTATAATAAAAAATAAGCAACAATAAACACAGAAAATGCAAGAAAAAATTAAGAAAACAATCAAACATTGCAAAAAGTATCAATAAAACTTGAGAAACAGGTCAAATCTGTCCAAACTAGCAATAAGAAGCACTTCCAATCGATTTTTAAGCTAACATTAAGGTCAAATGGTTAATTCTGTCTTTTCTTAAATTTGTCTCAGAGTTGTCCTGCTGCCTGAACAGACACTACAACTAAAGGCAAGGGTAAAAAATTGAAAATCTGCAAACAAATACACTATTCTGGATCATTTCTATGCGGAAAACAAGAATAAAGACGTAGAAAAACCAACATTTCTACACACACCAAGAGATTTTATTTTAGCCTCGTTGGTTGCATAGTTGGTTGATGTGTAAACAGTGATCCTTTCTCAAAGTCTGTTGCTCACTATCAAGAAAAAGAATATTTAAAAAGCACATTTTCGGTCCTCGAAAAATAGGGTAGGGGTTAGGGTCACCGGGGTGGTCAAGGGTTAAGGTCAACTATTAGGGGGGACCCTAGTAGGGATTACTATTTTCGGGGTAAAATTAGTGTAATCATACGACCATACTTTTTTTCCCCTCACTCTTTCCCAGACTTTCCCCCTCTCTCACTCACGTTTAGCCTCACTCTCCCGGTCTCTCCCTCTCACGCTCCCTCTAACTCCACTCTTTGCTGTTTTCAAAGGACGTGGTGCGGAGTTTGGGACAGAGAAGTCAAGTCAAGTCGCCACGAGTCATGACTTTGATTTCCGGTTCTGCCGGTAGCTTCCAAGTGGGAAAAGGCTTTTTCTTTTGTTTAAACCTTAAAATTTGTAAAAACGCAGCGTTTTTTTCCTTTCTCTACTTTTTTGTTATTCGAATTTATTTTTTAAACGAAAAAACAAAGCGATTATTTGTTTTTTCTCATTTTATTTTGAAACGGAAAAACGAATGAGCGAACCATACACGGATTAAAAATACACGCTAAGAATACAATACACTTAAGTTGTGGCCGCTTTTTTAAAAAAAATAAATAAAAGTGCAATTTCTTATTTTTCCTTTTTTGTTCAACGGAAATCCCCCTACAAATTGCGCATGCGCAGCGGGCGGAGCCTGCGGAAGTCCTGACGGGAAGGTCTTTTTGTTTGGGCCGCTGAGAGACTCGACACTTGCTTCAATTCCCCTGGTTAACAACCGTTTTTTATCTGCATTAATTTCGGTGAGTACCTGTTTTGCCACCTTCTCTGTGTTCTCTAACGCCTTATCCTCCGGCCATAGATGCTGCTTTGTCAAGTTAGCGGGTGTAAAATGTCGTTTTTGAGCCGGGAATGTTGCCATCATGGGCGCCGCTGGAGGGCGAATTATGGTTTCTTCGAGTTCGGCGAGCTAGCTTAGCATTAGCATCTTTGCAGTTCGCAGACTTCGAGACTGCTGATGTTGTCACGGGGTTTGTGGTGACATTTCGACAAGAGGTTGTGTTTGAGAACAGATTAGCGCTTAGGTTTGTTTTTACGCGTGTCGGCTGATGTTTAGTAGTTAATCTAACGTGGATAGCTAGCTAGCGGGCCCGGCTAGCCAGCGCTGGCTCGGCGCATGGCGAGGGCCGGAGTTAGCCAGGGCTAATCCACATTTAGCCAGGTGTAGTTTAGAAGATCATCTGCTTAAACCGAGCAGATCGCTATTCCCAGGAAATGTTTACCTGCAGATTTCCTGATTCTTTGCTACATTTGTTCGCTCTGACTAAAGTCTGAAACTACAGCTGATTATTTTACCATCCAACACCCACCAGCTCCGTTGTACCTCCACGGATTGTCTTTTGTCTGTTAGTCATCTCCACCTTTTGTGTTGGTTTTATTGAAACACTTACCTGTAGTTTGACCCTGCCGTACTTATGGTATGTAATAAAATTTGTTTTACAGTTCAGCTTTAGTTGACATTAGATTAAGTCAGTGTAATTGTAGAACTGGCTTTGTTAAAGGGATTTGATAATCCTATAAATAAGATATTTGGACATATAAAGCCACAGTCTGACTTTATTTTCACAGAAACTAGGACGGCAGGATGTTGGATAAAACTGACGTTTACATATTCTGTTTTTCTGCCAAATATATATTGAAATTTTCAGAAATACATTGACTTTTGCTACCATTTGTTAAGTATTACTGATTGTAGACTAATTGTAGTGGTTTTTGTAGGGAAAAACATCGACATTAAAAATAGAAAATAATTGTGAAAAGCAGTTTGGAACCTTTTTCACATAAATAAACACTGGTAAAGACATTGAAAATAATTTTTAAGTTTGGATGGCATTCTGATCGGGCCTTGGTCTCTGAGAGCTTTGTGATGCTGAATTTAAATGATGAGGCAAAACACTGCCACAAACATACCTGTTTTTACTCAACATCATCCTGTGTCTTGTAAATAAAGTTTAAAAACCTCTTGAAAAATCTTTGAACCAGTTGGCATTATGTTTTTTCAGCCAGACTTCTTTCATAAAAGTCATGAAAACTAAGAATCATGCACAATTTTATTTTCTTTTGGCAGCTAAAAGTTTGAGTTAATGGCTCACTATATTGCATGTGCATGTTGTAAATACATGCTGAAATTATATGTTGTGCAGCATGAAAATAATTTCAACCTAGTTATGCTTAATGAGCAGGATGGGTGGTGAGAAACATTGTTTTTATTTCGTACCAATGCCACAAAAAGGCAATCAGTGCTAGTTTTTTAAAAATATATGCATACGTTATGGTCTTCTGTGTCAATGCGTTTTGTGTACACTGTTTTGATTTGTTTGGTAAAGGCTCAGTAAATTGATAATGCAGCTAGAAACTGTTATTTGCAAACGTTGCTGAATGTGCCTTTAAGTACAGTTTGTTCTCCCTCAAACCCACGTAGTGATGGAACATTTCACCCTGTATAATTCTGTGGTTAGTTTAACAATAGTGCTCTGTGCAGACGGTGGTTGTGGTCTTTTCACGGTCGTTTTTTGCCAGCATCACCAGCTTTATCTTTCAGACTACCAGAAGCACATGTTTACTTACAGGCTTTAAGCTTAATTGTAAGAAGTGGGTTATCCTAAAGTGATTTACAGCGTGAAGGCATGACATTCACTTCCCAAGTTACACCCAGACGCTGGCATTACAAAACATAATTGAAGGGAACACTGTCTGCTGCTCACTTGAGTTTCAACTTGTCGTCTGAACAACTTGTGTAAACACGAACTGTCTACGTTTTGTCTTTTTCAGGGTGTCTTTTATGAATAATCAAAAGCAGCAAAAGCCAACGCTAACCGGCCAGCGTTTCAAAACGAGGAAAAGAGGTCAGTGTTTCTGCTCTGCATGGCCAACCAATTGTTACCCTTTTGTAAGTTTCTGAATCTTAACATGTGCGTCCTCTTCACACAGATGAAAAGGAGAGATTTGACCCTACTCAGTTTCAAGAAAGTATCGTACAAGGCTTGAATCAAACTGGCACTGATTTGGAAGCGGTCGCAAAGTTCCTTGATGCCTCTGGCGCCAAGCTTGACTACCGCCGGTATGCAGAGACACTCTTTGACATCCTGGTGGCCGGCGGCATGCTGGGTAAGTTCCTGCTGTGTTTGTTTCACCACAAGATGCTGTTTCACTAATGAATCTTTGTACCTGTTTTGATACAGAAATGCAGAATATCTTCGTGTAAGTGTGGTTACAGGCTGTGCCATGAAACCATGTAGTCGCTTTTTGCCCCTAAATAATGTTTTTTCTCTTCTCCAGCCCCAGGCGGGACTCTATCTGACGACATGACCCGCACCGAGTTCTGCCTCTTCACGGCACAAGAAGACCTGGAGACAATGCAAGCATATGCTCAGGTAGAAAGCCACTGTTTATACCCATTAATAGCCACTTATTATGTACAAAACGTGTAAAACGACCACATGACGCTGACAGGACATTTCTTGCATGAGTTACAGCTTTGAGCAAATCTTTTTCTCACTCTAACAGGTTTTTAACAAGCTGATCAGGCGTTACAAGTACCTGGAGAAGGGGTTCGAAGAGGAGATCAAGAAGGTGAGAGCTTTTACAACCTGGTCCTGAGCAGATGTGTTAACACGGTGTCGTGTATGTGTTTACACTAGTCGCACAACCTGTTGAGCTGGTTGGACGTGTCATTTTAATGTACAGTTAAGTGCTTTGACAGTTTGACAGCTGATCGGTGATGTAACAGTTGATTGTAGTCTCATTTTTATACCAAAAAGTGCTGATTTATAGCTGTACCGTGACTTGAAAGACTTCAGGTTAGCAGGTAACAGGGCTGCAGCTGTTTATGTTTCACCATATTTTTAGTCTTTAAAATGTCAGATTGTTTTGCTAGGAAGCAGTGAGCTGTTATCACAAGCCAGATTTAATCTCCTTGATTGTATAACGGAAACTACTTCCGCCTCTGTGGTGCTGTAAACGGTGTGAATGTTCCTATAGTCGTATCACAGGTTTAAGGTCAGCCGAAAAACACAACAACCCTTTGTTTGTTTTCTCTTTGCAGTTGCTGCTGTTTTTAAAGGGGTTCACTGAGTCTGAGCGCAACAAACTAGCCATGCTGACCGGCATCCTGCTGGCCAACGGCAACATATCAGCCTCCATCCTGAGCAGCCTCTACAACGAGAACCTCGTCAAAGAGGGTGAGGACTCTTAGCAGCGGCCGATAAAGCCGTCATCCCATCTGAGTTTGTAATGGCGCAAATCTAAGCTTTTCTTCCTTGTTACAAATTTTGTATTCAGTGAGCAAAACTTCTCCTCTTGTCTCTCTCAGGAGTATCTGCAGCCTTTGCTGTCAAGCTGTTCAAGTCCTGGATCAATGAGAAGGACATCAACTCTGTTGCTGCCAGTCTCCGCAAAGTCGGCATGGACAACAGGCTGATGGTAAACTATTAGAAATCACAGATAACGTCATGAACCGTGTGTAGATTTGTGCATGCAATACCTTTTTATTGGACAGAGAACCATAAAGAAATCCTCTTTTCCTGTGTAATCTGCCACTTTGCACGTTTCTGAAGCTGTTGCAGCTCATTTGAGTGTGAATATCTGCCTCACAGGAACTCTTTCCTGCCAACAAACGGAGCTGCGAGCATTTTTCTAAGTACTTCACCGACGCCGGGCTGAAGGAGCTGTCCGACTTCGCCCGCAACCAGCAATCCATCGGCGCTCGCAAGGAGCTGCAGAAGGAGCTCCAGGAGCAGATGTCCCGCGGTGACCCTCAGAAGGAGGTTTGTTGGCAGCGAAGCCGCTCATCTAAATTTACATCACAGTTTATTTATAATGTTGTGTACAACATCGGGTGGCTCTAGGGTGACAAATTTGCAAATACAAACTATCCAGCTGCTGTAAATAATGTTTGGGTGAAGCCGCTCAGTGTTGTGGTCTGAACGTCACCACCGTTTGTTTCTGCTTACAGACTTTAGTGTTCCTCGTCAACACTTCCCTCTTTGCCACGTTGCCTAATTTTTATTTGTGACTAGCGAAGAGCACATTGACAAAGGCACAGAGTCGTGATTCTGAATGTAAATTAGCAGTTTAGGTGTCAGGAAAAGCAGAAGCGGTTTCATAAGCTTGTTTTCGAGGCAGCAAATGCAGTCGCTGAGTCAACGCAACTGATACAGAACATTAACTCTGCTGCTGTGTTTGTCTCTCAGATTATTGCCTTCACCAGGGAGGAGATGAAAAAGGCCAACCTCTCTGAGCAGGCCATGATCGGTATCATCTGGACCAGCGTGATGAGCTCCGTGGAGTGGAACAAGAAGGAAGAGCTGGTGACCGAACAAGCCATCAAACACTTGAAGGTACGACAGAGTCCCGGAAGGAGTTTAAACGTCTCTGATGGGGTTAAATAAAACACTGACATGACCTCATCCATCAGTTACTCAACCAGCGCATGAGATTTGCTCGTGTGTGCAAAGATTGAGCAATAAAATGTGAACTTGCCAGCGACTGCAGGAGCTGGCGAGTCTGGAAATGTTTGAGTTTAAGGCCTGGATGTTGTTCAGGGCAGTGAAATGCAGTGTTTATAGGAATCAGTGCAGCCAGTGTTTGAAAATGCTAAATATTTGTTTTAGTCTTGTAAAACCTCCAGAAACCAGTCAATTGTGTATATGCAGCATGATTTGTGGTTTTAGTGTGATTTATTTTGTCAGATGAGGTTTTTGTACAAGCAGGTGCAGGACAGATGTTCATGAATACACTAAATGTTTTTATTTCTACAACCTGCTGTTCCTGTCATTCAGGCTTGAATTCAAGCTCAGTGCAGAAGCCTGTGCAGACTTGTCTTGCTGCTTAACCACAATTTGCAATTTTTATGATGATCTTTTTGTCTGTTAAAAATGTCAAAACCTCGAGTTTGCTGTAAATCTGAGTTCTAATCACTGGATAATGAGGGATATTACAGCTTGTGGTCTGGTTTCTGCAGCAATACAGCCCTCTGCTGAAAGCCTTCACCTCCCAGGGTCTGTCCGAGCTCAGCCTGCTGCTGAAGATCCAGGAGTACTGCTACGACAACATCCACTTCATGAAGGCCTTTCAGAAGATCGTGGTGCTCCTCTACAAAGGTCTGAGTCCACAGAGCCTCCACAGCTGCATCAAGTCGCCTTATATAAACCCTCCACTGACAGTCTGTCTCGTTTTGTTTTAGGTTTATGAAAGTCGGTTCACTTTAAACGCTGAGAAGTACGAGGTCATTTTTCCACATTTCCTTGACCTTAATCTGTTGTAGCTCTAATGCTTGGTGTCGTTTTTAACAACAAAACTCTTGTAAGTCTGGCTTCAGCGTCTGATTGGTGCATTTATTTCCCTAAAGAGCTGCAGCACATTGTTTAAAAACTAAGAGAACAGTTCAAAGCTCTCCCCACCAAGCATCAGTAAAGCGTTTCTTCTTTAAGTGAACCTTTGCAAAGTCACATTTCAGGCACTTTGAGTGGATGTTTGTTGTGTGAATCCTGCTGCACAGCTCTGACGCTGCTGTTTTCCCTCCTGACAGCGGATGTATTGAGCGAAGAGGCCATACTGAAGTGGTACACTGAAGCCCACCTTGCCAAGGGGAAGAGCGTTTTCCTCGAGCAAATGAAAAAATTTGTGGAGTGGCTGAAGAACGCAGAAGAAGGTAAGCAACAAAGACACTTCCCGCCTCGGGCAGTACATGTTTAAGGTCGATATTGGTACTTGTTGCAGCAGGAAAAACTCGTAACTTCGCATGTCAACCTTTTGAAGTCTTTTAGTCGATGAAGTATCCAAAAAATGTTGGATAATCGCAATTTCCCCAAGTCCAAATTGATGGATTTAAATGTCTTGTTTATTTTAACATCATAACAGACAAAAGAAACAAGCAGATGATCCCATTTTTAAAGCTGAAACAAAGACGTATCTTTAGTTTTTGGCTTAAAAAATGATGAACAGGTTATTCAAAGTAATATTATGTTAATATATCAGCTCCGGTGAGATGTGAAATTGGTTGTAGTTTATTAATTTTAGCCCAGTGTTAAACTGTGAGTTTGTATCTGGGTTTCTGGTTGTGTTTTTGTGCAGGATTCTACCTATAATAATGACTTTGTTGAGATTTACAGTCATGCAACTTGGCATCGTTTCCAGTTTGGCTAATCGTTACAGTTGACAAATAATGAAAAACCGTATTTACAATTTCCGTAAAAATGCCGTCTTCTCTGATTTTCTGGTTTCATCCAGCCAAGAGACAAAACTAAAAGCAACAAATCCTCAGATTTGAGAAACAGAAACCAGATAAACATATGAATAAAATGATTAGTTTTTCTGATTGATTGATTGATAAGCAGCTGTTGAAGCTTCATATAAAGCAGTCCAGTACAAACACTGTGACCTCAGTGCTAAAATGTGCCTGTATTTATGTGTAATCAGCTTGTGTTAAGGTGCAAAATGAAACTGAGCATCACAAAAGTCCACTTGATGGCAGAACACTTGTTAGATTATGGAGCGTATCTCATAAAAGCAACACTGATTGTGTCTTTAGCGCAGAAATCTTGAAACTTTGCTCGAGTTCGTGGTTATTTTGCATCTGTTGGTGGTTGACTTTCATCACATTTGCATCTTTTTGTGGCCTTTTGCATTTATTTCTGCTCCTTTTTGTAGCATTTTGTGTCTCTTTTGGGTCATTTTTGTAACATTTTGCGTGTCAGCAGCAACACTGATCGTGTGTTTGGCCAAAAAGTCTTGAAACTTTTCTCGAACTTAGCAGTAAAACACTCAGAAATCAGAGACTATTTAACTAGAGGCATAAATCTTCCTTTTTCTGTTTGTCAGGATTTGAAGGTTTTACCTTTAGAATTCTTCTACCACAAGTCATCTGAAGCAACATTTCAACTATTATGAGATAAAATTAAGAGTTTATGGTTGCTTTCATGGTCTTGTGTTGTTTTATCTCTTCAATAATAACGAAAATGACAAAAGAAATTGCAAGTTTATTTGTGAACATTTGCCGTTTTCTTTGCCAACTTTATTATTCAGACATTTGAAAGACTTTGAGCTTCAGTCTTTTGCTTCAGTCAGTGTCAGAATAATAATAAAAGTGATTTTTGTTTGCAGATCTACATGAAATGTTGAGTTTTTTTTCTTGACTGTGTGTTTTTGTCGTCCCTCCAGAGTCAGAATCAGAGGAAGAGGAGGCGGACTAAAACCTCCATCGCCAGACGAGCGTTTTTCTTTCTTTTTCTTTTTTTTTTTAACAAGTAGCAGCAGGAGCAGTAGAATGTCTTTGCCCTTCTTTCTCTTCTACCTCCTGTTACTTATTTATCCTCAAACACACACAGACATCCTTCCACCACTCCAAAACATTGAAACGTTATTTAAACACGACAGGAAAACAAGAAGAAGGGCTCTGTCCTTAAAGTGGAAAACCACGAATCCTCCCTCTCTATTTTTTTATTATTCTTATTATTTTTTCATTGTAATGCCTTCTGTAATCTGGAAAGAAAACATTCCATGTGATCTCGACGAATCTCAATTTGAAAACCTTCACCTTTCTGCCATGCGACTACGAGGCCGACGACAAGAAATAAAATGTTTTTGCCAAAGTTTTCTCATCTCCTGCCCCTTGTAACTTTTTTTTTTTTTGCCCCGCTCATGTTTTGGCTCGTGTTCAGTCTTAAACTTGGCCTTCTTTCTTGACTCTTGGGTAAACCCGTACTGCCTGTCCAGGTGGATGTGGTCAGTCCGTGGGAAGACACGCCCCCCTGTAAGATGCCTCGCCAGCTAACTGATTATTATTGGTTTCTACTTTCTTTAATCTGATATAAAAAACCGATTTGACTTTTTTATGAAATAAAGATTATTGAAATGGTTCTCACTGTGGCGTCTGTCCATGATTGGTTATTTTATTTCAAAACAACCGCCGTTGATTTAAAGTGTTTCAATAATATTTGTAATCAATACAAGCCTTAACTTTAATTACAGCTCTGCAGAACGCCTGATAAAAGAAGCCATGAAGGTAAGAACTCGTGTCCTCTGCAAAGAAACTCTCCAGGGATGAAATAATGTACAGCTGTGTTATTTTAGAAATTATCTATGAGAATATTAGCTTTAAAAATGTGTTTATAGCTTCAAAAAAAGGAAAAACACTAAGTTTATGGAAGCCCATTGCTGCCTGAAAGAAAATGTTCATCAAAATTGAAAGATTGAAGTGAAAAGTGACTTAAGCTTTAATCATGTGGCTTTGAATCATTTTCCTTGCAGCACCTACAATCATAGATTTACTGCTTGGCAATAAATAATTACTGGTGTTTGTGCAGAAGCACTTCAGATTTATAGAAGAATTAAAGTTTCAAACCTTGTAATTGTGGATTATGCTTTCATATTTACAAGGATGTGCAGGTAACAGCTTTTCTCCATTTAATGCGTTATTTTTAAACTTAAAAAAGTCTCGTTAAACGTCAGCTTTTGCATGAGTGAGTTGCATTGTGGGTAGCAGAATGGAAAATGAGCTCAGCTGAATTATCTATGAACAGTTTCCTTTTGCTCTGTCTGGATGCACATTAAAAGACAAAAGTCTTAGTGACACCAACAACAACAAAGTTGTGAACTGCTCCAGTCTTTCCCTGTGGGTTTGCTGCACATCAGCATCGTTTGTGCTAATGTTGTGTGTCTGTTTGGTGCTACTTTGGTGTATTTCGGTCCTTTTATTTCTCTTTCTGATAATATCTTGTCACCTTTTGGCCGTTTTGCATCTCTTATTAGTTGTTTATTGTTTTTTTTTTGGTCATATTTGCATCTTGTGGTTGTTTGTTGTTGTGCGCATCTTGTGTCACCTTTTGGTCGTTTCCCCTCTGTTCATTTTTGTAGCATTTTGTGTCTCTTCGGGGCCATTGTGGGTCCCTTGATGGTGATGTTTCATCACATTTGCATCCCTTTGTGGCCTTTTGCATTTATTTCTGCTCATTCTGCATCACATTTTCTCTTTGAGGCTATTTTTGAAACATTCTGTGTCTCTTTGGGTAACATTTTTTGTCACATTTTCTGTCTCTGGGGCTATTTTTGTAACATTTTGTGTCTATTTTAGGTCATTTTTGTAACTTTTGTGTCTATTTTAGGTCATTTTTGTAACTTTTGTGTCTATTTTAGGTCATTTTTGTAACATCTTGTGTCTCTTTGAGGTCATTTTTTATCACATTTTGTCTGATTGGGGTCATTTTTGTAACATTTTGTGTGTCTGGAGTAATTTTTGTCTCTTTGGGATAATTTTTGTCACATTTTGTGTCTCTGGGGTCATATTTGTCACATTGTGTCTTTTTGGGATCATTTTTTTGTCCCTTTTTGTGTCTCTTTGGGATCATTTTTGTAATATTTTGTGTCTCTTCTGGGTCATTTTGCATCTCTTGATGGTTGTTTTTAATCACATTTGCTTCTGTGGCCTTTTGCATTTACTTTTGCTCATTTTGCATCACATTTTGGTTATTTTGTGTCTTTGTGGTCAGTTTTGAAACATTTTGGTCACTGTGTGTCTTCTTTGGGGCATTTTTTCACATTTTTATCATTTTGTGCCTGTTTTTGTGACGTTTTGGTCATTTTACATTTCTTTATAGCCATTTTTTGTTCTTTAAAATCACCTTTCGACAAATTTTGATGATTTTGTGCAACATTTTTCATAATTTTTGGGTCTCTTTGTGGTCATTTTGCATCTCTTGATGGTTGTTTTTTGTCCCATGCATTTAAATTTGATTTTGGTCATTTTGTGTCTCTTTGTCGCAATGTTTTCGTCATGTTTTGGCAACATTTTGGCCAGTTAGTGTCTGATTGTGGTCATTCATTTTGTTTTTGTGTGGAAACTTTTTTTTTTTGCCACATTTTGGTGTCCGTATCCCGATGCGGTCAGTTTTTGCAGCATTTTGGTGTCTTTTGAGCCATTTAGTATCTTTTGATGGTCGTTTTTCTTCATGTTTGCATCTTTGTGGTCATATGCATTTAATTCTGCTCATTTTCAGTCACATTTTGGTTGTTTTGCATCTCTTTGTAGCACTTCTGTGTTCTTTTGAGTCATGTTTTGTAATATTTTGGTAATTTTCTGTCACATTTGGCTGATTTTGTGTCTTTGGGGCCATTTCCTTGTCAGATCGTGATCCTTCTGTGTCCTTGAGGTCAATTTGTGTCACATCTTGGTTATTATGGGTCTCATTTTATTTGTTTCACATGTCTTTGTTGCCGTTTTGTCTTTTTAGGGTAATTTAAATCTCTCTCATCTGGAACATCCTTCATAGATCAAAGCCCTTCCTTCTGACTCTGGTAAGTCTGTTAATTTATGTGTTGATTTTGATGTATCTTTTCCTATGTGGGGGTGGTGGTGGGGCTTGCAGCTGTTTCAGAGTTTGACAAAACTGAGTTAAGAAATGAGGCAACAATTTTCCTCTAGATCTGGCATTTTAAACACCCGATGAAGTCTTTAAGCACATTTCTAGCATGTGACCTTCAATTAAAATAGTGTATTTACTGTCAGCAGAAATTAAGTCACAAATTACACAAACAAGGCAGTTTAACGTCCTAATTTTTATTTTTATTGTACAAAAATACATGTTTCTCTTCAAGCAGCTTCTCGGTATTTGCGATGTGCAAAGGACAGTTGATTCAAGTACATTTTCACACAGTTGCTCATTTGATTTAGAGGTAGGCCTTCATGTTTAAAACAGGTCTGAGGTAGTGTGCAACATTTCCCACTGATGGTTTAGTGCTGTGAGATAAATATCAAGAGATCCGGTTGATAATAGAAGGATTACATCCACATGTTCTCCGAATTAGTGCAAGCCGGGGCGTCCCGCATTCATGTGCTCTCAGAACGTTGCAGTTCTGTGTTTTTAAAGTGAAAAAAAAAAAAGAAGTTGTGCAACAATGCAAAAGTAAACAGTTCACCACACTGCAAATAAATTCATCCGAACAGTTCAGGCTAAAATTAGAAGTTTCAGCAAAGATACACAAAAAGCCACAATGCAGGAACAAATCCCTCATTTCTGCTTCAACGGAGCCTAAAATATCTTTCAGTTCCCAGTCGGAATATCAGGTCCAGATTCACGTCATTGCAGTCGAATCCAATCGAAGAGCAGATTTTCTTTTTAAAGTGTTTTTACAAGCGTTACCTCGCTTTGCAGGATTAGCGGCGTAGCAACAGAACACTGACGTCTCGCCTGCAAATGGAAAAAGTGACTTCATTTGTGCAATTTGCAGGATGTGATTAGCTGCAAAGTGACCAATAAACTAATGAGACTGAACAGGAAATCATTATTTACTGTGAGTGTGCAAAGAAGTGACAGCTGTGGCTCCACATTTATCCAAACCAAGTGAAATAAGCACCCTGATTTTGTAAAATCTTGCAAAGCACGATGAAAATATCCAAATTAATCCTCCATGTTTGCGTGATTTTAAAGAACATTTGGTGATTTGCTTCATTCCTGACATTTTGGCCGCCAAACTATTAGTGCAGTTCTTCTAGATTCTCCCTAAATACCCAACATGGCAACCCTGCGGAAGTTAGCTTGAAGCTAACTACATTTAAGCACCGATCACATCGATGCAGCTCTCTTCTGTTCAACTTTGAGATCGATTCATGAAGCCCAGTGTTAATGTCCACTCACATGTCTTTTAACTGCACGTCTGTGTCGTCACATTGCATCTAAAATCCATCCTTTCTTGATTTTCTACTTTTTCTTACAGGCAACGAACCCCACGAAAAGGTCAAAACCAACAATGACATGTAAGTATTGTCTCCCAGCGTAGCAGGAAATATCTCAACAGCACCTCCAGGTTCTGATAAAGTTTTAAAGAAAGCGTTTTAATCTGTAATTTCAGTCTGTCCTTTGTATTGGAGCCTACATTAACTCCATGGGAGAAAGGAAAGGTGAAAACTAGCTGTTTTTTAGGTTTTCTTTGTAGCTTTTGGAGGGTGTTTTACATGTCATGCATGCATGTCAGCTTATATGGAATATCTCGTCGATTTAACCCTATTTAAATAACATGCATATTAATGAAATGAGATTTCATCATATTTATCTGGGCTTTGGATTTGCAACAAGCAAACACTATTATCTGATTAGCAGATTGTCCCAGTGGTGTAATATTAACTGAAAATACTCATCTGCATCAGAAACACTGGACGCTGCCCCCTCGATGTCACAGACTGTTTAGTGTCTATATTCTTTGTCTTTGCTGGTTCTATCATGCACTTCTTGTTTATTTTTTCAAAGACGTGTGAATATCTAATATATTTTTTTGCTATTTTCCGCATTTTTCCATTTGGCTCATAGAGATGAAACACCCAAAGGCACCGACGTGTTCACTAATGGGATCTGTTGACTGTAAGAAAAGCAGAAAATCTCTAAAGTTGTCCTTTAATGTAGCATAAATGAGCACATTGGAGCAGTAGAGCGCCCCCTAGTTGCAGGACGTGGTGTAAAATATCAACTGCGACTTTCAGACTCCTGAGAAATCAGAGATCAGTTCTGTCAGTGTTGTTGCAGTTCCCGTCAGTCACCACCAGAGGCAACACTTTAATGCCCCTTTAAATCGCCCCCTGCGTGATTCCGATTATTCCTGACAGCACTTGAAGGCAACACTGAACTGACAGCGACCACTGCAGTAGCTGCTCTTCAGTTTCCTTCATGTGACTGAAGGCGACACGCTTTTCTTTCTTTTTTTTTTAGGGGTTGGCTGGTGGGGTAGTTTGTACTATTGGTGGGACTTAAAATAGCCCCACGTCAGGTGCAACTTTACACATCGGCTCAGGTTGCAGCTCAGCCAAAACACAGAGGGTCACAAAGTGCTCGTCAGTGTCAAATCTGTCCTTTGTTGTCTCGTCTAACCCCCCAAAAATAAATACAGTCATATATGAACAAAGTCCTGCATGTAAACAAAAACATCCACATCTGTGCAGAGCCGCTTCCTTTCACACAGCAGCTGAGTGTTTCCCTCCGTCTCTGAGCTGTGGAGGCAAAGAAACGCTTATTTTTACCACCAAACACACCAAAATCAAAGTGCAGTGACAGTTTTCCAGACAACACAAACCTTAATCAATTTAAATCTGCAAAAATATCAACTTCATGGAGTCAGTTTCAGTCTCCAAACCCCACATTTGACTCATTCTACTTTTATGCACAGTAATTATTTTATTTAATGTCTTTAAATCACATATTAGTTACTATTTACTGGTATTAATGAGATTTTCAGCTCGTCATGAACACAAGAAACTAACATGTTGAAATAAGCTGAAGAAGATGACTCTAATATAATGAAAAAGTGGATTAGTGATGCTTTGTTTTCTGTTTTGCAGATGCATCGAAATCCTCATGACTTCTGCGAATGTAAATTTCAGTTTTTCATTTCAATGCAGTTGTGACATAATATTTCTGATACTGTGCCAGTTTATAGTTTCCATTTATAGCTGCAAACAGTTGGCCAGACATCATCTCAGACTGTAAACACTTCAGATCCTCTCCTGCACATGTAAGCCACAGGATCACAAATAAAATTATTACATTACTATTTGAATTTTTTATAAAAATCAGATTTTTTCCATATTTATGTGCTTTCAAGTTGATTTTTAAAGTTTTTTTTAACCTGAAACACTCAAACTCCAAGCCCCAAAGTGTTGAAAAAACAAACAAAATAGTAATTTTAAAAAAAAATCAGTGATTTATCATTAAATTTAACCAAGTCTATACTGAGTCGAAGACTTGCTCTTATTTTACACCTCTGAAGGCACCGCAGCTTGTTTTCATTTAGTGTCGTCAGTCACTGCAGAAACAGGTGCCACTTGGGTCAAACCAAATCATTGCTGAACCTCGCACACTCAGCACCTGCAGATCTATTTTCAACATCAAGAGGATGCAGCCGGCACAGGTGCATCATCCGCTCCGCTTTCAGAGGCCTCAGACCGGCTGCCGTGACTTTGGAGCATAAAGTGGCTGTGCGTAAAAGGCTACGGTGACTTTGGAGCCGATACGAGCTGTGCGTAAAAGGCTACGGTGACTTTGGAGCCGATACGAGCTGTGCGTAAAAGGCTACGGTGACTTTGGAGCCGATACGAGCTGTGCGTAAAAGCTGGTGGTGATTTCGGAGCATGTGGCTGTGCGTAAAATGCTGCAATGTTTTTGGAGCAGATACTAGTTGTGCGTAAAAGCCGGTGGTGACTCTGAAGCATAAACTGGCTGTGCGTAAAAGGCTACAGTGTTGTTTGGAGCAGATACTAGTTGTGCGTAAAAGCGTTTGGTGACTTTGAAGCACAAACTGGTTCTGCGTAAAAGGTTGTGGTGACGTGGGAGAAGATGGTGTGCGTAAAAGTAAGCTCGGAGCCGTTCTGGACTGCAGTTGTTAGTTTTTGTGTGCTGCGTGTTCGTGTGTAAAAGCCACTCACCAGTTTCCTCTGGTTGCTGAGGCAGAAAGTGCAGATGGGCCGCAGAGGGGGCGCGCTGAGCGCAGCGGGGCCGTGCAGGATGCTCTGGTAGCGGATGCAGGGCTGCCCGTCCCGGCAGTCCTCCCCCAGCAGCAGCACGTTGGCCAGGTGGGAGATGTAGCTGGAGGCCAGTCGCAGCGTCTCTATCTTGGAGAGCTTCCTGTCGGCGGGCTCGGTGGGAATGAGTGTGCGCAGCGCCGTGAAGGCCGAGTTCACGCTGTGCGTCCTGTCGCGCTCCCGCGCGTTGGCCGCCTGTCTTTGTTTGCTCACTCCGGACAGACGCGAGTCTGCGCCGCCTCGTCCACCTCCGCCGCCGCTCCTCCTCCGCCTCCTCCCTCGTCTCGTTGCACCGGTTCGAGATCCTCCCGTCTCCTCCCCGACCTGCCCCGGTTCTCTGCGCGGGCTGCAGCCGCCGGTAGACTTTCCGTCGGAGCTGTCGCTGCCGCTGTCCAGGTCGTCCAGGTCGGACGCGAAGGCGTCGTGCTGCGCGCTGCGGTCGCTGCCTGTAGACTTCATCCTGCCGCTGCTCTGGTCTGACTGCAGCTGCTGCCGCGGTGCAGACCGACGGCTGCACAGCACTTTATCCTGGAGGTGAAAATAGCACCGGGGGGCCAAGCAGCTGCCGCCGATCCGGTGACCGAGGGGGTTTGCGCCGTCCTGCCCCCCGGCGGATCAGCATACCTTTCTAATGAATGACGGCTGCTTTCTGGGTCGCCAAGCCGCCGCGGAAAAGGGAAGACAGGTGGAGCCTAAAGGAGGGGAGGAGGAGGCACCTGTTGTGGTCTGAACGATGCAGGTTTAAATTAGGCTCGACCGATACGAGGCGTCCTCCAGGCCAATAGCAGACATTTCACACTGAACAGGTGATCAGGAGGAAGAGATGCAGAGAAAAGGCCTGAAAATGTAGAATTTTAAACTTTTCATTGATCGATTAAATAGATTTCTGCAGCTCAATATAAAAATCGCAGAGAAAAGTGCAAAATCTTACAAATGCAAAATAATTAAACACATTTAGGAAATACTTATTATGAAAACATGTATTTTGCCCTGTTTCCATTCATCTTTCCACTTTCGTGACGACAGTCTGCTTTTCTGGATTCGATCACGTTAAAATTACATTTTGTCCTTTTCAAGTGTTTGAATGTCAGTAAAAGCATCGCAGCATTGTTTTAATTATTTTACTCCTTTAGCCTTTTGTGTCTGAGGTTGCAACTCTGCTGCTCTATTGTTGGAGTCGAATTAATTAAAGAAAAAAGAAAAGGAGAGGAGTGCTTTTACATTTTCCGTTTGGGTGAAGAACAGTTTGAGAAACTGTGAATTTTAGTTTGACTTTGCTTCAGATTTAGTTGCAGAAATACAAGCTGGAATGATTTTTTTGGATGATTATTATCTATTTACACTCTGAAATGTCACCACGACTGAATTAAATACTTAATTTCCAGATAAAAATTCAGATTTCTTGATTTCTTTTAAGTGTTAAACGTTATTTTGATCAGCTGTGTTGATGTAAACAGGCTGCTAGTTGCATCAACTCAATCCTTTGTGTGATTTAAACTCAAATTTCTGCATTAATTTAAAGCAAAATTCAAACTGTAGTAAATTATTTAAAGTGGCTGGATAGCTTAATTTTTCTCCAGCTTGAGTTCAGGATTTCAAGGCTTTAAAAATATGTGTTTATGCTTCCAGTTGTTAAGGAAAAGCTAATTCTTTGCTTTGACCTGGACTCTGTTCTATACAGCAGATTTAATTTAGAAAATGATGCACAACAACATAAATAATTACACTTTAAATTGATCTTTTTTTTTCTAATTCTGGTCTTGATTCTAAGCTGAAAACTGTGATTTCTGTAAGTTAAAGCATCAAACTGCTCCAGAATTCAGGCTGCAGGATGAAGATGTTGCTGCATCTAGTTGTACATTTTGGTCCAAAGAGACCATATTTAAAGTAAAATTCACATTTTGTCTGCACTGATGTCCTCAGTCGTCATTTTTGAGCTGAAATGCTGCAGATTTTTGCCATTTTTTAACTTGTGATTGAAGCTTTAATTGGAGTTTTTAATCTGTAATGAAAGGAGGCTCATCTTCATCAGTTCACCTCCGATTATGAAACTTTATCTCCTTTAGTTTGATTTTCTTAACAAATTTAATTGCACCTTTTATCAGATTTAATCAATTTAGTATTTTCAAGCAGGTTTTCCATATATTTTGCACCATTATTTGCTTTCTTTGCTATTGCTTAAATGAACTTATTTTTTCTTGTTTTGCAATTTTTGTCTTTTATTTACACTTTATTTGATGCTATAATTTGCATTTTTGTGTGTTTTATGTGCACAAGCCGGCTGAGTTTCATCCGTTTCATAAATGGACTCACTGCCTTTATATATTTGCTGTTTATTTCAGCAGTTTTCCTGCTCTGATGCTTCATATCTTGTCCTCATGTGTCTTTATATGTGAAAGTGTTGCTTTCATGCACCCAGCTGAAGGTTTAACTTCGCTCTCTGACATTGCAGATAAACCCGGTGCTAACTGTTGTGTTTGTGGACGGAGGGCTACTGAGTGAACAGTCCACCGTGATGGACACCAGCAGCACCCCCTGCTCCTCTTCCTCCTCCTCTTCCTCCTCCTCCACCTTGCCCAGTGCCATCTTTGGGGGTGGATATAAATATCTGTTAATGGACCACGACTTGTGCGTTGCTGCGACAGCAACAGTCGCTGCTGGCAGGTTTGTTCACATCACAGCAGAAAAAGGTGAAAATACATAAAAGTTATTGATTCTCTTGGAAAATAATTTGATTAATCTTTTTCTTTTTTAAAGAAACCCCCCAGCCCTGGGGTAGATGTGGATATCATGAACATTTCCTCCCTTCAGTTGGAGATTTTCTGCGTTTTTGTGCGTATTTGCGTTCTTGACAGTGTTGTTGTTGTTGCCACTAGAGGGCAGCTAAACCCAAGTGTTCATTTCTGTCTTTTTCTCACAACACTGCAACACAAACAGATGATTTGTAGTAATTTCCGGACGTTAAAGATTAAAACTTCCAGCTACAGGAGAGTTTACAGCAACAAATTTAGCAGAAAAAGACATTTCCACACAGGTAAAAGCAGAAGTCTAGCAAATTATTTAATCTGTCAGGTGAGCATGTAAATAAGATGCATTTTATTGATCCGTCACTGTGGAAATTTATGTTATTTACAAATATGTAAAGCATCACAGTCGGTATCTCCTATTATTTATGACATTTTTTCTGTTTTCTAATTGTTTTTTAAGAATGTTGTGCAAATGTGTGCATCTTCCAAGGTCAATGTTAGAAATTTTTAACAAAACAGGTGATTAAAAAGAAGAAAAATCCTCCATAGAAGTAATTTGAACTTGTCTTACTTGGTACTTGATATTCCTGGATGGGAAAAACTGACTTTTAAACGTTAGGGTGAAGCTGCCCAAAATGTACACCAGCGTTCAAAAGTTTGGGATCATCCAGACAATTCCATGTTTTCCATGAAAACTCCCACTTTTCTCCATGTGCTAACATAACTGCACAAAGGTTTTCTAATCATCAATGAGTCTTTCAACACCATCAGCTAACACAATGTAGCATTAGAACACAGGAGTAATGGTTGCTGGAAATGTTCCTCTGTACCCCTATGGAGATATTCCATTAAAAATCAGCTGTTTCCAGCTAGAATAGTCATTTACCACATTAACAATGTCTACACTGGATTTATCATTCATTTAATGTTATTATGATTGAAAAAAAGCTGCTTTTCCTTCAAAAATAAGGACCTTTCTATGTGACGTTAGTGTGTTATGATCCCTGCTCCAGGCTCCGTTCCTCTCCTACTTCCTTCTTTCTTCCTCCTTGTCCTTCTGCTTCTATTTTGACCTGTCTGTCTCCCTGTCTCTGTCTGTCTCCCTGTCTCTGTCTGTCTCTCTGCATCTCCTGCTGCCTGCTGTCTGATTGAGATGATGTGATTCAGCTGCAGCAACCAGCCCATTCAACTCCCCTGTTTCCAAGCAAACCTTCAGCTACATAAACCTCGTTCCTTCCCTCACTGCCCTGCTGGACCGACCGTAGACTGTCACCTCTCTGCTTTCCTGCAGACTCTGATCATAGCTAGCTCCCAGCCTGCCAGAACCACACCTGGACTCTCATCACCCTCCATCCCTGGACACCCACCCGTCCCCTTTGTCTTCCACTTGCTGTCTACTTGTCTTGTTTTACCCACCAGCTCCCGGATTCCTCGTATCTGCCCACCTTCCCCCTTGTAAGTATTCTGTTTCATTGCCTGCTTCAGTTTATCCCTGTTTGTTTTTTTGGTAGTTTATCTGTGGGTTTTGTAGTGTGGCTTAGTATAGATTTGGTTTAGTTTCTCCCCTGTTCAGTTTTCCCTTTTCTGTATTGGTTTAGTTCCTCTTTTGTTTAATAGAACCCTCTTCATTTCCTTCCTGTCTGCTGTTTTCTTTGTCTGGGTTCTCCAGCTTCCGCTGTAATGTAGTGTATATATATGTGCAGTTTGAGGTAAAGTAACATAGAGAAAAGTGAAAAATCTTGCCAGTGCAACAGCAAAACAAAGGTATTTTTGTCATTCCAGAGTCTTCAGATCAGTCACTTTGCATTTCACTGCACAAACTGTATAAGCATGTGACAAATAAAAGCTCTTGAATCTTGCAGTTCCTCCATCTGTGGCCGAGTGGAGGGAGGAGTTTGCTGCCAGGGTTTAATCCTGATTGATGCGGACCTAATGTGGCTTCATTAATCTCTTAATCCTGGTTTCCTCGCGGCCTCCAAGGCTTCGACCCGCCGGCTGTGAACTTGTCTGACCCCTGCAGCAAAGTCGGATGCCTCACCACCGGAGCCAAAGATGGCCAAACAAAAAGCAGCTACACGTTCTGTAAACGTCTCAAACTTCATTTATGAAGGAAATGCACCTTCTAGAGCAGGTTATGAATGTTATTTGCTGTTCAGCTGCTACTGAATCTGTTCTTTCAGGTGTATGGTGTCCTCTGGTGGCCGTGCTGGAGGTCCTCAGCTCTGCAGACAGCTGTTACCAGGCCCAGGTGCAGAGCTGGATGCATGTCTCCAAACATCTTTAACTTACTGAGAGGTATGAGAGGTGAACTGGGCCACATGTTGCTCTTAACTGACCTGTTAGGCTGTAAAAAAACTAATCTGGCAGCAAGGGAGCCAGAAAAATTCCTCTAAAAACAGAGGAATACTGTAAAACTCAACAACTGAAAAATAGCATCAAATATTTTTAAAAGAATGAAGCTCTTAGCTGATTTAAATGCAATAAAACAGCCTAATCTTATGGACACACACAATAAACTTTGCAGTGCTAAATTAACACTAATAGAGTTAAATTTAACACCGATTCCGAGTCTATTTGGTCCTAACCTGAAGTCGTGTTAAATCCATAGTGTTAAAGTTTTAGTGTTAAATTAACACTAGAGTACAGACGAGTGTAAATTTTACTGAGTAGTGTTTATAATTTACTCTTCTGTGGTGATAAATCAACTCTGAGTTGCTCAATAACACTGCACTGGTGGTCACGTAATTCTGATAGTGTTTAATTTTACACTCTACTGTGTTGTTTACTCCCTTGCAGTGAAGAAAAAACGGAGAGTAAATACAAAATGTGTTAACCCTGCAGTGTTGATACAACTTGACACCATTTTTGAAAATAACTCTTGGTGGTGTTGATTTTACACTTTACTTCATCTTTTGCAGTGTCAAATTACCTCTAACCAAATTTGTCTTAATGACCTACATTTAACAGCTTTAATTTTCCTGTCAGGCCAAAATGTCATCAGGTAGAAAATATAAAAACACTAACCTTAGGTCTGCATAAAATGGGACAACATATAATGATGAACACGATGTTCCATACGCCATTTGAACATCAAATGGTTTGAAGTAAGGCAGGTTATTTAAGTCCAACACCTTTATAACTTCATCTGGATGCAGCCTAATCTTAAAGGCATGGTAATGCTCATCAAAACACAGGGTTTCCATCAGGTTTCCACAGAGCAATACAATATCATCTCCTACAACAATAGTCTTTATCTTAGAAAACACAGGCATATCAAATGCCACCTCAGTACAGACAATGAAGTCAAAAAGTACCAAACACACGGCCACATCCAGCTTTCCAGGCAGGTAACCGTGAACGAATCGTAAATGTCTAACAAGCATGTTTGAACAAGTTAACTCAGCCGGACAAACAAAACACTTCATAATGGATGACAAACGTCAACACTACAGAAGCAACCTCGCCCTAACTACCACAACACGAGGACTCTGTTTGACTTTGCCGACATCAATGTTGTACACAGTGGTCTGGATGAACACGTACATGTTGTGGAGCGTGGTGTTGTATGATGTTCCGAACACGAAGTGTGTCTTAAACAGTTCATCAACAGCACCAAGAGAAGAGGGTGACCTGCAAGGTACGGCATTCTTGTCGAGAATGATGAAGAACTGGTGGATTGCGTTCTTCCTCGCTCCAACAGCAAAGAGATAGGGTTGAGTGCTGGTAGTAATGGCATCGAGATGCTCTTGGACGCTTGTTCCAGTCTATGGAGAAGAGATAAAAAATGATATGGTTGATATTATAAGAAAAATGTTTACATGATAAATGCAAAATATACATAATCAATTAGAAAAAATACAAACCTTCTTGAAGACAAGATGCTTCTCAGCCTGGGATGTGGACCCCTTTCCTGGCCTCTTCCGACCCAGAACAGTAGGTGGAATCAAGCGTAAGAGCAGTAAAGTCGATGACAGGTCACTGTCCCAACCTGTAACAACACAAGTTTGATGACACACTTGAATTGTGGACCATCAATATCATTTAGTACACTGCAATGTCAGCAGCATCTTTATTACAATATAGATAAAAGATGGCACCTTAAAATCACCTCAACAAGCTACTCTATTCTAAAAATCCTTATGGTTAAGCCAAATATTTTGTTCAATATACGGTTCCAGTCAACATTTTGGATGCACTTCCACATGTAAATGAATGTATGCTTACAAACATCTTACCAAAGTCAACATCCACTTCAGCCCCATCCTCAGGAGGATCAGCTGCCAGCAGGAGGTCCTCAAGCTCACTGATGGAGGGAAGCTTTCTGCATTGTTGGAAGATCATTATGAAAAACATATTTAAGTTCAAACCACGAGTTGTAGTATGACAATCAGGAGCCAATTTATGGCTCCAGTCAATTTGGTGACACAGCAGTAAATATGAGTGAAGTTATTGAATTTTACTACCATAAAAATTCCTTGAAATTATGAAAAAATGTCTTTTTGTCAAACCAAGAGTTGTAGTATGACTGACAGGAGCCAACTGATGGCTCCAATGATTTTGGTGACACTACAGTGATGTTGGACCAGAAGGTCTGGCTCTCAGTCTCCGCTCTAATTCATCCCAAAGGTGTTCTATGGGGTTGAGGTCAGGACTCTGTGCAGGCCAGTCAAGTTCATCCACACCAGACTCTGTCATCCATGTCTTTATGGACCTTGCTTTGTGCTCTGGTGCACAGTCATGTTGGAAGAGGAAGGGGCCAGCTCCAAACTGTTCCCACAAAGTTGGGAGCATGGAATTGTCCAAAATGTCTTGGTATGCTGAAGCATTCAGAGTTCCTTTCACTGGAACTAAGGGTCCAAACCCAGCTCCTGAAAAACAACCCCACAACATAATCCCCCCTCCACCAAACTTTACACTTGGCACAATGCAGTCCAACAAGTATGGTTCTCCTGGCAACCGCCAAACCCAGACTGGTCCATCAGATTGCCAGATGGAGAAGCGTGATTGGTCCCTCCAGAGAAGGCGTCTCCACTGCTCTAGAGTCCAGTGGAGGCTGCTTTACACCACTGCATCCCACGCTTTGCATTGCACTTGGTGATGTATGGCTTGGATGCAGCTGCTGGGCCATGGAAACCCATTCCATGAAGCTCTCTGCTGAAGCACTGTTCTTGAGCTAATCTGAAGGCCACATGAAGTTTGAAGGTCTGTAGCGATTGACTCTGCAGAAAGTTGGTGACCTCTTGGCACTATGCGCCTCAGCATCCGCTGACCCCGCTCCATCAGTTTACGTGTCCTACCACTTGGTGGCTGAGTTGCTGTCATTCCCACACACTTCCATCCATCCATCCATTATCTATACACCGCTTAATCCTCACTAGGGTCGCGGGGGGGGCTGGAGCCTATCCCAGCTGACTCGGGCGAAGGCAGGGGACACCCTAGACAGGTCGCCAGTCTGTCGCAGGGCCACAAACAAAGACAAACAATCACTCACACATTCACACCTACGGGCAATTTAGAATAATCAATTAACCTCAGCATATTTTTGGACTGTGGGAGGAAGCCGGAGTACCCGGAGAAAACCCACGCATGCACAGGGAGAACATGCAAACTCCATGCAGAAAGATCCCGGGAAAGCCGGGACGCGAACCAGGGATCTTCTCGCCGCAAGGCGAAAGTGCTAACCACTATGCCACTGTGCAGCCCCCCCCACACACACTTCCACTTTCTTATAATACAGCTGACAGTTGACTGTGGAATATTTAGGAGCCAGGAAATGTCACGACTGGATTTGTTGCACAGGTGGCATCCTATCACAGTTCCATGCTGGAATTCACTGAGCTCCTGAGAGCGAGCCATTCTTTCACAAATGTTTGTTAAAGCAGTCTGCAGCCTAGGTGCTGGATTTTATACACCTGTGGCCATGGAAGTGATTGGAACACCTGATTCTGATTATTTGGATGGGTGAGCCAATACTTTTGGCAATGTAGTGTACATGGTAAAAGAGAGAAAAAAACACTCACCTGTTTAAAATATTTCTTGAATCCAGAGTGATTTTTCTTGATCAGACCACCTGGTTTCTTCCTGTTTCATGATTAACACAAAAACCTCAGGAAAATCCTTGAAACTAGTTAAATCTCCAGCAGAAACCAGTTTGTTCACGACATTCTTCTACATTTATCACGTCTGTTAGTCAGAGATTCATTAATGAAATATGTTCCCTTAAAGAAAAGTTTTAACTGGAAGGATATCTTCAAAAGCTGGAAGCAGAATCTGACACACTTCTGTGGCATTCTGGGAAATGTAGGAAATCATTGGATGAACAGAAAAACAGATTCTAACTCCAGAAAGATTCAAAAGATCTGGATCATATTTCCTGAACATCCTGCAGCCAGAATCACCTGCGAGAACAAACACTTCATGATATTATTTCCTTTAAACAGCTGATCAATGCACCTGATCGATCAGAGATTTAACACCCTGATAGCTGAGGCATAAAATTAGCCCACAGAGATATAAAAGGCAAGGCAAGTTTATTTGTATAGAACAATTTATACACAAGGCAATTCAAGGTGCTTTACAATGGCAAAGAACTACATTCAGCACAGAACTTTAAATTAATTATAAAAATTATCTGAAAGTAGACATTAAGATCATACATTAAAATAATAGCAGTAAAACAAAATTTAGCAATAAAAGTGCATTAAAAGTCATGAAAACAGTTTGAGCATCTAGGAGAAAGCTGCAATAAACAATCTGGCTTTGAGGCCAGATTTAAAAGAACCGACAGTTTGAGCAGAACCTCAGGTGTTCAGGAAGTTTGTTCCACAGGTGAGGAGCATCATAGCTGAATGCTGCTTTGCTAGTCTTGGTTCTGGTTCTGGGAACACAGTAAACCTGTCCCTGATGACCTGAGGGCTCTGGATGCTTCATATGGATCTGATAAGTCCAGGATGGATTTTGGTCCAAGACCATTCAGTGCTTTGTAGATCAGGAGTCAGATTTTGAACTCTTTCCTTTGACTAACAGTGTAGTGATCTGAGGACGGGTGTAATATGGTCCAGTTTCCTGGTGTTAGGACTCTGGTAGCTGCGTTCTAAATCAGCTGAAGCTGCTTGATTGATATCTTGTTAAAACCTGTAAAAAAACACCATTACAATAATCTAACCTACTGAAAATAAATGCATGAACAACTTTCTCTGTCTTCTCCAGACAGGAACCCTTTCATTCTACAATGTTCTTCAGGTGGTAATAGTCAGATTTAGGAACAGCTTCAAGAGGTTGTTAAAATTCAGGTCTGAGTCAATAATGACACCAAGGTTTCTGGCTTTATTTGTATTTTTTAGTGATATGGAGTCAAAGTGGGCACTGATCTTTGACCTTTCACTTTTGGGGCCAAATGGACCCATAACAGACACAAAAAGACTCCACACCAGCATAAAATGACACTTCAGATTTATAATATATGGCCACAAAAGCATAAAATGACTCCAAAAACACAAAAATTTCTTTTATGTCTTTTATTATTTCACATATGTATAAAATATAATAACCCCAAAAATGCAAGAAAATACCATAATCATACAAAATCAATTCACATGTGTCTTTTAGGGGTCAAAAAGACACAAAATGAGCCCAGAAAGTCATAAAATTAGTCCACACAGACACAAAACGATTATAAAAGGATGCAAAATAAACACAAAGAGATAAAAATGTAACCCACAGACATACAATAAACCCTAAAGACAAAATACTGCCACAAACTGATGAAAAATGTACACAGAATGAGACCCAGAAGACTTGAAAATTCACAAGAAATGCAACCAGTCAGACACAGATGCTGAATGACTCCAAGAAAACACAAAACAACCAAACATCTGTGTTGATTAGTTGATCATGAGCCAGTATTATTGATTAGTCATGGGCTGCAGGGACATTGAGATTTGTGCCTGACACTCTGCTGCCCTCTAACGGTCAATCAACAACATGACAGGGTAACCCAGCAGGGACAACATGCTAACTCCACACAGAGACCAGAACCAGATTCTAACATGAATCTTCTGGCTATGAGACGACAGTGCAAACCACAGACCCACCAGCTGCAGCTACCAACAGTCTGACCCACAGATTTGAATCAGTAGATAGGACACGCCCATAGATATGAATCAGTAGCTAGGACACGCCCACAGATATGAATTAGTAGATAGGACACTCCCATAGATATGAATGAGTGGATAGGACACGCCCCTTTGAGCTGCGTGCTACTGCGAGGCTAAGCTAGTGGGGACAAAGTTTCAGTGCATTCCGTTGATGTAGACGGCGTGAAAACGGAAACAACAAGTATGCCGTCTCACTGTGCTGCATATAGTTACACACTACGTCGTACGATTGAGACAAGGAAACTAGGAATGACTTTTCATAGGTAAGAATAGTTTTTGGCTCTTTTTTCATTATTAAATCTTGTTGAGAGCTTCCAGTCTATGAGAGCTAACTAGTTAGCCACTAGCAAAACACTAACGCGAGTTAACAGTTTGACAACCAAACATCAGTCGATTAATAGTAGCTGTAGTATAGTTGTACAAGCAGTAGTAGTAATACTAAAAGTACAAGCAGCAGTAGTAGTATAAACAGCTGTTAGAGTCGTAGAAGTAGTATCAGCATTTGTAATAGTATTACAAGTTGTAGTAGCAGTGCCAGTATCAGCAGCAGTAGTGAGTACTACCACTACTACTAGTAGTAGTCACATTGCTATTACTACCACCAATACTACCAATAGTAGTTATAAAGCCTAACTCATGTATATCCAGATTACCATCTATGTTCTTCCTCCAAACCCATTTTATGATTGGGATTACAGGCAGTTCTTTAGGACTGCTCTCAAATAATTGAAATGTTACGAAACAAGGTTATACTTATCAAATTAAATAACTTTGGTCTCCAGTATATTTGCTAATTCGGTTCTTTTTACTTAATTTATTAGCATGATTTCTTTTTGAATATGTTGTGTACAGACTTACTTACTTCTCTGTCTACTTTTCTTACTCCATGTAGGTTTCCCAGAGACTATGGGCTGAGGAGGAAGTGGAAGCAGCTCTGAGGAGAGAGGGGTTTGCTGCAAATGATGAGTGGGTGTTCTGCATTGATCATTTTAAACCTGTGAGTTTGACAGGGCTGGGCAGGTTTGTCGGCTTAGACCTGGTGTCATTCCATCAGTGTTTAACTTCCCGGCTCATCTTCGAAGAGTACGTGCCAGAAAGACCACGACCAAGCAGCCTTGAGATCTTAGACAGCGTCTCCCTGAGGTGGGTGTCAACAGTGTTCACGGTCAGGTCTGTGGTAATCCCGTCAAAAAACAAAACAGAAAAAAATCTAGATTATAAATCAACATGCAACCGAAGCACTCTGTGTATAACGCCATAGTATAGGATGTAGTTCAGAAAATGTCAACGTATAGCATACTTTTCAAGAATAACGTAGTATGGCCTGTAGTTCATAGTATAGCATGTTGGCAAAGAAAAAAAAACATAGATTATTATGTGGTTCAAGAAGTCCAAAATGATAGGATGTTGCCTAAAATTGTCATGTATGATATGTGGTTCAAAAAATGTCATAGTGCAGTATATTGTCAAAATAGTATGTAATTCAAGAAAACATCAGAGTATAATATGTCGCCTAAAATATGCCATAGAATAATATTTCATTGCACAAGTAAAAGTATAGTAACTTTTAAAACTGTTCAAATTCTTATATGTTGCTAAAAGACAACAAAAAAAACTAAAACAAAAAAAAGGTCACAGTAATATGTCAATTATAAAAGCCTATAATATAGCATGTCGCTCTAAAAACGACATCGTATAGCATGTTGCTATTAAAACGTCATAGTATAGCCTTTGGTCTAAAACGTCATAGTATAGCATGTCGCCTAAAAAAACGTCACAGTATAGCCTTTGGTCTAAAAACGTCATAGTATAGCATTTCGCCCAAAAAAACATCATAGTATAGCATGTCGTCCAAAAAACCTCATAGTATAGCATGTCGTCCAAAAAACGTCATAGAAGAGCATGTCGTCCAAAAAACGCCATCGTATAGCCTTTGGTCCAAAACACGTCATAGTATAGGATGTCGCTCAGAAAACGTCATAGTATAGCATGTCACTCAGAAAACGTCATAGTATAGCATGTCACTCAGAAAACGTCATAGTATAGCATGTCGCTCTAAAAACGTCATAGTCTAGCAGGTAATGTAAAGGAGGCGTGAAAAACACTCCAGAAAGGTTTTCTTTGAAAAAAAAATCATCATGAATTTTGGCGCAAAAAAAACGCCTTACTATACTATGTCGAAAAAAAATGCCATTTTTCAAACATGTTGTAAAAACGTGCCATATGATGAAATAATGTAAAGGAGGGCATGAAAGACACTCCAGAAAGGTTTTCTTTGAAAAAAAAATCATCATGAATTTTGGCGCAAAAAAAACGCCTTACTATACTATGTCGAAAAAAAATGCCATTTTTCAAACATGTTGTAAAAACGTGCCATATGATGAAATAATGTAAAGGAGGCGTGAAAAACACTCCAGAAAGGTTTTCTTTGAAAAAAAAATCATCATGAATTTTGGCGCAAAAAAAAACGCCTTACTATACTATGTCGAAAAAAAATGCCATTTTTCAAACATGTTGTAAAAACGTGCCATATGATGAAATAATGTAAAGGAGGGCGTGAAAGACACTCCAGAAAGGTTTTCTTTGAAAAAAAAATCATCATGAATTTTGGCGCAAAAAAAACGCCTTACTATACTATGTCGAAAAAAAATGCCATTTTTCAAACATGTTGTAAAAACGTGCGATATGATGAAATAATGTAAAGGAGGGCGTGAAAAACACTCCAGAAAGGTTTTCTTTGAAAAAAAAATCATCATGAATTTTGCCGCAAAAAAAACGCCTTACTATACTATGTCGAAAAAAAATGCCATTTTTCAAACATGTTGTAAAAACGTGCCATATGATGAAATAATGTAAAGGAGGGCGTGAAAGACACTCCAGAAAGGTTTTCTTTGAAAAAAAAATCATCATGAATTTTGGCGCAAAAAAAACGCCTTACTATACTATGTCGAAAAAAAATGCCATTTTTCAAACATGTTGTAAAAACATGCGATTAGATGAAATAATGTAACGGAGAGCGTGAAAAACACTCCAGAAAGGTTTTCTTTGAAAAAAAAATCATCATGAATTTTGCCGCAAAAAAAACGCCTTACTATACTATGTCGAAAAAAAATGCCATTTTTCAAACATGTTGTAAAAACGTGCCATATGATGAAATAATGTAAAGGAGGGCGTGAAAAACACTCCAGAAAGGTTTTCTTTGAAAAAAAAATCATCATGAATTTTGGCGCAAAAAAAACGCCTTACTATACTATGTCGAAAAAAAATGCCATTTTTCAAACATGTTGTAAAAACGTGCCATATGATGAAATAATGTAAAGGAGGGCATGAAAGACACTCCAGAAAGGTTTTCTTTGAAAAAAAAATCATCATGAATTTTGGCGCAAAAAAAACGCCTTACTATACTATGTCGAAAAAAAATGCCATTTTTCAAACATGTTGTAAAAACGTGCCATATGATGAAATAATGTAAAGGAGGCGTGAAAAACACTCCAGAAAGGTTTTCTTTGAAAAAAAAATCATCATGAATTTTGCCGCAAAAAAAACGCCTTACTATACTATGTCGAAAAAAAATGCCATTTTTCAAACATGTTGTAAAAACGTGCCATATGATGAAATAATGTAACGGAGGGCATCAAAGACACTCCAGAAAGGTTTTCTTTGAAAAAAAAATCATCATGAATTTTGGCGCAAAAAAACGCCTTACTATACTATGTCGAAAAAAAATGCCATTTTTCAAACATGTTGTAAAAATGTGCTATATGATAAAATAATGTAAAGGAGGGCATGAAAGACACTCCAGAAAGGTTTTCTTTGAAAAAAAAATCATCATGAATGTTGGCGCAAAAAAAAAAACGCCTTACTATACTATGTCGAAAAAAAATGCCATTTTTCAAACATGTTGTAAAAACATGCGAGTAGATGAAATAATGTAACGGAGAGCGTGAAAAACATTCCAGAAAGGTTTTCTTTGAAAAAAAAATCATCATGAATTTTGCCGCAAAAAAAACCGCCTTACTATACTATGTCGAAAAAAAATGCCATTTTTCAAACATGTTGTAAAAACATGCGATTAGATGAAATAATGTAACGGAGAGCGTGAAAAACATTCCAGAAAGGTTTTCTTTGAAAAAAAAATCATCATGAATTTTGCCGCAAAAAAGCGCCTTACTATACTATGTCGAAAAAAAATGCCATTTTTCAAACATGTTGTAAAAATGTGCTATATGATAAAATAATGTAAAGGAGGGCATGAAAGACACTCCAGAAAGGTTTTCTTT